>JAWNLL010000454.1:600000-1139432 GCA_035042425.1 Drosophila flavopinicola | reverse complement strand
TTTTTAATCAGACAACTTATATTTTTGGTCTCATATCGGACAAATTTAATTTACATTAATCCGAAAACTTTTATTTAATTTAATTTTCGCATATATTCGAAATCCAAGTGTTGAAGTTCGCATATAACTTTTATTTTATTTAATTTTTCGCATCTATTCGAAATCCAAGTTTTGAAGTTCGCATATAACTTTTATTTAATTTAATTTTCGCATCTATTCGAAATCTAAGTTTTCAAGTTCGCATATAATTTACGAACCAAGTGCCGACCTGTTTGTGCAGCACTCCGCTTCTCTATCATGGTGGGAAATGGATTATAGCGATTCCTATATTGCTCAACTACATATTCAGTTTCGCTGGCAGCTTCCTCCTAGTCAACAATACATTTTTATTTTCGCGACCTTTTTTTGATTAAAGAGTACTTTAAAATCTTTCAGTCCAAATTTTTTTTTTAAATAGCTTTAATACCAACCAATGCCAGGCGAGTACTTTTATTTACTTCAAACGTTTCTATTAAATTCTAGAAATACCATTTTATTTTTGCTGCACAATTCCGCATCTATTCGAAATCCAAGTTTTGAAGTTCGCATATAATCTACAAACCAGGAGCATTAATTGTTTGTACAGCACTCCGCTTCTCTATCTTGGTAGGATAGGGATTATAGCGACTCCTATAAAGAGTACTTAAATCCTCTGCTCAGTTCCTTTTTTTGGTAATTTTTTTTTAATCAGACAACATTTTTTTTTGTCTTCTCGGACAAATTTTTATTTGATAAGGGTGTATCACTTGGTCCGAAAACTTTTATTTAATTTAATTTTCGCATATATTCGAAATCCAAGTGTTGAAGTTCGCATATAACTTTTATTTTATTTAATTTTTCGCATCTATTCGAAATCCAAGTTTTGAAGTTCGCATATAACTTTTATTTAATTTAATTTTCGCATCTATTCGAAATCTAAGTTTTCAAGTTCGCATATAATTTACGAACCAAGTGCCGACCTGTTTGTGCAGCACTCCGCTTCTCTATCATGGTGGGAAATGGATTATAGCGATTCCTATATTGCTCAACTACATATTCAGTTTCGCTGGCAGCTTCCTCCTAGTCAACAATACATTTTTATTTTCGCGACCTTTTTTTGATTAAAGAGTATTTTAAAATCTTTCAGTCCAAATTTTTTTTTTAAATAGCTTTAATACCAACCAATGCCAGGCGAGTACTTTTATTTACTTCAAACGTTTCTATTAAATTCTAGAAATACCATTTTATTTTTGCTGCACAATTCCGCATCTATTCGAAATCCAAGTTTTGAAGTTCGCATATAATCTACAAACCAGGAGCATTAATTGTTTGTACAGCACTCCGCTTCTCTATCTTGGTAGGATAGGGATTATAGCGACTCCTATAAAGAGTACTTAAATCCTCTGCTCAGTTCCTTTTTTTGGTAATTTTTTTTTAATCAGACAACATTTTTGTTTGTCTTCTCGGACAAATTTTTATTTGATAAGGGTGTATCACTTGGTCCGAAAACTTTTATTTAATTTAATTTTCGCATATATTCGAAATCCAAGTGTTGAAGTTCGCATATAACTTTTATTTTATTTAATTTTTCGCATCTATTCGAAATCCAAGTTTTGAAGTTCGCATATAACTTTTATTTAATTTAATTTTCGCATCTATTCGATGTCTAAGTTTTGAAGTTCGCATATAATTTACAAACCAGGTACTAACCTGTTTGTGCAGCACTCCGATTTTAAAATCTTTCAGTCCAAATTTTTTTTTTAAATAGCTTTAATACCAACCAATGCCAGGCGAGTACTTTTATTTACTTCAAACGTTTCTATTAAATTCTAGAAATACCATTTTATTTTTGCTGCACAATTCCGCATCTATTCGAAATCCAAGTTTTGAAGTTCGCATATAATCTACAAACCAGGAGCATTAATTGTTTGTACAGCACTCCGCTTCTCTATCTTGGTAGGATAGGGATTATAGCGACTCCTATAAAGAGTACTTAAATCCTCTGCTCAGTTCCTTTTTTTGGTAATTTTTTTTAATCAGACAACATTTTTGTTTGTCTTCTCGGACAAATTTTTATTTGATAAGGGTGTATCACTTGGTCCGAAAACTTTTATTTAATTTAATTTTCGCATATATTCGAAATCCAAGTGTTGAAGTTCGCATATAACTTTTATTTTATTTAATTTTTCGCATCTATTCGAAATCCAAGTTTTGAAGTTCGCATATAACTTTTATTTAATTTAATTTTCGCATCTATTCGAAATCTAAGTTTTCAAGTTCGCATATAATTTACGAACCAAGTGCCGACTTGTTTGTGCAGCACTCCGCTTCTCTATCATGGTGGGAAATGGATTATAGCGATTCCTATATTGCTCAACTACATATTCAGTTTCGCTGGCAGCTTCCTCCTAGTCAACAATACATTTTTATTTTCGCGACCTTTTTTTGATTAAAGAGTATTTTAAAATCTTTCAGTCCAAATTTTTTTTTTAAATAGCTTTAATACCAACCAATGCCAGGCGAGTACTTTTATTTACTTCAAACGTTTCTATTAAATTCTAGAAATACCATTTTATTTTTGCTGCACAATTCCGCATCTATTCGAAATCCAAGTTTTGAAGTTCGCATATAATCTACAAACCAGGAGCATTAATTGTTTGTACAGCACTCCGCTTCTCTATCTTGGTAGGATAGGGATTATAGCGACTCCTATAAAGAGTACTTAAATCCTCTGCTCAGTTCCTTTTTTTGGTAATTTTTTTAATCAGACAACATTTTTTTTTTTGTCTTCTCGGACAAATTTTTATTTGATAAGGGTGTATCACTTGGTCCGAAAACTTTTATTTAATTTAATTTTCGCATATATTCGAAATCCAAGTGTTGAAGTTCGCATATAACTTTTATTTTATTTAATTTTTCGCATCTATTCGAAATCCAAGTTTTGAAGTTCGCATATAACTTTTATTTAATTTAATTTTCGCATCTATTCGAAATCTAAGTTTTCAAGTTCGCATATAATTTACGAACCAAGTGCCGACCTGTTTGTGCAGCACTCCGCTTCTCTATCATGGTGGGAAATGGATTATAGCGATTCCTATATTGCTCAACTACATATTCAGTTTCGCTGGCAGCTTCCTCCTAGTCAACAATACATTTTTATTTTCGCGACCTTTTTTTGATTAAAGAGTATTTTAAAATCTTTCAGTCCAAATTTTTTTTTTAAATAGCTTTAATACCAACCAATGCCAGGCGAGTACTTTTATTTACTTCAAACGTTTCTATTAAATTCTAGAAATACCATTTTATTTTTGCTGCACAATTCCGCATCTATTCGAAATCCAAGTTTTGAAGTTCGCATATAATCTACAAACCAGGAGCATTAATTGTTTGTACAGCACTCCGCTTCTCTATCTTGGTAGGATAGGGATTATAGCGACTCCTATAAAGAGTACTTAAATCCTCTGCTCAGTTCCTTTTTTTGGTAATTTTTTTTAATCAGACAACATTTTTGTTTGTCTTCTCGGACAAATTTTTATTTGATAAGGGTGTATCACTTGGTCCGAAAACTTTTATTTAATTTAATTTTCGCATATATTCGAAATCCAAGTGTTGAAGTTCGCATATAACTTTTATTTTATTTAATTTTTCGCATCTATTCGAAATCCAAGTTTTGAAGTTCGCATATAACTTTTATTTAATTTAATTTTCGCATCTATTCGAAATCTAAGTTTTCAAGTTCGCATATAATTTACGAACCAAGTGCCGACCTGTTTGTGCAGCACTCCGCTTCTCTATCATGGTGGGAAATGGATTATAGCGATTCCTATATTGCTCAACTACATATTCAGTTTCGCTGGCAGCTTCCTCCTAGTCAACAATACATTTTTATTTTCGCGACCTTTTTTTGATTAAAGAGTATTTTAAAATCTTTCAGTCCAAATTTTTTTTTTAAATAGCTTTAATACCAACCAATGCCAGGCGAGTACTTTTATTTACTTCAAACGTTTCTATTAAATTCTAGAAATACCATTTTATTTTTGCTGCACAATTCCGCATCTATTCGAAATCCAAGTTTTGAAGTTCGCATATAATCTACAAACCAGGAGCATTAATTGTTTGTACAGCACTCCGCTTCTCTATCTTGGTAGGATAGGGATTATAGCGACTCCTATAAAGAGTACTTAAATCCTCTGCTCAGTTCCTTTTTTTGGTAATTTTTTTTAATCAGACAACATTTTTGTTTGTCTTCTCGGACAAATTTTTATTTGATAAGGGTGTATCACTTGGTCCGAAAACTTTTATTTAATTTAATTTTCGCATATATTCGAAATCCAAGTGTTGAAGTTCGCATATAACTTTTATTTTATTTAATTTTTCGCATCTATTCGAAATCCAAGTTTTGAAGTTCGCATATAACTTTTATTTAATTTAATTTTCGCATCTATTCGAAATCTAAGTTTTCAAGTTCGCATATAATTTACGAACCAAGTGCCGACTTGTTTGTGCAGCACTCCGCTTCTCTATCATGGTGGGAAATGGATTATAGCGATTCCTATATTGCTCAACTACATATTCAGTTTCGCTGGCAGCTTCCTCCTAGTCAACAATACATTTTTATTTTCGCGACCTTTTTTTGATTAAAGAGTATTTTAAAATCTTTCAGTCCAAATTTTTTTTTTAAATAGCTTTAATACCAACCAATGCCAGGCGAGTACTTTTATTTACTTCAAACGTTTCTATTAAATTCTAGAAATACCATTTTATTTTTGCTGCACAATTCCGCATCTATTCGAAATCCAAGTTTTGAAGTTCGCATATAATCTACAAACCAGGAGCATTAATTGTTTGTACAGCACTCCGCTTCTCTATCTTGGTAGGATAGGGATTATAGCGACTCCTATAAAGAGTACTTAAATCCTCTGCTCAGTTCCTTTTTTTGGTAATTTTTTTTAATCAGACAACATTTTTGTTTGTCTTCTCGGACAAATTTTTATTTGATAAGGGTGTATCACTTGGTCCGAAAACTTTTATTTAATTTAATTTTCGCATATATTCGAAATCCAAGTGTTGAAGTTCGCATATAACTTTTATTTTATTTAATTTTTCGCATCTATTCGAAATCCAAGTTTTGAAGTTCGCATATAACTTTTATTTAATTTAATTTTCGCATCTATTCGAAATCTAAGTTTTCAAGTTCGCATATAATTTACGAACCAAGTGCCGACCTGTTTGTGCAGCACTCCGCTTCTCTATCATGGTGGGAAATGGATTATAGCGATTCCTATATTGCTCAACTACATATTCAGTTTCGCTGGCAGCTTCCTCCTAGTCAACAATACATTTTTATTTTCGCGACCTTTTTTTGATTAAAGAGTATTTTAAAATCTTTCAGTCCAAATTTTTTTTTTAAATAGCTTTAATACCAACCAATGCCAGGCGAGTACTTTTATTTACTTCAAACGTTTCTATTAAATTCTAGAAATACCATTTTATTTTTGCTGCACAATTCCGCATCTATTCGAAATCCAAGTTTTGAAGTTCGCATATAATCTACAAACCAGGAGCATTAATTGTTTGTACAGCACTCCGCTTCTCTATCTTGGTAGGATAGGGATTATAGCGACTCCTATAAAGAGTACTTAAATCCTCTGCTCAGTTCCTTTTTTTGGTAATTTTTTTTTAATCAGACAACATTTTTGTTTGTCTTCTCGGACAAATTTTTATTTGATAAGGGTGTATCACTTGGTCCGAAAACTTTTATTTAATTTAATTTTCGCATATATTCGAAATCCAAGTGTTGAAGTTCGCATATAACTTTTATTTTATTTAATTTTTCGCATCTATTCGAAATCCAAGTTTTGAAGTTCGCATATAACTTTTATTTAATTTAATTTTCGCATCTATTCGAAATCTAAGTTTTCAAGTTCGCATATAATTTACGAACCAAGTGCCGACCTGTTTGTGCAGCACTCCGCTTCTCTATCATGGTGGGAAATGGATTATAGCGATTCCTATATTGCTCAACTACATATTCAGTTTCGCTGGCAGCTTCCTCCTAGTCAACAATACATTTTTATTTTCGCGACCTTTTTTTGATAAAAGAGTATTTTAAAATCTTTCAGTCCAAATTTTTTTTTTAAATAGCTTTAATACCAACCAATGCCAGGCGAGTACTTTTATTTACTTCAAACGTTTCTATTAAATTCTAGAAATACCATTTTATTTTTGCTGCACAATTCCGCATCTATTCGAAATCCAAGTTTTGAAGTTCGCATATAATCTACAAACCAGGAGCATTAATTGTTTGTACAGCACTCCGCTTCTCTATCTTGGTAGGATAGGGATTATAGCGACTCCTATAAAGAGTACTTAAATCCTCTGCTCAGTTCCTTTTTTTGGTAATTTTTTTTTAATCAGACAACATTTTTGTTTGTCTTCTCGGACAAATTTTTATTTGATAAGGGTGTATCACTTGGTCCGAAAACTTTTATTTAATTTAATTTTCGCATATATTCGAAATCCAAGTGTTGAAGTTCGCATATAACTTTTATTTTATTTAATTTTTCGCATCTATTCGAAATCCAAGTTTTGAAGTTCGCATATAACTTTTATTTAATTTAATTTTCGCATCTATTCGAAATCTAAGTTTTCAAGTTCGCATATAATTTACGAACCAAGTGCCGACTTGTTTGTGCAGCACTCCGCTTCTCTATCATGGTGGGAAATGGATTATAGCGATTCCTATATTGCTCAACTACATATTCAGTTTCGCTGGCAGCTTCCTCCTAGTCAACAATACATTTTTATTTTCGCGACCTTTTTTTGATTAAAGAGTATTTTAAAATCTTTCAGTCCAAATTTTTTTTTTAAATAGCTTTAATACCAACCAATGCCAGGCGAGTACTTTTATTTACTTCAAACGTTTCTATTAAATTCTAGAAATACCATTTTATTTTTGCTGCACAATTCCGCATCTATTCGAAATCCAAGTTTTGAAGTTCGCATATAATCTACAAACCAGGAGCATTAATTGTTTGTACAGCACTCCGCTTCTCTATCTTGGTAGGATAGGGATTATAGCGACTCCTATAAAGAGTACTTAAATCCTCTGCTCAGTTCCTTTTTTTGGTAATTTTTTTTTAATCAGACAACATTTTTGTTTGTCTTCTCGGACAAATTTTTATTTGATAAGGGTGTATCACTTGGTCGGAAAACTTTTATTTAATTTAATTTTCGCATATATTCGAAATCCAAGTGTTGAAGTTCGCATATAACTTTTATTTTATTTAATTTTTCGCATCTATTCGAAATCCAAGTTTTGAAGTTCGCATATAACTTTTATTTAATTTAATTTTCGCATCTATTCGAAATCTAAGTTTTCAAGTTCGCATATAATTTACGAACCAAGTGCCGACCTGTTTGTGCAGCACTCCGCTTCTCTATCATGGTGGGAAATGGATTATAGCGATTCCTATATTGCTCAACTACATATTCAGTTTCGCTGGCAGCTTCCTCCTAGTCAACAATACATTTTTATTTTCGCGACCTTTTTTTGATTAAAAAGTATTTTAAAATCTTTCAGTCCAAATTTTTTTTTTAAATAGCTTTAATACCAACCAATGCCAGGCGAGTACTTTTATTTACTTCAAACGTTTCTATTAAATTCTAGAAATACCATTTTATTTTTGCTGCACAATTCCGCATCTATTCGAAATCCAAGTTTTGAAGTTCGCATATAATCTACAAACCAGGAGCATTAATTGTTTGTACAGCACTCCGCTTCTCTATCTTGGTAGGATAGGGATTATAGCGACTCCTATAAAGAGTACTTAAATCCTCTGCTCAGTTCCTTTTTTTGGTAATTTTTTTTTAATCAGACAACATTTTTGTTTGTCTTCTCGGACAAATTTTTATTTGATAAGGGTGTATCACTTGGTCCGAAAACTTTTATTTAATTTAATTTTCGCATATATTCGAAATCCAAGTGTTGAAGTTCGCATATAACTTTTATTTTATTTAATTTTTCGCATCTATTCGAAATCCAAGTTTTGAAGTTCGCATATAACTTTTATTTAATTTAATTTTCGCATCTATTCGAAATCTAAGTTTTCAAGTTCGCATATAATTTACGAACCAAGTGCCGACCTGTTTGTGCAGCACTCCGCTTCTCTATCATGGTGGGAAATGGATTATAGCGATTCCTATATTGCTCAACTACATATTCAGTTTCGCTGGCAGCTTCCTCCTAGTCAACAATACATTTTTATTTTTCGCGACCTTTTTTTGATTAAAGAGTATTTTAACAAGTGGAGAAGGATTATCTTCGGCGTGCCGAAGATTAAATACTCTTTTCGAACCTTTAAGCAATTTTCACTATTTTTCCGTGACTGCTTATTTAATTCGCAGATATTAATGTCGCATACATATACCCCTACATATACGTAAACAGGAACGTTTCACTATCTGCAGCTCGTGGACGTGTCCCTTAGCATTCATAAGTGCTACCGAATTGAACAATAAACAAGTTTCAGTTTTTCCAAAAAGTCAAAACTACATTACATATGTATACTACAATATACATACCAAATTTTGTGCCTATTGCTCTTATACCTTTCAAGGCCGCTGTCGGAAATTGAATTGTCATAAAAATTAATCTGATCCATATTTTTTTTCGCGTGGCATTGGTTTTGCCAATGAATTTAAATTTTTCTTTTGAATTATTCTATTAAAGCTACTTTATGTATGAAAAAAAAAATTAGAAACAATTTAGGAAATTGAAAATAAACGAATTTGACTACAGCTATTATATATTTGAAAAGAAGAATAAGAAAAAATGAAAATAAATGACCAGTCGCCGCTGGTCTTGAACCCAGGACCTCTCGCTCACCAGTTCGCAACTTTACCCCTTACGCCACAAGCCGTTTTGATGATCGCTGACAAAATTGCTTGAAGAGCCGACTGTTACAAATTTCCTTGTTTTGTTTTCCTGCAACCTGCAACTCGCGTTTGTCAGCATTTGTTTTTCGCGTGGCATTGTTTTTGTTCTAAGCCATTGGAAGCAAATTAATTTGATTACAGTTATATATTTGAAAGGAAGAAAAAAAAAAGTATTAAATTAACAATCAGTCGCCGCCGAGGCTCGAACTTGCGAAACCTGCGTTCGTTAGCGCGGCTCTTAACGCCTTACGCCACAAACCGTTTGGATGATCGATGACAAAATACCTTGAAGAGCAGACTATCAAAAGCTTTCTTGCGCTTGACTTTGTTTGCTCAGACTATCAAAAGCTTTCTTGCGCTTGACTTTGTTTGCTCATATGCACCTGTTTTTTCAAAATATTTAATGACGCATACCTTCGCTGTTTATGACTCAATCGATTTGCGATTTTACCCATTGATGAGTTATAAGGATGTTCAAGTGTACAAGGAAATTTAAGGCAATTGCTTTGAAAACATCGGATTTATGGCCAAAACCGACTTTGAGGTGTATGGCAGCTATAAGATATAGTGGTCCGATCCGTCCGGCTCCGACCAATGTGCTGTCCCCCTTGAATAATAAGTGTCTGTGCAAAGTTGCATCGCGATAGCTCAAAAACTGAGGGACTAGTTTGCATACATACAGACAGACAGACAGACAGACAGACAGACAGACAGACAGACAGACAGACAGACAGACAGACAGACAGACAGACAGACAGACAGACAGACAGACAGACAGACGGACATGGCTAGATCAATTTGTTTTGTTTTTCTAAGCATACTGGCAGTAACTTTTGGGGTCTCAGACGCTTCCTTCTATGCGTTACAAACTTCAGGACAAACTTAATATACTATTTTCTTCGAAAAGAGTATAAAAACTTTCAGTCCATATTTTTTTTGAAATAGCTTTAATACCAACCAATGCCAGGCAGGCAGTTTCTAGTTGGAAGTGGTCCGAGTACTTTTATTTACTTCAAACGTTTCTATTAAATTCTAGAAATACAATTTTATTTTTGTTGCACAATTCCGCATCTATTCGAAATCCAAGTTTTGAAGTTCGCATATAATTTACTGCTGGTGCTTACCTGTTTGTACAGCACTCCGCTTCTCTATCTTGGTAGGATAGGGATTATAGCGACTCCTATAAAGAGTACTTAAATCCTCTGCTCAGTTCCTTTTTTTGGTAATTTTTTTTTAATCAGACAACATTTTTGTTTGTCTTCTCGGACAAATTTTTATTTGATAAGGGTGTATCACTTGGTCCGAAAACTTTTATTTAATTTAATTTTCGCATATATTCGAAATCCAAGTGTTGAAGTTCGCATATAACTTTTATTTTATTTAATTTTTCGCATCTATTCGAAATCCAAGTTTTGAAGTTCGCATATAACTTTTATTTAATTTAATTTTCGCATCTATTCGAAATCTAAGTTTTCAAGTTCGCATATAATTTACGAACCAAGTGCCGACTTGTTTGTGCAGCACTCCGCTTCTCTATCATGGTGGGAAATGGATTATAGCGATTCCTATATTGCTCAACTACATATTCAGTTTCGCTGGCAGCTTCCTCCTAGTCAACAATACATTTTTATTTTCGCGACCTTTTTTTGATTAAAGAGTATTTTAAAATCTTTCAGTCCAAATTTTTTTTTAATAGCTTTAATACCAACCAATGCCAGGCGAGTACTTTTATTTACTTCAAACGTTTCTATTAAATTCTAGAAATACCATTTTATTTTTGATGCACAATTCCGCATCTATTCGAAATCCAAGTTTTGAAGTTCGCATATAATCTACAAACCAGGAGCATTAATTGTTTGTACAGCACTCCGCTTCTCTATCTTGGTAGGATAGGGATTATAGCGACTCCTATAAAGAGTACTTAAATCCTCTGCTCAGTTCCTTTTTTTGGTAATTTTTATACTCTGATACCGAAGGTACTCATAGTATATTGGTTTTGTCGAATGTCCGTCGAGCCGTCCGTCTGTCCGTCTGTCTGTCTGGATGAACGCGCGTATTTCCGAAACGATATTAGATAGACTCTTGAAATCTTTTGCGTTATGATTATAGCTATCTGCTTCAGATCAAGTTTATTCCAAATTTATGCCACGCCCACTGGGAGAGCTGGCAAATCGATAACATGTCGATACACCTCAAATCACAAATCGATTAAACGTGAATAACTCCCACAATTTTGAAGCTAGAGTAATCAAATTTGGTAGGTATATTGCTGGTGACCTCCCGAAAAAAATTGGATCCTAGGTTAATCGGCCACGCCCATTATTACGCCCACCAGCCCCCCTCCAAAATTAATTTGAAATGCTTATATCTCCCGCAGTTTTAGAGCTAAAGTCACCAATGGAATATATATTACTGGTGACGTCCTCTACAGATTACAGAAACAAAATTTTGACCACGCCCACTCCCGCCCCCGTAATCGCGAAAATCGATATACATGAATGCACAATTCGATAACACGTGTATATTTCCCGCAATTTTGAAGCTAGAGTCCCCAAATTTGGAATTTAGACTAGGGCTGACCAGCCCAAAAGATTGCGTCCTGGATTTTCCGGCCACGCCCACTAGAACGCCCCCCAGCCACCCCGCCCCCACGAAACACGGAAGCCTATATCTCGCACAGTTTAAGAGCTAGGGCCACCAAAATTGGAGGATAGACTTATTGTCAGCCCCCCTAAAGATCGGCAAAAAATTTTGGGGCCCCGCCCCCTCCCGCCCCCAAAAATCGCGAAAATGTATATCTTCCACAGTTTTAGAGCTAGATTCACCAAAATTGGAGGATAGACTTATTGTCAGCCCCCCTAAAGATCGGCAAAAAATTTTGGGGCCCCGACCCCTCCCGCCCCCAAAAATCGCGAAAATTTATATCTTCCACAGTTTCAGAGCTAGAGTCATTAAACTTGGAAGATAGAATTCTGGTCAGCCCCTCTAAATATCGGTAAAAAAAAATTTGGGGCCACGCCCCCTCCCGCCCCCAAAAATCGCGAAAATGTATATCTTCCACAGTTTTAGAGCTAGAGTCACCAAAATTGGAGGATAGACTTATTGTCAGCCCCCTAAAGATCGGCAAAAAATTTTGGGGCCCCGCCCCCCCGCCACCAAAAATAGCGAAAATTTATATCTTCCACCAGTTTCAGAGCTAGAGTCATTAAACTTGGAAGATAGAATTCTGTCAGCCCCTCTAAATATCGGTAAAAAAATTTGGGGCCACGCCCCCTCCCGCCCCAAAAATCGCGAAAATGTATATCTTCCACAGTTTTAGAGCTAGAGTCACCAAAATTGGAGGATAGACTTCTGGTCACCCCCTCTTAAGATCGACCATGCCCCTCCCGTTCCCAAAAACTTGGAATGCCGATTTCGGGTCACCCAAACACCAGCAAAAATTTTCTGTTCACTTGCTTTCAGCTGTTCTTAAAATGGTATCAGAGTATTACGCAGTCGGCTCCGCCCGACTGCAACGTTCTCACTTGTTTTTTTTTTAATCAGACAACATTTTTGTTTGGTCTTATCGCGGACAAATTTTTATTTACAGTTTATAAGCATAACAATTTTTTAAAAAGATAATACCCAAACATCAATGAAAACATGTTTGGGAATTATCTCCGTTGATTTGTTATCTACGACTCTTCATGGAATCTCATCATTAACCGATAGAACTATACAGCTCTGTTACTTATAACAATTAATAAACATTGCAGTAGTCGAGCATTACAGACAAATATAGGTATTTTTATTTATTTTTATTTGAATTATCATATAGTAAAAGAACAGTGTGGAATTTTCTCTCCCAATCGCGTAAATGAGTTGCATTTCGGTATGCGGAGTGTTCTTTCCTTGACACGTCCATACAACATATATTTGATACAGTGCGGGATTTATTATCCTCCGACTCTTCATGGAATCTCATCATAATTCGAGAGAACTATGCAGTCTCTTAACAGCTCTGTAATTTATAACCTTTTTATAAACATTGCAGTGGTCGAGCATTACAGACAAATATAGGTATTTTTATTTATTTTTATTTTTATTAACATATAGTAAAAGAACAGTGTGGAATTTTCTCTCCCAATCGCGTAAATGAGTTGCATTTCGGTATGCGGAGTGTTCTTTCCTTGACACGTCCATACAACATATATTTGATACAGTGCGGGATTTATTATCCTCCGACTCTTCATGGAATCTCATCATAATTCGAGAGAACTATGCAGTCTCTTAACAGCTCTGTAATTTATAACCTTTTTATAAACATCGCAGTGGTCGAGCATTACAGACAAATATAGGTATTTTTATTTATTTTTATTTTTATTAACATATAGTAAAAGAACAGTCTGGAATTTTCTCTCCCAATTGCGTAAATCAGTTGCATTTCGGTATGCGGTGTGTTCTTTCCTTGACACGTCCATACAACATTTATTTGATACAGTGCTTGATTTGTTATCCTCCGACTCTTCATGGAATCTCATCATTAACCGAAATAACTATGCAGTCTCTCAACAGCTCTGTTATTTATAACAATTAATAAACATTGCAGTAGTCGAGCATTACAGACAAATATAGGTATTTTTATTTATTTTTATTTGTATTAACATATAGTAAAAGAACAGTGTGGAATTTTCTCTCCCAATCGCGTAAATGAGTTGCATTTCGGTATGCGGAGTGTTCTTTCCTTGACACGTCCATACAACATATATTTGATACAGTGCGGGATTTATTATCCTCCGACTCTTCATGGAATCTCATCATAATTCGAGAGAACTATGCAGTCTCTTAACAGCTCTGTAATTTATAACCTTTTTATAAACATTGCAGTGGTCGAGCATTACAGACAAATATAGGTATTTTTATTTATTTTTATTTTTATTAACATATAGTAAAAGAACAGTGTGGAATTTTCTCTCCCAATCGCGTAAATGAGTTGCATTTCGGTATGCGGAGTGTTCTTTCCTTGACACGTCCATACAACATATATTTGATACAGTGCGGGATTTATTATCCTCCGACTCTTCATGGAATCTCATCATAATTCGAGAGAACTATGCAGTCTCTTAACAGCTCTGTAATTTATAACCTTTTTATAAACATCGCAGTGGTCGAGCATTACAGACAAATATAGGTATTTTTATTTATTTTTATTTTTATTAACATATAGTAAAAGAACAGTGTGGAATTTTCTCTCCCAATCGCGTAAATGAGTTGCATTTCGGTATGCGGAGTGTTCTTTCCTTGACACGTCCATACAACATATATTTGATACAGTGCGGGATTTATTATCCTCCGACTCTTCATGGAATCTCATCATAATTCGAGAGAACTATGCAGTCTCTTAACAGCTCTGTAATTTATAACCTTTTTATAAACATCGCAGTGGTCGAGCATTACAGACAAATATAGGTATTTTTATTTATTTTTATTTTGATTAACATATAGTAAAAGAACAGTATGGAATTTTCTCTCCCAATTGCGTAGATCAGTTGCATTTCGGTATGTGGAGTGTTCTTTCCTTGACACGTCCATACAACAATATATATTTCTATTTTTATCACGAAATAACATTTGCATTCTTTGAGTTTACCCAATACTTTTATTTTCCTATTTATTCACAACATCCAATGATCCTTGCATTGCGTATGTGCATTCGTCATCTCAGTGGAGAGATCTAGCTATCAATAGCACATCGTCCTTACATGTCTGAGCTATTGTCAATAACCACACACCGTTAATGGTGAAATTACTAAAGGTGGAGTAAATTATTTTACGAGCTGCCACGCCAACTTCACGAAGCTGTCGTTGCTTCGTTTTTTTTTACGAACGAGCTGCCAGCAGTTGCCAGCCGTTTGGTATGCTTGTGTATGTGTGTATATGTGCTTATGAATGCGTGCATTTGCGCTTGTAGAAACGACAAATAAAAGCAAATAAATTGGAAAAAAAATTTTTTAACTTTAGGGTCTAGGCCCACATTTTCTGAACTATTCAGCATCTGTTCCTCAATCATTGGCGACCGCGACAATAATTTGCCATTGGTTAAATTGAAAATTCGCTCAAGTTTTGAAACTTGATTAACAAATTGCGCTGATGGTTTTGTGAGACCGCCAGCGGACAACATATCAACATACGTAAAGATGGTTTTGTGAGACCGCCAGCGGACAACATATCAACATACGTAAAGCTACAATTATTTTCTTTTTCTTCATTCAGCCCCAATATATTCTCAAGGGCATCATGCGAAAGCTGGTCATCTTCGCCATCTGCACCTTGCTCTCCAACACTTGCTAATGGCACAGATTGCACAGAGGCCGGACACGACTGTAGTTGGGAGTAGTCTATAGGCAGCCACGGTGTCTCATCGACCTCAACATTCAAGTGTTCGCCTAATATTTCTGTATTTTTTGCTGAATGTGGAAAATGTTTTTCTAAATTAGTATACAATTTATATTGGAGTTAGTTCACATGAAACACAATACTTAGCGGGCACGTAGACTTTACTGTCTATAAACACACAACTTTCAACGTCTAAAGCTTTTTAAAATAATCAAATGGTTAATAAATATGGTTAAAATGTATTCTTTATGATCAAACCGTTACCTAGCAAATACTTGCGCAACCTATATTTAAATTTGATAGCTGAGGGGTGATCAGCAAGTCCACCTGGGCTCGCATGGCACCGAAAAAATGCTCCACATATCTGGATATGCTGGTATTCAGTAGTCACATATCCAACGACGCGTTGCTGACTAGAATGCCTTTTTGAAAAGGCAAAATTCTATTGCCATTGGGAATTATGTTCATAGACATAATTGCAGTCATGTCCCTTAGTATTTTGCGCTGAGACGGCTGATTCTGTCCAAATGGTTGCTTGCTTGGTATGGTGTTGGCCGTTGACAACTTTACGTTGAAAATATCAAACCAGTCATTACAAATTACAAAATCTGCCGTCTCACAAGCGTTATATATGCTGAAGCCCATTGAATAGCATCGCCTGATGGCACTAGCTGTGGTGTTTGAAAAAAGCTGCGTGCCCAATTTTACTTTTTGTCGGCCGCAAGATCGCACGTTCAAGTGCTCTTCTGTGAGCTTCCATAAAACTGATAAGTCTGAAGCAGACGAATGGTTCATGGCTTCTTTTATCGTCTGTACAGTCAATATCTTGCCACCTATTACCAAGCCCGTATCAAAGAAATGATTTCTTATCAGTTTAATAAGATGGGGGACGTCAGCAAAAACAAAGATTTTCATCTCAAAATTAGCTGGGTGCTCAAACCAGGGTTTTTCTGAATATAAAAAATTAAGTTCATAAATCGTACATGTATTTCTTGTATCAAAAATGTATACCTGCTGAAATATGCAGCTCATTCCACAATTTGTAATTTCCCGGTCCCATATCAGATACCATGGCCACTACATGGTACCCCACCGAGTACAGTTTTGCTATAATATCATTTAAGATTTGTAGTGGTCATGGGCTTGTCATAATCAAAGTAGACAGGCTGCTTCCACGATTTTCTGAGTCCTTGTGCCATTGCCACTTGTACATATTCTGCAGGATGATGTACGGTTTTTTGAACAAAGTCATACTCATATGTGGCCGAAATTTTCATTTCATCAAAAAGGAGAATTCACATTTTATCCTCCTCTTCGATCTCTACCGATTTGTCCATTAAATTCATCACAAAACTTAATGGACCTGGTTCCACTTTAAGGGTTTTGGACCATTTCACTATGCTTGACACACATGGAAGTGGAAATCCCTTCTTCAAGAGATGTCGGTATGCACGGGGTCCAGCAGCCTGCAGGCAAATGCCGTAAGATAGCTCCTCGGTATTCCAATTTACTTGTTTTGCTCCGCTTTAAAGCCGTCTAATTTGTGAATCCGTAAAAATTACTTTTAGGGACTTTGTGATAGTATCTAGCTTTTTGGCCAACGCAGCATTCTCCTTTTCCAATTTGCTGACTTCAAGTTTAAGGCGCAAATTTTCCAAGGCTATTGCGGATTGAATGTGTTGTGGTCTGTACAGTTACAAAATATTATTAAGATAACAGAGTGTTCTCCGTGTATATGTACGTACTCTGTTTGTGAGGCAAAGTCAAACTTATTTTCGCCACAGGCTGAAGGCTCACGTTTTGTTAATAGCGATTTTGGCAGAGCGTTAGGCAACAAATGCCTGCGCTTTGCATTTGGGCTGGGGTAATGAAAATCACATTCGCCAAAATGTATTTCGCATATTCGACTACTTTGTTCCAAATTCACGCCTGCAGCATCTATCCACAACTTTCGCTTATTTTCATTTTTAGGAACACGCACGCAAAGGTCGATGTCTTTTGACGGCAAAGTTTGCAATATTGCTTCGACATTTTGCAATAGCTAAAAAAGGGCATAAACTAATACAAACAAACATATAAAAAATGCAAGCACATATACAATCACGCATACTATCATACATTCAAAATAAAAAAAAAATCGTCCGTTTGCCAACCTACCTCAACGACGTTCAGGAAACGACTGGCAAGCTAGGCAGCTGAATAGATTCACCACACTGTAATTTACTCCACCTTTAGTAATTTCACCATGGGATAGGGACTATAGCGATTCCTATAAAGAGTACTTAAATCCTCTGCTCAGTTCCTATTTTTTGGTATTTTTTTTTAATCAGTCATCACTTTTTTTGTCTCTTCTCGGACAAATTTTTATTTGATAAGGGTGTATCACTTGGTCCGAATACTTTTATTTATTTTTATTTTCGCATCTATTCGACATTCAAGTTTTGAAGTTCGCATATAACTTTTATTTAATTTAATTTTCGCATCTATTCGAAATCTAAGTTTTGAAGTTCGCATATAATTTACAAACCAGGTACTAACCTGTTTGTGCAGCACTCCGCTTCTCTATCATGGTGGGAAATGGATTATAGCGATTCCTATATTGCTGAACTACATATTCAGTTTCGCTGGCAGCTTCCTCCTAGTCAACAATACATTTTTATTTTCGCGACCTTTTTTTGATTAAAGAGTATTTTAAAAACTTTCAGTCCATATTTTTTTTTTAAATAGCTTTAATACCAACCAATGCCAGGCGAGTACTTTTATTTACTTCAAACGTTTCTATTAAATTCTAGAAATACAATTTTATTTTTGTTGCACAATTCCGCATCTATTCGAAATCCAAGTTTTGAAGTTCGCATATAATCTACAAACCAGGAGCCTTACCTGTTTGTACAGCACTCCGCTTCTCTATCTTGGTAGGATAGGGATTATAGCGACTCCTATAAAGAGTACTTAAATCCTCTGCTCATTTCCTTCTTTTTTAATCAGACACATTTTTGTTTGGTCTTATCGCGGACAAATTTTTATTTACAGTTTAAAGGCATACAAATTTTTAAAAAAAAAATTTTATATTTGTTTTTATTGATGTTTGGGTATTATCTCCGTGGATTTGTTTTCTACGACTCTTCATGGAATCTCATCATTAACCGATAGAACCATACAGCTCTGTTATTTATAACAATTAATAAACATTGCAGTAGTCGAGCATTACAGACAAATATAGGTATTTTTATTTATTTTTATTAATCGAGAGAACTATGCAGTCTCTTAACAGCTCTGTAATTTATAACCTTTTTATAAACATCGCAGTGGTCGAGCATTACAGACAAATATAGGGATTTTTATTTTCATTAACATATAGTAAAACAGTCTGGAATTTTCTCTCCCAATTGCGTAGATGAGTTGAATTTCGGTATACGAAGTGTTCTTTCCTTGACACGTCCATACAACATTTATTTTTATTTTTATCACGAAATAACATTTGGATTCTTTGGCTGTACCCAATACTTTTATTTACCTATTTATTCACAACATCCAATGATCCTTGCATTGCGTATGTGCATTCGTCATCTCAGTGGAGAGATCTTGCTATCAATAGCACATAATCTTTACATGTCTGAGCTATTGTCAATAACCACACACCGTTGGTATTTTAAGGTCGTTTAAGAGAGTCTCGTTCTTCACGAAATGATACAGTGCGGGATTTGTTATCCTTCGACTCTTCATGCAATCTCATTCTTAACCGATAGAACTATGCAGTCACTTAACAGCTCTGTTATTTATAATATTTTTATAAACATTACTGACAAATATAGGTATTTTTATTTATTTTTATACCCTGAACCCATTAAAAATGGGTAAAAAGGGTATTATGGTTTTGTGCAAATGTATGTAACAGGCATAAGGAAGCATCTCCGACCATATAAAGTATATATATTATTGATCAGTATCAACAGCCGAGTCGATCTAGCCATGTCCGTCTGTCTGTCCGTCTGTCCGTCTGTCGTCTGTATGAACACACAGATATCAGAGACTACAAGAGCTAGAGACTTCATATTTGGAACATAAGTTCTCCTAATCCCGGGACAGATCAAGTTTATTAAAATTTATCGATAGCTCGTCCCGTTCAAAAGTTATCGATAAATTTCGATTTCAGACCAGCGTTTTTTGGATATAACTTACAAGTTATAAGAGCTAGAGGGCTCTTAATTTGACATGTATAATCTCGAATAGCATACACATGTAACAAATATTTCACTTTTTGGATACCAGCCCCCAAACCCCCCAAAAGTAAAAAAACCATTTTTTAAGGTACGACCTTGCAATTTGGTTTGGTAACACATATTATCGATAATTGCTTGCCCCAAAAATTTCAATATGATCGGACAATAAACACAGAAGTTATTTAAGATTTAACTTTCCATTGTGTGGGCTCAGCGAAGAGCAAGCTAACTGCTTAAACCGCTGGCACTGCTTGTACGCTTGTACTGCAGCATGTGTGAGTTTAGAGTAGTACGAATGATTGTGCGGACTGGGTTCAGGGTATCTCGTAGTCGGGCACTCCCGACTAGAGCACTCTTACTTGTTATTTGTATAATCATATAGTTTTTTTATGATTTTTATTTGGCAAGCTACATAGGGTGTTTACCCTATTTCCAGGCCGGTATAACTTTGAACTTTAAAAACCCATCTCAGTGGGGAGATGACGCTGTTGTTAGCACGGGTATGCTATAATATATATTGCTATAATTTGCTAAAGAAGCCGGCCGTTCCGCGACCGGCCAAGGTCCAGAGGTCCGACGGGTGCTTGCGCTTTAGACGCCTATGTCTCGCCGGTCTTGCGAGTTGTCTAGCCAGGCGGTTAGTGTGGCCTAACAAACGTGCGCGATACCGGTTGGAGCTTTTACTTATGGCCTCACACACCGTTGGTATTTGAAGGTCGTTGAGGATAGTCTCATTTTTGACGTAATGATGCCACTGAATATTGGTCATGCGGCGCAAAGACTTTGTTATTGTAGCTTGAACTCTTCTTAGGGTAGTGTCACATGCAGTCCCCCAGCAAGTGATACCCCAATTTAACGTTGGCAGTATAATGGTCTTAAATAACCGTACTTTGGCTCTTAGGGAAAGACCACTCCCTGGTCTGAGAAGCCAGTCCAATTTCCCCAGTTTTTTGTTCACTGTTCCACATGCTTTTTATACCCTGAACCCATTAAAAATGGGTAAAAAGGGTATTATGGTTTTGTGCAAAAGTATGTAACAGGCATAAGGAAGCATCTCCGACCATATAAAGTATATATATTCTTGATCAGTATCAACAGTCGAGTCGATTTAGCCATGTCCGTCTGTCTGTCTGTCCGTCCGTCCGTCCGTCCGTCCGTCCGTCTGTCTGTATGAACACGCGGATATCAGAGACTACAAGAGCTAGAGACTTCATATTTGGAACATAAGTTCTCCTAATCCCGGGACAGATCAAGTTTATTTCATTTTATCGATAACTCGTACCGTTTAAAAGTTATCGATAAATTTCGATTTCAGACTTGCGTTTTTGGGACATAACTTCAAAGTTATAAAAGCTAGAGGCCCCAAATTTGGCATGTATAATCTCGAATAACATACACATGTAACAAATATTTCACTTTTTGGATACCACCCCCAAACCCCCAAAAAGTTCATTTTTGAAGGTACGACCTTGCAATTTGGTTTGGTCACACATATTATTGACAATTGTTTGCCCCAAAAATTTCAATAAGATCGGACAATAAACATAGAAGTTATTTAAGATTTAGCTTTCCATTGTGTGGGGCTCAGCGAAAAAGCAAGCTAACTGCTTAAACCGCATGCACTGCTTATACTGCAGCATGTGTGTGCTTAGATTAGTATGAATGATTGTAAGGACTGGGTTCAGGGTATCTCGTAGTCGGGCACTCCCGACTAGAGCACTCCTACTTGTTTAATATGGCTGCTCCATGTGAGGCGCCTGTCCAGGGTCACTCCCAAATAAGTGATGTTATCAGTGTGCGCGATTCTCTTACCATCTAGATAAAGCCGACGCTATCATATAGTAAAAGAACAGTGTGGAATTTTATCTCCCAATCCCAGACAAATATAGGTATTTTTATTTATTTTTATTTTTATTATCATATAGTAAAAGAACAGTGGAATTTTCTGTCCCAATTGCGTAGATGAGCTGCATTTCGGTATGCGGAGTGTTCTTTCCTTGACACGTCCATACAACATTTATTTTTATTTTTATCACGAAATATCATTTACATAGGTTGACCGTAACCTACAGTTTTATTTTATTTACTTTCTCTATTATTTCCATCACAACGTTCAATGGTCCTTTCATTGCGCAAGTGCATTCGCCATCTCAGTGGAGAGATCTCGCTATCAATAGCACGGGTATGGATTGTACTTATGGTTTGCTAAAGAAGCGGCCATTCCACTATCGGCCAAGGATCCTGAGGTCCTGTCGCGCAGGTCTGGCGAGTAGTCTAGCCAGGCGGTTAGTATGGTCATATATTTAGAAAGAATACCAACTGACTAATCAATCAAAATAAAATTGTATCATGCATTGTACTGTATGCTAGGTAAAAATGCAACAGGTTGATATATCCATCAATTTATTATTTTTCACTTTTCTCAGTGAGATGTTTTTATTATTTGAAAAAGCTTTTGCATATTTACCGCAAAGTGCCACAAAATTCCATTAATTTATTTGCGGTTGCACGCAAAAGCGAATGTTGTGCGGCAAACAAAATGAACTGTATGAAAACTGGCCCCCAACTCACAGCTAGATTTGTTCGCTGCTCTTTGCAACTAATAATTTAATATTTTATGCATGACCTGCAAAATAAACAGAAACAGCAAGATTGTAACAGCGCAACCACAAAAAAAAAAACGAAAAGAAGGAAAACATTTGCCCATTGTCTCCTGTTACTTCAGTTATTTTCTTTCTCGGTAAATTGGGGGGTATGCAAAGCATAA
This sequence comes from Drosophila flavopinicola, assembly GCA_035042425.1. NCBI lineage: Eukaryota > Metazoa > Arthropoda > Insecta > Diptera > Drosophilidae > Drosophila > Drosophila flavopinicola. Next base: position 1,117,112 of record JAWNLL010000454.1, on the reverse strand, counting down.
AAAATGGGCGTCGCGTAACTTTTAGCGAAAGTTTTCGGTAAAGGAAACTGAGCAGAAAAGTTAATATTAACGCTGAGCGACGCATTTCGCCTTAATTTTCACCCCCACCCCTCAACCCCCATTTGAGAGTCTTGGCAGAGCTGCCCTTAGTTGTTTTTCGGCCATTTTGACGCCAAACACGTAGCCTTGTGCCCTTTGCTTTGTTGGTGAAAATCTTGTTAGGGTTCCTTTTCTGCCAGCGCGCTTTATTTGCATGAACTCTTCAAAATCGTTTATTTTCATTTTTTATAACGCAGATTTTGATGTGCAAATTTTCAAGGCTGTGTTCAGCATACAAAGCAATCGGTGGCACACGTTAACAACAAAAGGATTCCGAATTTGTGAACACTCCATTCGAACAATTAGATGAGTTTGCCAAAGGTGATGAGAAGGGCAATTTCAATGCTATTCTTTAAGCGGTATTTTCACCGTACCTCTAAAGTCTTTGCAAGACTGTATTTGTCTTTATATGTTACCTCAGATGAACCTTGTCTCTCAAACTTTATAATTAACCAGAAAATGTTAAAGCTTTTATAGACGAAATGCAAAGTTCGTGATCACATTACCCCAAAATGTTTTTAAGCTGCAAGATTCCTGTGTGGGCGTTGCAAATATTCTTCGCTAATTGGATGCTGTTAAGAAAATAAGTAAAATATTTGAAAAATGTTTGAGAAGTCAGAAGGCATCGATTTTGGTAAAACAGTATATCTGAGAGGTTAACTGAAACCTGAGTAAGTCAAGGCGAAATTCAAAAGAAATGACAAAGTCGTAGTCATTAAATATGGTGATATTTACCGAAAGGCTGCATTCCAGTGAAATGAAGGAAGTGGGAAGAAGTGAAGCAGCGCCGGCAAATGAGAAATGCAAATGATGAAATAATGAAAAAGCATCACCGAAACCAAACAAAGCCCGCAGGCGGAAAGGCATTAAAACAAAAAGTAGTTGAGCATAAAAACAAAGTGCTGCATCAAGTATATGAGGCCCAGCAACGTCTCTGTGTGTGTGTGTGTGTGCGTGTGAGTGTGCATATTTAATTATTCATACGCCCTGTCTGCCCGCAAAGTGCAAGAATGCATGAATGAAGACGCAGAAGCGAATGAAGACAGCGCAGGCAAAGCAGACAAGGCAAAAGTTTTCATGCCACGCTTCAATTTGCTGTAAACAAGACGTTGGTGGGGGATGTGCTTGGCAGCTGGGATGAGACGGTGGGGCATGGGGCAGGGGGCAGAGTAGTGTTACAAAGTTACCGAGCAGGGAAATTGGAAAGTGCATGGAAACAAATATGGAATTGAAGGCGTAATAAAATTAACTTTTGTTTTGACATTTGCCTTACAAAGTGTCAACAAATAATTGAAAATCCAATTGCAAAATTATTCAGATTGCGGTTTAAATTGTCTTCATATCAATTTGAAACTGAAAACTTAAGTTATGGAAATATTATGCAAGCCAGCAAGCTGTGAATCAAAAAACAGACACAGCCATTTTATGTATGTGAGCAATAACAATTTAATTACAGTTACAGGATAAAAGTGCCATAGTTTTAAAAATAGAAACTTTACATGCAAAGTTTTATAGAAAAAGTCTTCTCTTAAATGTAGATTAAATAAAAATCAGCACATATTTGTCATACAATTTTAGGCACACTGAAATAATTTTAGCAACAAGCTTAAAAATATATCTTATGTACGGGTCAATTACTAAATATATAAGTGAGGTTAAGGAACTTACGTATAAGGCTAATAATTCAGGAATTACAACGTGGCAAATAGAGAGAAGCACAGAAGTAGCAGAAAAACATGTATATTATTTATATTTATTTTTCTTCAGTTTCTTTCTAGTTGATGCATATTTAAAGTGATACATCATTCAAAGCTATCCAAGTTGATTTTAAACTTTAGAAAAAAGAATCTCTTTAATATTCCCTAGACGCCAATCAGTATTTGGCTGTCAACGCCAATGTCTTCTTAATATCAAGCATCAACACGTTTATCAAAGACGTCGCTGACTATTTGTGGCCCCCCGTTGTCTAGTTTATCTGCGTCCCTATAGCCATCATCTGTTGCCATCGCAGTTTGAATCGTACTCCACACCCTCTCTCTCTCTCTCTCCTGTCGCTCTTCCCCCTCGTTGCACGCTGAGCATTTTTATGTCCTTCACACATCATTCAGCAACAAATTGCTGCGGGCGTTTCAAGGCGATGCCATTGCACACATAGCTGGACAGCTTGCTGCAAATCTATTTGGGCGACAAAAAAGGAATGTCAACAGCCAGCAGGCAACAGCGAACAACGAACAGCGAACATCCAACTAAGAAGCTAAGAATACCGAGTCCAGTCCAGGTCCACTCCAGTGTTCGTGTCCAGGCTGCGTGTCCATTTGAGGCAGCACGTGCCACGAGCATTGTACGTTTTATTATCATGAGCTGCGGCAAGTTTTTATTATCTTTCAGTTCTGGTCCACGGATAGCTTTAACACTTTTCGCCGTCGCTATCCTTCGCAACTTGTGCCGTAAATATGACTTAATGGTGTTTAAAGTAGACGCGGGCCACGCGAAGCGCCTGTTTAACGAGCTGCCCAACATTCACTTGACCCACGTCAAGTATTCGCACATTATCGTTAAAATCATCTTTCAATATCCAACTCACATGTGTCGGTGTGTGGGTGTGTGTGGGTGTGTGTGGGTGTGTGTGACTTTGTTTATAGGAAGAATGCCATAAAAGGAGCTGCTGCTCTTAGCACAAATTGCAACACGTTTGGAAAAGTGCAACGAGCTAACAAAACGGGCGGCCTGCAGTGCGTGTCCTGGATAAGTTACACAAACTCCAGCCAAGGATGTGCCAAGGATGAGAGCGTGTTTAGTTTTATGTCTTGCTGGCCATAATAAAAATCGTGTAGATTGGTAAAATAAGTAGATAACTCCAGTTAATATTTCTGTGGAAATCGCCAGCACTAAACCAACTTGCTTGACTTAATCAAGTTTGCAACTACTCAAGTGATAAAAAAAAATAAAGAAAATACAACTTTGAATTGTTAGAAAAGTCAGAATTTAATAAAGAGCTTAGTCTTTTGCCTTTTAGCCATGATACCATCTGATGGTAATTATTGATGAAAACTTGATACCACAAAATACTCGGAAACGAGAAAGACTTTATTAGCTAGTTAGTTGTGTTTATTATATTGCATTTGCACTTGAGTTTTAGTTGTAATTATTTACAAAAAAAAACCATATTTGCTAGTTTCAATCAATAAGCCATATTTAGTTTTTCCTGCGAATATATTTGCCAAATTCCGAAGCATTTAAATCGACTTTAGTCCAAGTTATTATACAGCTTCCTTCAATGGCAACACTTGACCGTCTTTTCGATTGTTTACTCAAGGTACATTATGTTTAGAAATATTCTTGTTGTGCTTTTGGCATGCGTAGAGCCAAAAATAAATTGCAAAACAAAATTCAATTACTAAATGCAAATCCAAGGCGCCTTGCCATAATTTTTTTTTTGGTTCCGCCCTTGCTGCTCGTTATATGTGTCAAAAAGCCGCAACCAAAAAGCATTTGCCATTTATTTACCATATTTTATTTTGTATTTCCTTTGTAGGACCTTTTGTATAAGTGTGGGGCGCGTCTCCGTTTTATTTATGTATTTATATTTATTTCTTGAGCGCCCCACAAAATTATTGAAAAGAGTTCGAGAGGCCTTTGTGCTCGTATTGTGTGAGCACTTGCAAAACTTGGCAAACACTGGCGGAAATTTGTTTTGGCTTTTGGGAACAGGAAAAACAACAAAACGAGCGCCTGGCACTTGCCAAACTTCTCCAAAGACATGTATAGAATAAAATGCATAAATCTATATTAAATATGAGCTATTTTCGGAATTCTTTAATTGCTTAATCCTTGCGCATTGAGCATTGAGCACTTGGCAATAAATACATTTTTAATAGCCCTTTAAGTTTGCGTATAAACCACAGACCGCAAACACATAACCAAATATTCGGCCATTAAAAAGTTAAATATAATAAAACTGCGAATCAGATATGCAAAATAAGTTCAAGCAAAAAATTATCATAAATATGGAAATAAAATCAATTTCCATAAATAATTGCTAAGTAATACGAACTAGTTATAAATTATATTAGAAAACTTCCAGATTTCATGCATGGACAATAAACATATATTCCAATACAAATTTAATAAATAATATTAAATATTAAAAGTCTAAATGTGTTGAGAACTTTTATTCACTCAACACAATGTACTTGAATAGTAAACAACAATGCCAAAGTTGCTTTCCATCCAGCTACAGAAATTTTTGTCTTTGGTATTCTTTAAAAGCTCTAGCTAGCTCAATTCAAAGATTTTGTATTTGGTCTATCTCTATCTCTATCTCCTGCTCTATGTTCTTATTTTTATCGTACTGCTGACGAGCAATTCACTGCTTAGCTAATATCCACTTTGGTCTTTCTTTTCTGGCTCGCTGTGTTGACCGGATATAAACAACTCCAACGCCAACGCCAACGCCGACAACAAACAACAAACAACAAGCAACAACCAACATTTAACAAACACTAGCGTTGCTTAAAACTTTCACCAGCCAGTTAAACAAAATACCACTAACAAAATAAAGCCAAACAAAAAACTGGGATAAAAAAAAGACCGGAGCTAGTTGAGTTTGAGTTTTTCCGACAGGCAGTGGCCTCAATGCGCATTTCAATTGCTTTGGTGTAGTTGGTTTGGTTTTTATTTTCAGTTTTGCTTTTATTTTCCATTTCAAAAGTTAATCAAGTGCTAAATTAACTAAATTGCACTTAGTCTGTGGCACAAATTGCTTGAAGCCAGTTAGCATTTTAATGCGCCGGCGTATGCGCAATGTGCCGAGCGTATATAAAGTATACGCCATGTGCAGCAATGCCAAATTTATGAAACTGCTGTTTACGAATAGCTTGCCATTGCAATTAAAATTTGATTTACACTAGCAGAATGTAGCTCACCATCAGCTATCAGTTAACATTTTAAGTTATTAACACATTATTTTAAGTTTAAATGAAAGAGGAAGCGTTTTATCTATGTATTTGTTTAAAAAGGTTTTAAGATTTTTTGTAATAATATTTATACTCTTTTCGAAGAAAATAGTATATTAAGTTTGTCCTGAAGTTTGTAACGCATAGAAGGAAGCGTCTGAGACCCCCAAAAGTTACTGCCAATATGCTTATAAAAAAAAACAAATTGATCTAGCCATGTCCGTCTGTCTGTCTGTCTGTCTGTCTGTCTGTCTGTCTGTCTGTCTGTCTGTATGTATGCAAACTAGTCCCTCAGTTTTTGAGCTATCGCGATGCAACTTTGCACAGACACTTATTATTCAAGGGGACAGCACATTGGTCGGAGCCGGCCGGATCGGACCACTATATCTTATAGCTGCCATACACCTCAAAGTCGGTTTTGGCCATAAATCCGATGTTTTCAAAGCAATTGCCTTAAATTTCCTTGTACACTTGAACATCCATATAACTCATCGATGGGTAAAATCGCACGTTTCGAGGTCATAACAGCGAAGATATGCGTCATTAAATATTTTGAAAAAACAGGTGCATATGAGCAAACAAAGTCAAGCGCAAGAAAGCTTTTGATAGTCTGAGCAAACAAAGTCAAGCGCAAGAAAGCTTTTGATAGTCTGCTCTTCAAGGTATTTTGCCACCGATCATCAAAACGGTTTGTGGCGTATGGCGTAAAGAGCCGCGCTAACGAACGCATGTTTCGCAAGTTCAAGTTCGAGCCTCGGCGGCGACTGATTGTTAATTTAATACTTTTTTCTTTTTCTTCCTTCCAAATATATAACTGTAATCAAATTAATTTGCTTCCAATAGCTTAGAACAAAAACAATGCCACGCGAAAAAACAAATGCTGACAAACGCGAGTTGCAGGTTGCAGGAAAACAAAAGAAGGAAATTTGTAACAGTCGGCTCTTCAAGCAATTTTGTCAGCGATCATCGAAACGGCTTGTGGCGTAGTGGGTAAAGTTGCGAACTGGTGAGCGAGAGGACCCGGGTTCGAAACCAGCGGCGACTGGTCATTTATTTTCATTTTTTGTTATTCTTCTTTTCAAATATATAATAACTGTAATCAAATTCATTTGCTTTCAATGGCTTAGAACAAAAACAATGCCACGCGAAAAAACAAAAGCTCAGTATAAATCGAGTTTGTTAGCGATTCTTAAAACTGCTTGGTGTAAGCAGTACAAAGCAAAACAAGAAAGCTTTTGACAGTCTGCTCTTCAAGGGATTTTGTCAGCGATCATCAAAACGGCTTGTGGCGTAGTGGGTAAAGTTGCGAACTGGTGAGCGAGAGGACCCGGGTTCGAAACCAGCGGCGACTGGTCATTTATTTTCATTTTTCTTATTCTTCTTTTCAAATATATAATAGCTGTAGTCAAATTCATTTATTTTCAATTTCCTAAATTGTTTCTAATTTTTTTTTTCATACATAAAGTAGCTTTAATAGAATAATTCAAAAGAAAAATTTAAATTCATTGGCAAAACCAATGACACGCGAAAAAAAATATGGATCTCAAATTCTGAATATAAGCTCTCGTATGTTCAGATTAAGTTTTATGACAATTCAATTTCCGACAGGGCCTTGAAGGTATAAGAGCAACAGGCACAAAATTTGGTATGTATATTGTAGTATACATATGTAATGTAGTTTTGACTTTTTGGAAAAACTGAAACTTGTATATTGTTCAATTCGGTAGCACTTATGAATGCTAAGGGACGCGTCCACGAGCTGCGGATAGTGAAACGTCCCTGTTTACATGAATACCTTTATATATTTTATTTTATATGTAGGGGTATATGTATGCGACATTAATATCTGCGAATTAAATAAGCAGTCACGGAAAAATAGTAAAAATTGCTTTAAGGTTCGAAAAGAGTATTTAATCTTCGGCACGCCGAAGATAATCCTTCTCCACTTGTTTTTTTATACTCTCTGTTTATAGTTTAAGAAAATTGCATTCTCAATTGTTAAAGTAAACAACATTTCATGAGCAAGTTCGTCTTTTTTTGTAGTCTATTATTACCAATTGAGACCATATAGTAGAAACTCTCTACAGAGCCATACAAACAAATGGGACATCAAGCTTATAAACATTTTAGGTGTTTTTCTTATCGATGCTTATTGCCAATACGACTCACCGTCTGTTTCAGAGCTCATCAGTTCTCTCGCTTCGAGTGCCACCTCCGAAATCAACGAAGCGCATAAGGAAAACATCAATTGTCATAATTACACGCCCGACCAACTGCGAATGACCAGCAATAGAAGACAACAGCAAATAGAACAACAGCTATAATGGAGGGGACTTAAGAAGCCGACCCTTGGCTGGGGCTTTAGTAACGGGCTTAAGCAGACGCCAGTTTTTCTTTTTGACGCCCACCCTCCAAAGTTGTTTACATTATTAGCTGCTTTTACGCTTGCCTGGCCGAGATTTCCGGACTACGCCCCCAAACTGCTTACAACTTGATTCGAGCAGCTTACGAGCATTTGCCAGACAGCATGGGGAGCAGGAGCAGACTCCAGTCGGGCGGGGGTGTCTGTGTCTCTGAGCTCATGGTTTTTGTGGCTTAGTGCGTGCTAATTATGGCATAATGATTATGTTTCAATAGCCGCCTGCTGCCGCGTAATGAGCAAAAGTTTTCCATGCATTTTTCATGGTGATTCTCCAGCGCGCAAACTTTAAGCAAACACTTTGCACAAAAGTGCAAGTAATACTCGTAGTTAGCCAGCGTGCAACTTCAGCTGCAGCTTCACGACATCTACCCTTGCCACTTGCCTCTTGCCACGTGCCCCGCACTCCATGACACATTTTAATAAAAACCTGTAAAATTTTATGCGACATCATAGCACACAGGGCAGCAGGCAGCGCAAAACGAACTTGGCAGCTGCATAAAAATGAAGGCAGTGCAAAAGTCGTATGAGAATGTATATATACCTATATATATATATATATATATATATTCGATAGGGATGGCGCAAAGTGCAAGGCTCAAATCGATACACAGATACAAATTGGAGAGTGGATACCAAATGAAATCGAACTGAACTGCAGTTAGTACTTTAAAGCTGATATCGGCTGAAAGTAGTTTAGGTTTAATACAAATAATGTTAGTAATGCTTACATATTCAAATTTATAGGCATATATTTAACGAAAGATTGAAGCAGTGATCTGTATAACATCGGTTGACGGCCTTTTGCCATAAACTGCACTTAACATTACAAATAATATGTTGAATATGCAGCTAGACAGAGATATGCATACGTATTCAAGTTTCTCTCAGTGTACTGTGCATATAAAAAGCAACAACAAGTGCAACTCATGGCACACTTCGTAAGCAATTTTTGCTGTGCATTGAGCTGCAAATAAAACGCCACACTGCACATAAATGTCACTAAATGCGCTAGCAACATAAACACACACACACACACACCCACACACACACACACTTACAGCAACACATAGCAATGCATGTGTGTAGAAAATACACAGAAAAAACAGGTGTCACATTGTTGTCGCTGGCTGTTGCGCAGTTTTTATGTCATTTTAACATTTCCTAATGTGTGTGGCATGTTATGGAGCCAGAAAACCACAATATACACAACAGCAACAACAGCAACAACGACAACATCTTTAGCTCAGGATAGCAGACAAAACTTTTAAGCAAAAAGATTGAGGCATATTCCCAGTTATGACGGCCAAACATTACAAAGCACTCACATAGGTTCTTAACTAAGTTTTTGCTTTATGCCTTGAGTAGTTTCCCGAATTCGACAAATAAGCGCCAATATTGCTATATGCAGTAAAATATATAGAAGTCAATGTTAGGAAACAAGATAGTCGTAATATGAGAATGGCAAATAGTAAAAGCACTCTTAGAATGAGACAAATAAAAAGCTTTTATTCCAGCTCCTCGAAATGCACTCAAATGTATAAAATATAGCTTGAATTATTATTAATTAATTAATTTGTTGCCAACCATAAAGCTCAACATCCATACTATCAATTGAGCCATACTTTTGCATAACTTTTCTGTTTGCATGAATATGCAGTGAAAAATGCGCTATTGCATCGAAAAATCAACTCAAACAATTTAAGATTCGATTTTCTAATCAATTTGGTAATCAATACAATACACAGCATTCTCAATTAGCCCAATAAATAAGCAATGAGGTTTCAGCAACTCAATTCCCCCAGTTTCGTTGGCCAATTTCAGTTAGCAGGTTGCCTCTGTAATATGCAACGAAATCCAATTTAAAACAATAAGAATTGCACAAGCCCCTAAAACGATGCTGCACTTCACACACACACACGTATGGGGTAGTTTGTCTGTGTGTGTGTGTGTGTGTGTGTGTGCATACACACTTAATGCAATTTAAGTCAAATTTAATCAATGCACAGTATAAACGGCCCACCAAAGAACTCAACGAACCAACTTTCAGCATGTTTGAGCCAATCGAGCTGCAGACATGAAGGATCTAAGCTCGATAAGGGGGAGGGGCAGGGACTGTAGTCAATAGAGTAAAAGTTATGCTCGACTGCCTGCTTGCTGCAGCAGAGGCTGCTGGGGCTGCCAGCAATGAGTGGAGTTTCGCTTTAGTTGTAGTTGTAGTTGTATTATAGTTGCGGCAGTAATCAAAAGTAGTTTGGGCCACAGTCAACTGAACCATAGCAACTCAGGGCAGGGCAGGATGGGGCAGGGTAGTACAGAAGTGTGGCGTTAAGCAATTTGTAAAACTAAAAAGCGGAGCAGAGTTTTGGTTTGGGCATTGCTTGGCAGGCTGTTGAAACTTTTGTGCAAATACTCCTACAAAATGCGGCATATGTGTGCAAAATCATTTGCCAAAATGTAATAAGTGAGCCTGAAACGGGAGAGTTGCGTTCGAAGTTATACCAAATTCAGCAGCAGAAGAGCCTAATTGAGATTGAATCGACAATGGCAAAACGATGAGTAACAAGAGAATTGAATTTAATGACAGCAGCAAACAGCTAGAGGAATAATTCTTAAATAAACATCATTAAATTGCGGCTATAATTCATTGAAAGAAAGTTATCGAGCATTGCGTATACACAGTTAAATATATATTAGAGCAAACTTTCTTTCCATATGCCTAAGTTTACATATAATTAAATTTAAATTTAATTACATATAATTGTTCATGTCAAAATAAGATAATTAAGATGTAGCTAAATAAAATTTTAAAATTATAAGCAAAACATTTTGTTTTAAATTTTTCTTCTACGATATTTTAATTATAGACTGTAAATTAATAATTAATTAATGGGGTTGAAGCTTCGACATTCAAGTGTGTTAAGCACTTAACTTCAATACTTGTTATAAAGTATGAGATAAGAATCTCGATTTGTATTTTCTGTATGTCTTTAATAGACATAATAAATTGTGAAATTTTTATGAAATATTCTTAGTAACAATAACATTTTTTTATCAACCAGAGTTTAACTTTACACCTGAAATACTTATATAAATGAAGCCAAAGACTTATCTATCAGTCGGGCTTAAAGGTCGTTAAACAATTACAATACTGCATAAAGCCAAGGCTTAAATGGTCGGGCTCATTAAGTTGCACCGAACGGCAGTTCAGGTTGCACTTGAAACGAGCCTGGGTCCATGGTTCCATGGGTCCAGCAGCTTGCACATTGACTCTGATGCTGGACCAGGCTTTGTTTATGGACGGAAATTACATGGTTATCAAAACATAAGCGCCAGTTGAATGCTGTTGCGCCAGGCTCGCTGCTAATGCCAATGCCTGCCTATGCAATTGTCTGTGGCAGACTCCCCCCACTTTCTCCCCCTACACCCACTTTCTCCTCTCAGGGCACACACACACACAGCCCCCCACAACCATTTTAGTAAATGCCACAGGCAGCCAGTCGAATACACGTCGCCCATGGGCCTTCCGGGCGAGAATGCAGCATTTTGCATTAATTGCCTCGGTCAGCGGCAAGAGAGAGCCAGAGTCAAGTGTGTGTTATGGCTTATAAGCATATATATATATACACATCTATATATATATATATATATATATAAGCATGTTGGCTCAAAACTGTTGATGGGAGAGTGTGAAGGATGTACATTAAAGTATCACATTAGCAGCTTGTGTTAGCCGCCTGCTCCTCGACTCGAATATGTAAACAGCAATTTATAGCGATTTAAGATGCTCAATTAGGTACTCGATAGGTTTAGTGAAATTCGCAATTACTTTGCATAGAAAATGCATGGAAATTATGTAAAGCTTAATCAAGCGAGCATAACTGTGTTTAGGTTTTTCCCTTTCAATTCCCTTTGTTCTATTTAAGAAATCTAATATGTAGAGAGATAATATAAAATAAATTATGTCTATGTGCTTCTATATTTTATGGAATTACTTGATTTTGGTATAAAACTAACCTATAGCAATTAAAACGAATTGCAAAGCTTAGTATCAGCTTAAATTATTTAACAATCTAGCCTAAATATCTTACAATTTTGGCGAGCATACTTTACAAAGCTGTTTTCCTAACCAACAAAAGCTATTGTAAAGCTTTGCGGTGTTTATAATTGGAAAGTTGTTAACATTGCTTGCTTGTTAACACTAGTTGCCAAGCTTTCAAAGCTCCAGCCAGTGTGTACACAATAAATGCTGCAAAAAAAGAAGAGAACGTAAATCAGGCAAACAGGGCGAAACTTTTGTGGTGTGTGGTAAGAAGTCAAACAGATACCAATAATTTATATACAATATTTGGCGCGCTATCAATGCCATTATCATCAACAAGCATAACTTGAGCAAAACGCACAAACACAAACACGAACACACGGAGCGAGCGAAACAACAGAAAGTTATTAACATAAATTCTTATGCCAACATCGCGCATCGAGTTAGGAAGTTTGCCCAGCTGGAGAGAGAGGCTAAAAAGTTCGCCACCAAAAGTCAAAAGTGTTTGCACCCCCAACTCGCACCACTGCTGCTCCCCTGCTGCACCCCAGTGGCAACCATCTCATTTCCAGCTCTCCAAGTTAGGCATTTTTGTAGTCCTTTAAACTTTGGCTCGTTTACCTGCGATCGTCTGAGTGCGCGCCTCGAGTCGAGTATTTAGAAATTTATTTAAAAGTTGCACCAACATCGTTGCCGCTTTGTTGCTATTATTAACATTGTTGTTGCGGTTGCTGTTGTTGTTGTTGTTGTTGTTGCTGCTGATGTTGCTGCCATTTTCCTACGCCCAGTTACACGCATAAATTTTGTTATGGAACTTTTTGCAAGGTTGTACGTTGCTGTATGCACAAGGACTATGCGAGTACGTAAACTGCCAGTAGTGAAAGTTTTGACGCCATTTTTGTTATTGTTGTTATAGCTGTTGTTGTTATTTCTGCTGTGGCTGCTGCACAAGGCTCCTTTGGCTTTCTTTAGTTGCCTTCGGTGTTATTGTTGAGGTGGCACAATGAAAGCATGTAAACTTCAGTTAGATTATTTTACCTGCGCCCCGGTGTAACTTCAATGATTGTAAGTCGAGAATGATGTCCATATACAAATATACGTCTGTACATATCAGTTATGAAATAATTGAATACAGCTTAAGCGGTAATTAAGCTGTAGGCACTGCAATCAGCAATGAGTAAATGTAAATAAAACGAAAAATGTTTACTCTATTAACAATTAAACAGAATTAATTCAAATGCATTGCTTTGCATAATTTCAATTATAATGAGATTGAAATGTTACATATAAAATATTGACAATGTGTAAGCAATTAATAAGCTCTGTTTATATGCTTACAAGTATTGCTTTCAATGGTATACAAATAAATCGTACATTGATATGGGATTTAAAGGTTTTTTAAAACATGAGCATACAATAAATTTAGAACTGTCAAAATGTTTGCAAATTATTGTAGAGCTTTTGTAATGATGTACATAACGCATGGAAGGAGACATCGGGGACCCATAAAGTATTTGAAAAAGATATATTGATTTAACTTGGCGTAGATCATTATTTGTTGTCTCCGCCGTTTATATGTAAGTGGCTGCTAAATCGAACCACTATATCATATCATATATAGGAATTATCACTTGAGAAACACAAAAACTTGAAGCTAGGAGAAGAGTGTGGAGTTAGAAGTAGGATGTGTGTCACATGCTTATATGAAATGGGAAAATAGTCAGTTTATTAGTCTCAGACTTGTTCTTATTGGAAATTACATTTTCCAAGATATTCGGACTAAACTCATCAGTTATTAAGCTCCTTTCGTTTCCATTGCTTCTCTTTGTATAAGACTGCTGCTGTAAGGACATATTTATGGCTGCTGAGCTCAACTCGCAGCTGCATAAAGTAGAGCCACTCTTAACTCTTCATAAGCTCGGTTAGGTGCCATATTTAGAGAGGCGCCATATTCGCACGACATGTTGAACTCAAGTGTTTTGGCCATATTAGAATGGCAGCTTTAATGCAAATGAAATGCGGCGAGTGCTATGGTTGTGTGGCAAGCCACGTTGCAACTTTCGTGCACTTTCCTTTTTCGTATTATCTCCATGACATTATTTTCACTTAAGCCCCCGAGCCAAATGCTCAGCACTCTCACCCGCAGCCATAAGTTTGGATGCCACGCAGAATTGTGCACGCAAAAACCTTGTAAACAAATACAATAAATTCCGGGCTTGGAAATTTAACGTAGAAATGCGCAGCCAGCCAGCCAGCAACCAAACAGGTGTTAATCTTGCTGCTTGGCCAAAAAATGCGGGGCCACCCAATGCCGCAAACCGTAAAAGCGGCAGTAAAAGGACAAGTTTAAGCTGCCTGCGCGACCAGACTGGAGCGAGAGAGAGCGAGAGTGAGAGTGAGGGGGAGAGAGAGAGCAAGGAGATAATCATAAAAAATTTGTTGCACATGAAAACAATTGCGCTCATTTGTAGCAAGCGAAAGAGAGCGAGTAAGACTGAGAGAGTGAGAGTGAGTGAGAGCGAGCGAATCCGGAATTTGCATTTGTTTTGGTTACAAGTTGTCGTCGTTTGTCAGTTGTCCTGGCAACCGCTTGCCTCACACTCACACACACACACACACACACAACTAGAGCGAGATAGCAGCTATTGTTGTTGTCATTGTAGTTGTTGTTGTTGTCTAAGCAACTTGCATTGCTATGCCCTTACTTACACCAACGTATACGCGTTACGTTCTGCTCCGTTCCAGCTCCTTGTGGCTGTCACTATTTAGTTTTAGCATACGAGCAGCTTTTAAAGGTTATCTCGCATTGGCCATTTCTATTGCGCTGCTCTTTTTGGCCAAAAGAACAGGAAAAAACCAAAAAACAACGCAACTTGCCGCAAATGGAGCAAAGCGTAAAGTGAAGCGAAAGCTTTAAATGCAAAGCTAAAGCGAATGCAAAAACAAAAAATACGCTAAGGAAAATAACGGCAATCGGCTAAGGCGAAATGTAAAATGTTAGTGCTTGTGTTTGTGTTCGCGTTGTTGTTGTTGTTGTTGGTGTAACGGGGTTTTGCATCTATTTTTCGCATATGGTGACGCCGGCATTTTCTCTAAGTGCTTTACTGCAAATGCATATGTGTGTGTGTGTGTGTGTGTGTGTGTGTGTGAGTGTGTGTGACTGTGTGTGACTGTGTGTGTGTTTGTTTATCTGCGTTTGTGTTGGCTGCACGCGCTTCAGCCGGTTAAATTGAGCGTTGCCATTAGCATTTAACGCTAACTTAACAGCCCTGTTAACGGAGCTGCCAGGCTACAGTAAAATGTTAAGCGCAACTGCAGTTTAAGAACTTTCGATGGTTATCGATAATCGAGCTTTTAAGAGTCGCCAAGTTACAGAGAAAACAAACCTATGCTTATTTGTGTCCAATTAACTTACTCTGATGGTGCTAATATTCATATTGTTTTCTATTTTTTATTCAACATTCTATATATTTTTCGGTTTCCAAAATGTGGAAACACAAAAACCAAAATAAGAAAAGTAATCATTTCAATTGTTCCAATTCCCTAACGCTCATGCATTTTGCAACTCAATTTTATTTATAAATTCTCTTAAATATTACTGTGTGAATTTCTAAAATTTTATTCAATAGAGCAATAATACAATATACGTATGTATAAAACTTGTACCTATAGTACTGAGCATGCATACATATATATAATATAAATATCACTTATGTTATTATTATTTTGCTCTCTTAAACATACAGACCACTTCAGTTTTAAGCTTCAACGGTTTAGTTGAACCCTTCCAAACATTTTACTTCTCTAACTCCTATGATATTCAATTTGTGTATCTGATATTAGTAATTACTGATTATACACACACACACGTGAACTTTAATTTGACCCGCGATAATTGATTTGACCTTGCATATAATACCTTTTAAATGTGCATTTGTTTGACCTTGGGGATTATATCTTTCGAATGTAACGACACCTTTGAATAATGGATAATATTATTGCGGCCATCATGACAAGTTAATTATACTAATCTGCATTGAACACAATGAAATCAGACAGGCACAAAGTCGGCATAATCCAATCAGGCAAATGTTCTATTAATAATCGTTATCGCCGCATGTGTGCCCATTTAAAGCGCATTCAATTCATATCTAAATGTCGCCTATTTCTATGGCAATGCATACGCACTTTGTCGCCCAACTCTGGGTCATAAAATTACTATGAATATTCCAAAATAATTTGCTGGGCAACGCCACAGCAAATCAAGGCATAAACTTTCTGTGCACATGTTCGGCAAAATGTTGTTTGTTTTTAATGACAATGGATTGACAACGCAAAACACAAACAAGCCGAACGAACTACAACTATAACAACACTATTAATAACTTGAATACAGCAAAAGCAACAGCTACAACAACAGCTACAACAACATCTACAACAACAGCAACAACAACCCTCCCCAAAGGAGAAGCGTTGCCAATGTCAACCGTCGCTGACACCCCAACAAACCTCAGCCCCCTCAAAGTTGTTGTTCTCGGCGGCGTTTTTCAATGCCGCTCTGAAATTCCGGCAACGGTTACGGCTCCGACTCCGGCGTAGTATAAACAAACCTTGTTAACATTTCTCAGTGGACCGACGAACAGTTTTGCCGCGTAATTTACAAAACACGCGTGTGAAAAAATAAATATACAATATAAATACAACAAAACTTCGAATATAATACAATACAAAATGTGGCAGAAGTAATTGAGAACTATAGTAAAAATACAATAATTAAATAATCGACTATTCAAAAGAAAGTTCTTGTGCTGTCCACACTTAAGGGTCTATGGACAAATGGTTTGGAGAGAAACGTCTATGGCTGTTTGGTAATCACCTTCCACTTCTGCCCAGAAGGTAACTCTCTAATTAAGTCAACAAGTTTAAGCTTAAATTTAAGTATTCCCCATTGTTTGGCATTTTAACAGTTGTATTTTGATATCCTTGATTTAAACCTTGGCACATTGCACAATGATTGACTTGAACTTGATGTCTTTATCAAGTTGAAGATTGGCGAGTAGACAATTGCTATTGCGGCATAAGTGTCCCTGGTTTTGTTTAGTTATAACCTTAAAGATCTGGTTTGCTAGTAAGTTCCTTGACACTGACAATTTAAGCGAATAAGTTATGTTACTAAGAATTGGGATTGTCCTACATAATCTGCTGATCAAAAATTTTAGGGAAAACATGAAACATGAATTTAAACATATTTTTAAAATGTAAACACTACACAAATAATAGTACGAAACCAGATATAATCTATAGGTTAAAGACAAACATATGTCAGGTTCTCCATCGTGCATTTTGCAAATTGTTTAATGATTATATATTCCTTTTCTTAAAATTTTAATAGAACTAATATTCTGAATTTGTACATAACTTTAATTATTATTATATTTTATATTAATATCTTTTACCTTAGCCGAAGTGATATTTAACAGTGTATCAAATACAATATTGGATTTTTTCAACAATATTGATTTACAGATGTTTATTGGACAGGCCAATACTTTTAATTCAAAAATGTAAAATGAAGTCAAAACATAAAAGTAATTTTAAATGTCAACAACAATTAAACGCAGTTCAGTCATTAAAAGCGCATTTAAAGTTAACAACATATTTAATCGTACAGCATCTGATATATATTTGCAGAATCTTTTCCTAAAAGGGTTTCGCGACTATTCCGAAAAAAAAGATTCCATGGATAGCCAAAAATTACAGTAAATATTTGCCGCTTGGCATTCAACACAGTCGTTAAGCAGAATGCTGAAAATGATTTCAATCACATAGACAACACCAAAAACAACAAACAAAAAATAAATAAAAATTGCGGAATCAACCGCACAGGCAGCAGAGAAAATATTTTCCATATTTTCACATGCAGTTTCCATGCAGACGCGCAAATGGCGTTGACATGTGCGCAAAGGTTTCACCCGGTCTCACCCGCTTTCATCCGGTTCCACCCCAATGGCTCTGTGGCGGAGGAAGAAGCATTAAAAACCGCTAAATCATCCGCTACCGCTGCCAATAAGTATGCAATATTCCTTTTGAGCTGTTTGTCTGGCTGTCAGTCGCTGGCGGGTCCAGGTTTGAGTCACCCAGTCGTATGACGGATCCGGCTACGGATGGCATGGGCGCTAGAGAAACCAAAAAAAAACAAAAAACAAAAAAACAGAGTATAAAAAAACGCAAACAAAGCGATGGACGCATATCAATGCAATTTGATGTCTGTGTATTTCGTTTTTTTTCACATATTTCTTTTGATTGAATTTCAATTTGATTGCAGTTTTTTGCGTGTTCGGTCTGGGATTCGTTGATAGGGTTTTTGCGATAGTCGCTAGTCGGTCGGTTAATAGTTGGGTTTGTTGGTTTTCATGTGGCTCATTTTGTTGTCAATATTGGCAGCTAGCTGAAATGTTGGGGAATGAGTTTTGTCACGGGAATGTTTCTATTTACAGATTGCTCGTCTAGCTAAGTGATGAATTGATCTAATGGGAAATTGGCCATCGGCTCTGGGTAATTTATATTTAATGATTGTGAACATGTCAGAATGTCATTAAGCCGATGACAAATTTGTTAACAATTAAATGCATTGATTATAACGGCAAAAAAAGAAAATTGTATACAAATATTGGAAAGCCTTTAACAACTTATTTATATTTTCTTAACAAGATTATCCTACTTCTTATAAATTGCATTTATAACTAACAATTGTAGCTTTTGCGAAATGACAAACATGTTTATTTTTTTCAACATGTCCAACATTTAGAGTGTTCTCTGGATAATGGACAAAGTTGATCCGGTTTTATCCTAATAAAATACATAATTAGAAGTAGGAGTAGTATTAAATGATTTTCCGAAAAAATACAGAACATAAATTGATTACTTCACTATCTTTAATATTCATTTAGAAACTATTTTCACACAGATCTTTATTTAATATAAACTACGCAAATATCGAGGTTAATTATTGTCAGTAGTCAATACAATGTGAATAGTATATCCATTTAATAGTCCAAGTGCCTGAGCTACACAGCATATTATAATTTAATATAGTATAGTTTAGTACTGTATCTTGCAAGTTTATTTTCAAACAACTCAGCATTTAAGTATGTATCTAGCTATTTTCTCCTCGTATTCACGCCATGCTTTTCATATTCTGTCGCAAAGCAATTGCATTTCTCCTCAAACTCTGTACACCCATACAGCTATATTGGCCCTTTCAACTGGTCTCCCCTACACTCGACTCCACTCCACTGCACTCCTCTCCCCACCGACATCATCTGCATGAGCTGCCTTTGGTTTGGACTTTCATGAGCTTCATTTTGCATGAGGCGAGTTTTCCTTGAATCTTTTTGACTGCCATCACAACTCTCGCTCTCTGCAGGTGCAGCTACTTTTGCTGCCTGATTCATTTGCATGTGGCCCATTCCGGTTATTCCTACATAGCAGCTGTTTACTGACCCCAAAAGCGAAATAAGAAAACACACAGAACACGGCTAAAAGAATAGGAAAAGGGAAATGTTGACGCTGCCAGCACACGAAACACGTCACAGTCAAAGCGGCAAACACCTGGCCCAGGTTGTCAATGAGATTTGCTATATGGAGTGAGAGAGGGGGAAAGGGGAGTTTGGTAAGGAAAAATGGCAAGTCGTGCATTAAATATGCATCATGTCCAATGCATTTTAAAGCATATATCGATAAAATAGGCAGAGAAGTGGCGTAGTCTACTTTTTGCGCTGATGCGGTGCAAACGTGTCTGTCTGGTTGGCGAACGTGTGAAATGTTTCACAATTATTATTTGCCGCAAGTGTTTCAGGACTCGTTTCTCTATCGCCTCATACAGAAGATACAGGTGTGCAATGAGCCAGATGTAGTAAATGCCACACAGCGCAGGTAGGTCGAAGTTCACAACGGCAATCGAGCAAAACTTTCGCCTTGCGACAAGCCAGCTCGTAATTAGCTTCGTTAACTTTGTGTTTGGTGCCAGCAACTGAAAGTGAAAAATGCGATGTGCAAAAACTTTGCCCCGCCAACAATCGCCCAATGACATTTAGTCCTGTGCAGCAGTCGTCCTGTGCAGCGGCCTTGGCCTTTGTTACGCACACCACATTGTCTGCCGCCCGTAAGTAGGCAATGCTTTTGCCGCCGTGCGTGTGCCCGCTGCACATTTGGCATTAATAGCTTGTTATTTATCGCGTTATACGCCTGTATCCTGGCCACAAGGCCACGTCACCACTGCCACCGTCCCACCGTACCACAGCCCACAGCTAATCCCTATCCATTGCCATAAGTTCGCATATTTGCTCATGGAACGCAATGTTGCCGCATTTCAGGCGGCACTGTTGCCTTTTTACAGTGCAAAACTTTTGCCTGGCATATTTATTTCTATTTTTGCACAACATACCAGCAGCCACTTGAGCCAAACTTTGTTCGCTGCTCTGATTATTTTTAAGCCAAGTGCACTTTTTTTAGACCAACTCAAATGAGTTAGATTCAGGTGAAAAGGTCAGTCCGCTTAGACATTGTTCGTACTTCATGTTTTATGTATCCCCCACTACTTGGTTGTGATTACATTACCTTTACTTTTTCCAAACAATATTAAAGTCTAATTCAATTGAATTGCATAATCTCTTTACTAATTTATAGCAAATTAACCAGATTATATTGAAATGAAAGGCGAATCTCTATCAAAATATGTGATTTATGTATTTGTTATGATATAATCTAAATAACAGACATCATCTAAGCTATATACAATGTGGTGACTTGATTTTTTCCCAATCTAGCACAAAACGTAATTTGGTGCCAATTATAAGAAAACTGTACAAAAAAAAAAATTATATTTAGATAATAAACCAGCAGACGATTTTAGACATGATCATTTTTAGATAGTATCTAAAATTTATGAATGTTAAATTACTGGATTGCATGACATTATACCAGTTAAAAGTGAAAAGTCACAACTAATAAGTTACGTTCGCAAATATGAAGTGATAATTCTAGATTATATAATATTTTTGTGACTTAAACTCGTTTTACACAATGTGAATTGGCAGACAGAAACAACTTGATGTCCGGGAAATCCAGGATGGTTCGCAGCAATATACCTTCCAAGTTTAGTGACTCTACCTTCAACATATTGCTCAAAATCTACATTCTATTCTACCTTCAGCTTCAGAGTACAATTACTCAAAGCAAAAGCTTACATATTTTCAATATTTAACTTATTTTTAAATTGGTCTGAAACTCTGTTATTGTTCACCAGACTATTACTTAATTTCGCAGACATCGCACTCGGACCGCCAGTCGATTCTCGCACACACTTGAAGCTGACGCTGTTGTTAATGCACAATCAATAATAAGTTGAACAATAGATTCGCCTGCCCACTTGACCAAAAGTTGAATAGCCCCCGCCAAGTGTCGACTATTGAACCCGACTCAAAGGCAACAATATGCCGAAAACTCTCACGGAACAGAAGTAGAACAAATACTACTGTAGTTAACGTGAATGTTAGTCCCTAGCCGTGAAGAATATAATTAAGAGGCATAAAAACGACTACAATTACATGAGAAATGTGGGTAAATCAAAGCAAAGGCCGAGGCACTTATTTATTCCGTAAACAAAACGCTGTAAAAATAGCCACACAACTGAAGAGACTCCCCGCCAGCCTCGACAACCAGTGGTATTATTATGCAAATTGAATTGCGCGAACCACTTGAACAAATCCCTCACCAGTTGGCCAAAACAAAAAGGTCAAAAGCCGTCAGCGTATTGGCGAAATTAGTGAGGGCAATTAGAGGGTACGGCTGTAGGAATTAAAAGGTGTTGGCCAGAGTTTTCATTGTGCTATGTGTGTCTGTCCGTCTGTCCGTCTGCCTGTTATACTGCTTGTGTGCTGGCACAACACGGCGTATGCGTGACAATTGTTCGTAATTCATTTCAGAGCCACCGCTTGCTTGGATTTCAATGCATTTTTGAGTGTATTCAATGCATATTTAATGCAACACGCAACCGCAGCAAGCCAGAAACAATGCCGTACGAAACAAAGCGGAAGCGCCAATGTCCAACGCGGCGTATGTGCAATGTCCGCAGATGGAGTCGAGCTGAGCGGCCATTTTGACTTTTGGCTATGACTGTGCCTGTGCTTGGCATGTTGCCTCTGTTGCCTCGGTTGGCTTGTTGGCCACTTCGTTGGCATTGCTGAAGTCCCGGCCAGGACAAACTTCAGTCGTTTGCCGGCTCTTGGCGTTTCGACAACGTCTCGTGCTCCATTTTACTTGCTATCGTTGTTGTCGCTGGCGACGCTTATGTCTTTGTTGTTATTACTGAAGTTTCGAAGGTGATAAACCAATAAAACGTAATATATAACGGCTTTCGCCATGAAAATGTTCGAGATATCTAAGTTGTTTTCGCTGCGGAGGTAAGCCTGAATACAAATACATTTTGTTGAATCTAGAATATGCTAGATATGCAGTTCTTTCTTATGGATTTTGGAAAAATTAAGTTCATTCACTAACTTCATAAAATATATAAATGATTATTTAAAGCGAATCCAAATATAATCTAAAAGTTAAAGTAAATAAGTAAATTTCTTGAATTTCTTATTCATTTAAATTGCAAAATACGCGAAGATAATATAGAAATATATTTTATAATTAACAATCAAAAATCTGATTTATTGTAGAGCCAATAACACATATTCCTTATGTATTATACTTATTTTTAAATATTATAATGAATCAAAGTAGTTAATGTACCTAAATTTACAAATAATTGTGATTATAGCATATTATTATAACAATTTCAAATCACACATATAAAAACCAAAACAAATTCATTGCACACTCCTAAGTATTGTTAACGTTTATTTCACATTTTTAGTTGCTAAAATTTTAGTAATTATTCGTAGTTTATAATTGAATTTCAAATCTAAAAAAAAATACTGAATAAATATAGAGAATACAAAAACAGAAGCCATTCAATTTTGTATTTTTACCAAGCAATGAAATCAAAGGAGTAAATCAATGATAAAGAACTGTGTTCATTGCACGTCAAGAACTGAGGAGCTAGTGAAAATTCCTATAATTAGCCTTCATTAAATATTTAACTATCCATTAACCACTTGCAGACCATCTAGTCATGCACATTTCGTAAGCCTTAATTCAAACTCTCAGCTGTAATAATCCAGCTTATTGTGTCATAATTGCACTACAGAATGCCAGACATTAATAACTTATAATGTCTTGAAGAGCCCAAGAACCCAAACCCCTGTAGACAAACTGATTGCACTGCTGCACCAGTTTGACTGTCTTCCCTAGTTTCTTTGCCCTGGCTGAACTACCCTTTCTGCACGAGCCAAGAAATATCTTATATAGCCCAGTTAAGAAGGCCACACGCCCACAATTCCTGTTTTGCCTGAGACTACCAGGTAACCTCAAAAGACTATGAAAAAAGTACGCCTCAAATGGTTTCCGGTAGTCGTCGGTGTACGGTCGATGCGACGCTACAAAAGCAAACACAACAAGCCCGAAAGCAACTCCAACTCCAGAAGGGGACTACATGAAACATGAAACTTCTTGAAAACTTCAGAGCAGTGCGCATGGTTTGCTTTTGTTGTGGTTTTTGCTTTGTTAACTTTGGTCGGTCGCATTGCTATGACATTGGCTCTCGGTTTGGGCCAGACGACGACGGGGACCCTTCAAGCCGGGCCAAAAGTCCGGACAATCAGTCGCTGGTTGTCAGTCAAACAAACGGCTTTCGTACAGGTCGCACGCGTCTGACGACCTTACTAGCTGATTTAGCCACATATTGATCCGGTATTCCAGTATTGAGTTGCTTCGATTATCTGGCGCATGGTGTGTACTCAGCGAAATCTATTCAATTTACATTGGTGCTAACTTTTCATCATTACAATTTGCATATGTACATTGCATCATCCAAACATACATTTATACACATGTTTAATTGCCAATCCATTTGAATAACGCACCCAAAAACTAGTGGCAAATACGTCAGATTATAGCTAGATGGATACCTACTAGGTAAGTGTTCAGTTGGACAGCTCCTAAGCTGCTAAGCGTTTATTCCAGTCGGTGCTTATGCGTTTTTCTTTTGCTGCTTATGTGCTCTGGTTTTTTCTATGTTTTTCACCCAACCAACCATTCCAATTCCATTTGCACTTAGACCTTGTACCCGCACATGAATATTTAATTTAATTGCATTTTGTATGTTTACGACCTGCACACATGTTAGTGGGGCTCGAGTCCTGCGCTTTGTTTGGCCAACCTAACCCCACTAAAGTTCAGTTACCTCCTCCGCCTGACATTGAAATGCCAGCCAAATGCTGCTTTTAAGCTTATCACTCATAGAACATCAGCGAAAATTCTCGTGTTTCATACATTAAAAGCCATTTGGACTGAAAAGGACACGCATTACACATGTAGCTAGGATATCGATTTTAGGTGCCTCTCTTTTTTCTTTAGGTTGAGAAATCATTTGTGTATAGCTATAATATTACGGAATATTAGTGTTATTGATTTGTGTCTGCTTATGATATAGACAGCCGTAAAGTACTTAATTATAATGTTAGAGAAGAAGACCAAATAGTAAAAACTAACTTAAACAGCTTCAAGTATATTCTGTTATATAAATATATCCAATATGAAATTTGGAATATAATATTTCAGATGTAAGAATCAACAACAATAGATATTAATATTCTTCTGAAATGGAATACCAAAACAAAAATAAAAATTGTCATACTATACAACAAACATATGTATTAGCTTACCTGTATGGAAAGCTTTTCAGATTTGTGTGTAAGGTAAAATCTTATGAATCAAGTAACAATTTCCTCAAACTTTAATCATTGCTTAAAAACAAAGATAGATAAAGCGTTAGACTAATTCTCTATTAGCAGTTTATTTTCATTTTATCAGCACAGCAAAGAGTTTTTTGTTTTAATAAATTGCTATACACATTCTAATTTGTTCAACACTCTTTTATTCTGTCTGTAGTTTTATTTATATTTTTTATATGCTTAACAAACAATTCAGTGGCATTGAAATAACTCATTAAAACTTTTCTAATCTCATTCGCTTTCGTTGCAAAACAAGAGACCCATCAAATAACTAACACAACTAATCAGGTCCGTTAGTCAAAAATCAACTTTTGGATATGAAAAAAAAATTACTAAAGAACCAAACCAAAATCTGTATATAGTAAACAACAACATCCAAAGATCACCGCTCATTCAAATGCATGTTATACCGATTCCATGTACATATGTGATTGTGACCTCTCATGTGTTCGTGTCAAACAAATAACTTCATAAACATTCTATGTGCTCAATGCAAAGCAATGCGTCGTGCAAACATCAAGCGTGGTCAATGTTTGAGTCTAAGGTAAACTAAACTAAAGTATCCAGAACTAAATGTCTATATTTTAAATCTAAATGTGATCTTTATATGTACAACTTGACACGCTCTGCACAATATTAAACTTGCTAACGCTTTCAGACCACAAGGTAGCAGCAAAATGGATCGTTATGAGAAGCTCAGTCGCTTGGGCGAGGGCTCCTATGGTGTTGTCTACAAATGTCGAGATCGGGAAACTGGCGCCCTAGTAGCGGTTAAAAGATTTGTGGAGTCTGAGGACGATCCGGCCATACGTAAAATAGCACTGCGAGAGATAAGGCTGCTGAAGGTGAGCTTAGGAATAAGAAGAAGTACTATGATTGAAGCTAATCTTAATCTTAATCTGATCGCCATTTAATTTGCTAGAATCTGAAGCACCCGAATCTGGTGTCCTTGCTGGAAGTGTTTCGACGCAAGCGTCGCCTGCATCTGGTCTTCGAGTTCTGTGAGCTGACTGTGCTGCACGAACTGGAACGACATCCACAGGGCTGTCCCGAGCCACTGACCAAGCAGATCTGCTACCAGACGCTGCTGGGCGTCGCCTACTGTCACAAACAGGGCTGCCTGCATCGCGACATCAAGCCGGAGAACATCCTGCTGACGGCCCAGGGGCAGGTGAAGCTCTGCGACTTCGGCTTCGCCCGCATGCTCAGTCCGGGCGAGAACTACACGGACTACGTGGCCACGCGCTGGTATCGGGCACCCGAGCTCCTGGTGGGCGACACACAGTACGGCACACCGGTGGACGTCTGGGCGATTGGCTGCCTCTTTGCGGAGCTGGTGCGGGGTGAGGCGCTGTGGCCGGGACGCAGCGATGTGGATCAGCTGTATCTGATACGCAAGACGCTGGGCGACTTGCTGCCACGACACATACAGATCTTTGGGCAGAACGAGTACTTCAAGGGCATAACGCTGCCGGTGCCGCCAACGCTGGAGCCGCTGGAGGACAAGATGCCAGCGAAGGCGCTGCAGAATCCACTGACTATCGATGTGCTGAAGAAGTGCCTGGACAAGGATCCGGCCAAGCGCTGGTCCTGCGACAAGCTGATCAAGCACTCCTACTTCGACGACTACATAGCCAAACAGCGCGAGCTGGACCACATCAACAGCCTGGAGGCGGCCACCCTGCGCCAGCAGCAACTGGCCTCCCAGCAGTTCATGCTGGCCACAGCTGCCCAACAGCTCCAGACGGGAGCGGCCCAGGCGGCGGCCATTGCTGCGGCACTTGATAAATCAAAGGTAGGCCAAAGGACAGCATACACTAAAAAACAAGATCGACCTCAAGTTCAATTGAGTTTCTAGCATGGCTTCATCTATGGTCTTATTTTCTAAAGGGCAAAGTCATACATAAACATTTATTTAATTTTTAAATAAGTGATATCTGTTTTCTGAGAATTAGAACAAATATTTCCAAGCCCAAATGCATTTTATTTTGAAGAGTCAAGAGTAAGCAAACTTATTTATTTTAATTTAGAAATAATTTCTTGCAATGCCAGAGAAAATGTCATGAAATTTACTACAGTTAAATTGCAAACTCAAGACCATTTATATTTAAAGCAAAGACTATTATAACTATTAAAAATCGAATAACATTAAAGAAAAGTTTTGCAAAGCCAAACAAATAACAAAACTCAAGAAAACCGCAATTTTTTAAATTAAAAGCTTCTATTTTGTTGAGTGTACTTCGATTCCCAGAATGAAGCCTTCTCTAATCATTTGTTCTCGTTCTCGGCCCACAGACTTCAAACACCTCCTTGCCGCTGCTGCCGAGCACACAGCATCACCAGCACCAACACCAGCAACAACACCATCACCATCAGCACCATCAGGACTATATGAAGCTGCAGCCGCTGAACAAGAATGCGGCGATGCTGCATCGCACCGAGCATCATCTGCCCACCATTTGAGCAGTGTTTCGGCTGCTCCAGCACTGAATTCTAATGTTTACTTTTCTCTAGCAGTTGGCTCACATAACTGAATGTGAAAAACGTTGCATAAGTTTCTTCGATTACTTTGACAACAATAAATGTAAAGTGTGAAAAAATACAATTTCAGCCGAAACTTTAATTTTGATGTGTAATTTATATGCATATATAATTATCACCTAATAGCTGAATATCTTTTGCGGATTATAGCCAAATCCATTCGAGTCGTGCTCAACACACGCACATTGAATTAACATCCAGCCTGGGAGCTAACAACTGTCAAGTCCACACAGATTTGGCTGCAGTCACCTTAACCCACTGCCAACTGTCGTAAACTTGGCTTCTACTTACCTCCAGTCATCTAATATAGCATATCCACTTGTTGCCCCACAGCTCAGCTCGCCACGTGCCAACGACTCAGTCTGGGTCTGGGTCTGTTTGGCAAGGCTCGACTCCTTTTTTGGCAGGCTAATCCGCTGCTAAGCACACGGCAGATAATCAAGGACACGTACCGTTTTACGTGTGTCCTATCCATGTTCCGGAAATGGGCAAACAATCGCTAACTAAGTGGCGTTACCTTTTTGATTGCAGTCATTATGCCATGATATGATTATTTCAATTGACTCTTGATAAATCATATGTATACATGTACATATTTTTATAAAATATGCATTTACAAATTTATTTAAAAAGTTTGACTGCTGTTTCGAATGTTTTTTGGTTTTTATTTTATACGGCAGGAAGATTCTAACTTTTATAAATATATAACTAAATTTTCATTAGAACAGTCCATGTATTTCTGTTTTAAACCAGGGAGTTTTCAATCACTTTTATTTAAAGACTAACATTTAAAAAATAACGTAATGTATTATTTCAATTAGGTTTGCAGTAAAAGATACAAGTGTTTTATTATAAATATTATTATTTATCCCAATAAAAGCCAAATTTACCCATACTTTTGTCATTATTATTGTATTTAATATATTAGTATATATATATATTATATTTATATTTTAATGTTCCATTCATTGCGCATTTACTAAGAATTCACTTTTCATTTGAAATTTGTATCGTACTTTGAATTTATTCACTTATACTCTCAGCTCAATTCAATATAAATATTTCCAACTAATAAAAATCAGCAACTTATTCATTTAAATGCATTTATTATTCATAATAGAATTTGCAACTTTGTCGAAGGGCTATACAAAACAATTATTTGCTGGCACAGTTTTCGAGTCTCAAATGACTCAAACAGTTGAGCTGACTGGCTGACTGACTCGACTAGTGGCCAACTGATAGACTTTTGTTTGGGGGGCCAAAAAGTTTTAATTAAATTAGTGTGCAAGTTGGCAGGCAGGACTGCAACAGAGTAACGGCAACTGTCAACATACCGCTCGACTCTCTGGAGGCTGCCAATGTGACCAGCGTTTTGTGTGTGTGGGAGTCGAATGCATTTGGGAATGGCGGACGAACGGGCGGCCATTGAAATTGACTGTATCGTCTCTCTCTCTCTCTCTCTCGCTGTCTGCCTGTCTCTGTTGTCTCTCTTGCTCTTTTGCTCGAGTGCACCCGTCGCCAAGTGCCCGGGTACAATTGCTAGACACACTTTGATTTTTCGTTTGGCATCACAATAGTCCAGAAAAGTTTCCGCTTCTCCCTTTTTATCTGAGCGCTGTGCATTTGACTGCGAATGCAAAAGGCAAAAAGCATTTGTAAGTCGCCCCCGCCCCCGGATCCTGTCTCCCTTTTCCAGCCACATCCTGGGCAGGATATGCAAAGTGTGCAGCGTGTTTTCGACTCGACGCTTGACAATCCCAGACAGTTGCATAATCTGTACTGCCGTTTATGCAAAGTGGCCCAAAAAAATAAGTCCGCCGGGATAGAAGCAGGGCATCAGTAAGCGGCTAGGGATAATGTTAAGAGGTGTCTGAATTGTTAAGCTTCAGCGAGTGCAGCGCAAAGAGAAATCGAAGTTTTATTGAATAAGTTGGATAAAGCGTGCCTCTTCTTCCTCTTCTACTTATTCTTAGTTCTATTATGCACTGTACCACAATTTTATAGCAGTTTTATAAGGCTCTTATTGCGGTTCGCAATGAATGGCCAACAAGCAGAAACTTGTTCGAGTACCAATATAATTGGTTTTATTTCGTTTTTTGCATTGACTTTTACAGTTGCATATTGCATTCACTTTTAAATATTACATGCTAATATTCCTATATTCCTTAATGTTCGTTTTGCTTCCAACGACATTAATTTGATTGATGAAGCTAAAATGCATCATTAAGAAATATCGCAAGCTAAAACTAGAATCAACTTTTAGGCCCGAAACGCTTGTAGAACATTTAGAATATTTATTTCTTATATTTTTAAAGTTCAATATTGGTATTTAAATTAAATAAAACTAATTTTTAATATTAAATACTCTTTGGAAAGTAGTTCTAGACTACATACATATGTCCAACAAATTAATATTATATTCTTAGATATTTTTTTAGATTTTGTAATATTACTTTGATTTTTATTAAATATAGTAAAAAGCTATGATATAATTTTGTGACATTTTTCAATGATTAGATTTTGCATTTCGTACATAATACTTTTGAACGCTTATCACCCTTTGCGTTATTCGTACATCAAACATGAATCAAGTTTAATTTCCCCTCAGCATCGAATTGAGTGGTTTTAAAAACTAAGCTGTATTCTTTAGCTAGCGCCATTGAAACTGTTGCCCCTCGGCATATCGGCGATTCAGGGCATTTTTGCGCTCCGCATCCCCGCCGACTCCCTGCAGGAGCTCGTCGCGCTGCCAGTTGCGATAGACGGCTGAGTCCTGCAGCTTGTCGTCCCTGTCGAGAGCCTGCTGTTGCCACCACTTGAGATTGACAGCTGGCGCCTGCACGGGAATGACGGAGATTACCTGCGGCTGGCGACGGGGCCAGAGGCCCAGTTTGGCCAGGCGCTTCTGCTCATCAATGTCGGTGTCCTCGGGAGTGCCAAGCATGCGCAGCTGTTGGACATCTCCGTTGCCGCTGCGATGCGAACGCCTCGGGACGATTGGGTGAAAGGGATCCTCGCCATACAGCTGGCGGTATTTGGGGCTCCTGACCAGGGTTATGATTTGGAACAAGGCAATGCAAGTGATGCAATTGTAGCCGGCAAAAACTGTAGCATGCTCGGATATTATAGCTAAATATTTCACACAACATGGTGTCTGTCTACTTACGACAATAGAAGCTGCCCACCAGGGTGAGAACAATGAGCAGTCCCAAATTGATTTGCTTCTTCAGCATAATCATCAGCACAATGTGACTAATTGTTATTCCCAGAAAGCAAACAAACTCAAATAATGCCAACGGCAGAAGCAGCCATTTGTGTAGCTATTAAAGATAAATCAATTTCCAAAGTTAGTAGCAGTTAAGAATGTTGCAGTCGGCCGTACCGACTACTTGATACTCTGAAAGTAGTTGAAGAAAGCCTCTAGATCTTATAACTTTTAAGCTATGGCCTAAGCACACTGGTCTCAAATCGAAATTGATCGATAAGTTTTGAACGGGACGAGCTATCGATAAAATGAAACAAACTTGTACTGTCCTGGGACTACGAGAACTTATATTCCCAATATGAAGTCTCTAGCTCTTATAATTAGACGGACAATCAGAGAGACAGACGGACATGATGCTTTCATACTTATGCACAACTTCATTATACCCTTTTTACCAATTTTGAATGGGTACAGGGTATAAAGAGCAACAAGAAGTTGAAACAAGCTTATAGTGCAAATTCGATTTCATTTAATGTATATGAATGAGTGCTTTGGATACTCACTCTTATGGCACCCACAATGCCCAAAATGGCGACCGCAATGTGAGTATAGCACATGATCTGCAAAACGATTTGCACACTATCGGGTGCTGCAATTATTTGTATGATAAATAGCTGTAGAGCTGTCTGTAACCACAGTGTATACTCACAGTCGTGTACGCCGTTGATGAACTTGCGCAGGATGTTGCTGCTCTTGTACTGTGAGTCATTCTCCACCAAATCGATAAGTGCATCGAATATATGCACGCTACGCACAAAGAATACGATGCTCAAAGCCAAGTACAGGATCTAAATAAAAAGGATGTTGGAATGATTATCAAAGCACTACTGTAGCAATACAGATTTCATTGAAGGTTTCTTACAATGCTCAAAACGGCCACAATTAAAACGCCTAAGCGCACTGAGCAATAGCACAAATAGCTTTCCATAAACAACATATTCAAAGCTCAATTATTAGAATCGCTGGCCATAATTCAGGGGACAACCACCTGGTCCTGCAGGACCCTCACGACTACTGAATTGGACAAATGACCAATGACAACAAAGAAAGGAGCCATTAATGACAAAAGCATGTTCCACGCAGCAAGATGTCAATCTGCATATGATATTTAACTCTATTTGGTCATAATGCAACTCGAATAGCCAACATTTGTCATTCGACTGCTGAACGTCCTGGAGCTCGGAACAATGTCGGAGTCCGCTCCAGGACGACTGCTCAGTTGCCGGTCAGTATGGTGCTCATGGAGTCCTATGTGTTCTGCGCCTCAGTGCGACTGGGTGTTATCGTTATCAGCGCCTTTGCTTTGGTCGGTTAAGTTTGAAATCGCAACTTTAGATTACTTCTGCTATGCCGATTTACAATTTCATTTATTTTCGTTTACATCCAACAATTGTTTCTTATAAATGAATGTACCAGCCACTTCTGCATATCATATTTTGATATAAACAATATGAAACATATTCAAAACAAAAAGAAAACAAATAAAAGATAATCTAACAATACACTTGTTGAAAATAAACTTAACACTTGTTTAAAATTATTTTATTTATCTATTTTATTAAATTATTTATTTCTTACATTAATCATAACTCTGAATTTGTTGTATATAATATTGTATGCAAGGAGTATTATTTGAACTGTGAAATACAATCATCATTTGCACTAGCTATTTAATAGTTTTGATATTTTAAAAAAATAAATAATACTCTATATTAATATTTATGTCAAACGAATTTCAATTAAATTTAAAAAGTATTAAAATTAAAATAATTTTTTTTCAATTTATACTAAATAATAAAATAGGAATCTCCGTAAATATAAGCTCTATATAGTTGTTTATTATTAGTATTTATCTCCAATACTTAAACTAATAACATTTATAATTCCTACAAACTCCATAGGCAAAGTGCATTATTATCATTTATGTGATATCTTTAGATGGAATTGACTTTATGCTTACGCTAATTAATGCGTTTGACATTAACGCGAGTTACAGAAACAGCTACTATATGGTAAGAGATGCCGTATTCTGGTTGGATAGATGTAAGTATACTGCTCTATACAGAGTTCTATGCATAACATACATCAAACTATATTATCTCACAGATCCCGAGGCAGTTACCATACTCCTTCAGCTATATAGCATTGGTCATGTCATGTCTTGTTTTATCGCCGCTTATGGTGCCTATAAGGTATGTAGTATTAATACTTTAAAGTTAACTCTAACTTTCCTCTAAAATAATTTCTAGCTCAAAAGATTCTTCGTTATACCGCTGGCCATCTTTGAGTTTATGTATATTGTTCAAGTTGTCACTCTCTTTACACTATTTCTGCGAATTGTCAGACATTTTGTTAGCCTTAGCAGATTGATACTGTTAACCCTCTCAGCAACTGCCTATTCACGTGGGTACTTTGAACATTTCACATTTACCTGTAATTCCTTCTTTTCTATTCCAAAGTGCTCGCTTTGTATGACTTTTTGGCTATGGTGGCCTTTGAGCAAATCATGGGCCTTGTGAGGAGCAAACGTTATCAGCAGATGTATGGTTCGGATCCATTTAATCCCATACTGAGTCCAACAGCGAAAGAGCATCCAATTGTTTATGTAATGCCCAAGATGGATACAAATGTTCCCAAATGGTGGCAAATGGAAAATTTGGAGCGAATCTATAGTACGGAAAATCTAATATTGGATGATGCAGTCGAACACTTTCAAGGTCAAGAGCTTTTGGCTAATGTACTTCTTCGTAATGCCATCCATTTGGGGTATACTCAAAGAAACAAGTTCTAGTTCAGAAATAGAAACAAAAATTGTACTTTTTAATATAATATTAAACCAATTCTCATTGAGTAAGAACTACAACCATAGAGAAATTACAAATAGCTTAATAGCCAAATACCAGATTCAAAAGCTTTAAAGCTCTGCCCAAAATAAAAAGCTGAGGCAACATTTAAGCTTAGCACAAGGTGAATCCATATAAAAGTGACAATGCAAGGTGAATTTATATAGATATGTAAGCGATTTACAGCGCTG
This sequence comes from Drosophila flavopinicola, assembly GCA_035042425.1. Taxonomy (NCBI): domain Eukaryota; kingdom Metazoa; phylum Arthropoda; class Insecta; order Diptera; family Drosophilidae; genus Drosophila; species Drosophila flavopinicola. The sequence goes on along the minus strand of JAWNLL010000454.1, from coordinate 1,083,855 downwards.
CCATTCTAAACAAAGTGGTGAGTTCACCCAATTTGAAATGTGAAACCCGAGACCACAGTGGGCCTTTGAATGTACTTTAGATTTGGTGCTCAATCAAGTCAACGATTAATGTTAGTTAAAATGTCGCCATTTTTTGTAAAAATCGCTTTGATTGTGTGTGTGCTGGTGATAATCTGTTCCCTGCTGCTAATCCTGAGCAACATACACGCCATTAAGGAGGAGAATGAGGCCAAGTATGGTCAGCTAAATGGGCGTTTGCGCCAACACGGCGACTACTGGGTGTGGCACGACTACATCCGTAGTGTCGAGTCCTTTGAGGATAATCAGAGCATAACCCTCACCACACACGCTACCTACATGGATCTCAGCCTGCTGCCCACTTTGCTGTACAGGTAAGTGTGCAGCAACGATGCGCTGCTTGGGTGCAGTCCTTACGTTCTGGTCATTCCTTAGGTGGCAGGCACCCATCAGCCTGGCAATCTATGCGTGTGGCGATGACTTCGATAGAACAGTTAGCTCCTTGACATACATCAACAATTGCCTTAAGCTCACTGCGCTTATGCGACGCTATTTGAGCATTCATCTGGTTTTCCACAATCGTTATTTACCCGAGAATTTGAGCGTTGTTTACATACCGGCTAGAGATGATCCGGATGCTTGTCAGCAACCAGCCTATGAGCAGGGGCGGCAGGACCTCACTTACTGGTATGCGAAGAAACTGAACTATCCTGTCAATCTGCTGCGAAATGTGGCACGTGCCAATGCACTGACCTTCTACATCCTGGCACTGGATATACAGTTGTTACCCTCGGCCAACTTCGCACAACAGTTTTTAACGGCAGCCTGGAGGAATTTCAGTATCGATGTAGATATTACCGTATCAACGTTTGTAGCTGCTATATACATACTTACTTTATAAAGATCATAAGAGTTTCTTTCTTTCTACACAGTGTCTTCTGCCTGCCTACTTTCGCTCATAAGTTTCAGGCTCCTTTGGCAGAGTCCAAACAGGAATTGCGAAAGATTCTGCATGAGCATAATATAACTGAACCCATCTATAACCCAATCGCACTGCAATCCGAATGGCTGTGGACTACAAATCCATCCGATGAAATCAGAGTATTTATGAGCTCAAAGAGAATGAACATGTGTGTGGGCTATGTCAGTATCAATGAACTCGAACCACTGTACGATGAGCGATATGCTATGGAGTCCATCTACGAGCTTGGCAAAAACTTAAAGGTGTGTTAATAGGCTTACTTGAGGGTCCTTTAGGTACTACTCTAGCTTTCCAGTCACAGTTAACAGTTATAATCCGATAATGCAGATGCTTTTCATTGTTTTACCCATTTTTCTTGTAGTGTATTCATCAGTCTTTTGTCTGACAGGTTGCTCCAGTTCAGATAGAAGTTAGTAGTTGTAAGTGAGCAGTTGGACTAATTGAAATTTGTAGGGTGTAGACGATAACAGTTCTTACTTATTTGCTGCAGCATTCTAGAGAGAATTTCAGTTATATAATAAAAACAAAAGAGGAAGGATTATCTTCGGCATGCCGAAGATTTTATACTCTTTTGGAGTCTGTGGAAACTCACATAACTTTGCCACAACTCAACAGATTTTCCAGCTCGAGACCATTTTGTTCATGGTTTCTCCTCTAAATTTTTTCAACATTTAAGTTTTATAGATTTTAGAAAATTTCATATTGTTGACTTTCCGAAAAAAAGCATTTCCTTCTATGCATTACACACTTCAGCACAAAGTTAATATACTATTTTTTTCGAAAAGAGTATAATAACCAGAAAAGAAGCTTTTATCGTATACAAAATGTATGTAATTACAAATTTATATTTATATAATATATCTTAAAAATTATTATTTGCTTATAGAAATAAAATACCAAAATATTTTATGGTTGTATTAAAAACAATACTTATAAGTTTAAAGAAGTAACTGCTAGAATCTTTAATTTGCTTAAAGCACAACCATTTCAAGCTAATGATCTTTAATAAATTTACAGGGTCAAGTTCTGATTGGCCTAAACTATACGTTCATTACTTTGGATGGGGCTTTCCTAATTCGACGTACACTGGATAGCTGGAGCCGTCTGAGTCGGGCTAAAACGCAGCAAAGAAGTAATTTGAGCTTATGGCTGACTTGGCATCAGTTTTACAATGATTTTGTGAGCCTTCAAATAAGTCAGACCGAGTCAAATTGGTATCAACGCTACCGGTGATTCAGGACCATATGACCAAAAAGATGGTCAATTGGTAAAGCTTATGCCATCAACTACAATTGTTCTAATTGATATTACTTAAATTCTACAATAAATCGTATATCACTTTATTGCATAGCCACCATCTGTCCATCAACCATTGGGCATTGGGTTTACAATCACGTCAAGCAGTTCTTATTCTTTCCATAGAGCACCCGATACTCTGGCTCAATTTTAGCCTTGATGAACCGACTCATCTGCATGGCAAATTTGGCACGCACCGAATTCCGTGACGTCTTCTTGATGCCAGGACTATGCACTAGGAAGGCAGGATGCAGGACATGATACTCATAGCCCAATAGACACATGGCATATCCCTGGAATAAACGAAAGATTGGAGTTGACTTTATAAATTCGTTGACGGAAATATATTTTGGTTTCATTTAACAAAAGAAACTTAAGAACTTAGATTAATTTATATAGCACAATACTTATATATCATCCAAATTGCTGAAAACTTAGATGCATATTCATAAAGGAGCACTAGCAATGATCAAAAATGCCTCTGGATCGAAAATCGGATAAATTTTGACCAAGTTATCGGAGTTTTAGGTGTTTTTCAACGTATTTCTGTGGGCTATCTATACCTTATATTGGCTTGAGTCGAAAATTCGAAATTGCTTGAAGCTAAAATGCAGATTTTACAAGTAAGAGTGCTTATGGGCTGATACAATATATGACTCAAATTGTACAATAAAATTTCTGTACTTGGGCAAAGTATCTTGAAATTTTTCGTAGAACATATTCCGTTTTTTATTCCCCACACAAATTAGTCCTATTTCTCTAATTATTTTCTTGAAATATTGTGCAGATACAACAGAAATACAATTAAAGTTTGTGCTTATAATTGATTATTAAGTTTAGCTATAGTTTCTGTGCAAAATGAATATGTAGATATAAGTATATATATAGATTGTACATTAGGTATGTAGCCACCCACCTGTATGCGCTTGTTGGACTGTCCTTCCCACGTGACACGCTCATCGAAGACCGGCTCGGTGTTGTCACTCACGTAGAAGGGCTCCCAGTACTTGAAGGCACCCTGCCGCAGGGTCATGCTGAAAAGATCGAGCTCATCGGTGGGGCTGGCCGTTCGATTTATCCAGTCCTTGTAGCCGGGTACCTTGTGACAATTGGCGCACACCTTCGCATGGAAGAGCTGAGCTGTTCCCTTGGCCAGCAGTTCCAGGAGCTCGGCCTTGTCGTTGGGCACACGCTCAGTCGCACTCACCTCAAAGACGGGCAAGGGATAGACTCGGGGAGCCTGATTGGGGCCCAGGGCGAGCACACTGCTATTGCTATGCACCATGTCCAGGAACTGGTCCACAAAGCTCAGGCTCGGGTACAGCTCAATGTCGCAGGCGAATATGAAGTGGGTGTTGACCGCTCGCCTTGCGATATTGCGACCCACATTGATGGGATAGGTCATGTTGGAGTGCACCTTGTACATGGTGGTGCGGTTCTGGGAGTAGGGCGGCGGCAGCAGGGTGCCATTTGCCTCGACGCATTGATAGGGCCAGTTCAAGGCCTCCTCCTCGTCGAGGGGCACATACTCGGGCATGTGCTGGTTGGAGAAGTACACATGGAAGCTCACATAGTCGCTTATCAGCTGGCTGCCGGGCAAACAGTTCCTCACATACTGTATGGCATCCAGCGTTGAATTGAGATCATAGCCAGGTGCGTGAATCGCAAAACTGATTGGTCCAAGCCATCTGAAAATTGGATGGACGATGGATAAGATTCGATTCAATCAAGCTTTCAGGAATAATATGTTCATGTATTTTAAAATAAAATTTCCTAAGATTATTATTTGTCTGCTTTTTTTTAAGGTACTGAAATTATGACCATGAAACTTGGATAACTAAATTTCAAGCTATAAAAAATACACCTCACGCTCGTAAAATTTTAAGTGGAACTAATAGAAAATAGCTGTGTTATATATGGATTGTAATCACTCATGGTGTTGAGGTTCTAAAACAATATACTGTAAGCGATGTTTAACCTTTATCTCGAGTTATGCTCGTAAACAAATTTCATAGGAGCTTGATTTGCTATAGAAAATCCGAATTTTGTATTGCTTAAGAGAACTTTTAGATATTTTTCGATTAAAGTTCTTTAAATTAATAAAATAAATATTGCAACCATAACTAATAAACCCCTTTTTCGTTTTTTTTTTTTACATCTCGGTAATCCTTTTCAATATTTCGGACATGGACCGGACACTAATTGTCCGGATAATCGAGATTATACTGTACTATTTGTAAAAAACTGTTACTCACCGCTCAACGACTGTCTCCAGATTGTCAAAGAATGTGTAGTCGCCATTTGTGGTGTAGGTTATGGACTCGGCACAGCCCATCGATTTACTCAGTCGTCCAATGACCAGATTCTGAACCACCCAATAACTGCCGTGCTGCACTTTCAGCTGTCTTAGTCGACGATTGCGGCACTTGAGGAGCTGCTGCAGCTCCTGGGTGCGTGGCGACTCCCAGCGTGGCTCCTCGGTGCTGGGCGGGAGCAGCGAGTCCGGTTCGGTGATATCCATAAGGTTAAGTGACTCCGGCTCGCTGCGCTCCAGCGTCTGCTGACGCTGCTGTCGCTGCTGTCGCTGGACCTGGGCCTGGAGCTGTGGCTCGTTAACTCCTAGGAGTCGCGCCTGCTGCAGATTTCTCAGCACGAGCAGAACAACTAGTGCGGTCAGCAGTAGCAGCAGCAGATTACGTTTATTTGCCTGGGCAGCCATTGGTGTAGTGCTGGGACTTTTACTTGGACTCGGACGGATGTGGATAGCGGAACACGCGAGTGCAAAATGACTACAAATGTTGTTAGTCCAATTACACTGTCATTTATTTGATTTCAACTTCCGCGCACTTTACAATTGTCACACTTTCGATGATAGCTCGGAGTTCACCAACTCGTCATCTCTCATTACACGCTCTATGAAAAACTATCCTATACTCATCCAATACGTGCTAAACTTAAACAGCTAACTGTACTGATAAGTGGACACAATGTAAATGGTAATGGTTGAGGACCATGAGCCAAAATTTTAGGTATTGTTTTGAGTAATTTATTGCATGTGATAAGAATTTATTACAATACAATTGGTTTTTTTTCGATTTAATGGCGTTCTACAGAAAAGCGATCCACTTTTAAAATCATGGACGAATATATGTTTTTTTAGTATTTTCTTATCACTGGTGTTTTCCAGCAATTGTTTAGATTATGTTTGTAGATTATTCAATCTGCGTTTTTTAATGCACTCCTATAAACAATGTTTACCCACTTTCGGGAAGAACACGCAATTATGAGCTCCCGATAATAACCGCAAGCGACAAAAGATGGAAGCCAACTGAAACGAATATTATATGGTATGAGGGTGTGTGGGTTGTGGGAGATGCGATAAGCGTCTGGCCATAGTTGTAACTTTAGGATAGGTCTAATCTAACAGTGGTGCACATGGGAAAACTGCTCCCTCACTTGTAATTGCACAATTCAACAAATAATTGAATTATCAACATACATGTATATAACTACTATTTACCAGCACTTTTGTTTTGGTCAGTTTGCTGACTCAAGTGTTTTTTTTTTTTCTATAATAATTGAATTCATATATCTTGTTTCTCTGATAAGCTTGCTTGATATTGACAATCTTTGAGTGATACTAGTTGACTAGCTGATTAACCAAAAATACTATCAATATATCAGTACAATACGTCAAATCCACTATAATGCTTATCATTATATTGTAACAACTGTCCCTTTTACTTTTGGTTATATAGTTCCTCCAACTTAGCTCACAGCTCACACTTTCGATATGTACATATAGAAATAAAAGCGACAATAAGTCGCAGATAAGCTTTTATTATTTTTATGCAAACTTTTTGTATGAGTTGTTTATGGATAATCGGACGAAGAAATTTCAGCGGTCTTAACTTCCTGCACTGTTGATAAGTCGAAGAAACAATTGGTTGTGTTAGTTATAACTATATGCCCTATAATTGAATAATATTAAGTATATTACTAGCATAAAATGAAAAGAATTTCTGATGTGCTAGCTTTATTTATATCTGGCTCAAGTTATTAACCACATATGTTTTTGTACATTAAAGTCTTTTCCAATGTTGTCATAAATATGTATTTTAGAGCGCTTCTTAAACTACTTGCAGAGTATGCCATTAGTCGTATATAGTACAAAAGCATATATGTTTCTATTAAAATTATCTGCGTTTTCTGAAATATATTCATAGTATTGTGTAATAAAGAATTATATAACAGTTTACAGTTAAGTTTTTATTTTTAACATTTCTGTTTTGTGAGCAACAATTGAGTAGAGTTTCTTGTTGATAAGCGCCTTAAACAATAGATACGACTAGTTGAAACAATCGCACAGATCCTTCCTTTAGAGAAGGCCAGTCTGAGCACGCTCCAGGAGCTGATTGAGTGCCACTGGCTGCCAATTGGTAAAGCTGCTATCGCTTAGCATGCAAACATTGCGATCGATGAAGCAGAAAAGTTTGCCCACACGGTAAATCTAGAAGGAAGAAACAGTTGACGATTATTTTAATGATATCTTTGGAATACATTGAAACTAATTCAATTAACCCAAAAGCCTGCAAGGCACAAATTGAAGGTGCGACTCGGTACACCCCGCACTTCACCGATCTTTACAAGTAATGTCTCAAAATAACGTGCTAATTAGGCGACGTCTTGCAAAAGCATCGGCATCAGGTAAAGCGACTTAAGAAATGTTCACCGTTATTTTTTTCTTGACTTCGTTGCTTGAAAATACAAGCTCGAATAGAATCACCGTTACATATTGCAATTGTCTTTGCATTACTACAAAACTCGATGTATTTTCGAGCAACGAAGTCGAGAGCAAAAATAACGGTGAAAATTGTTTCCGTCGCTTTACCTGATGCCGATGTTTTTGCAAGACGTCGCCTAATTATTTGCTGCGATCAAGACTTAAGACAACACAGCGCAAAATTATGGTTTTAGTGCGGGGTGTATTGGGTTTATTGGCGATATCTCCCAAAATAATGAACTTTTCTAGGATCTATGAGTCAATGCTCGATTTTTGTGCTAGCTCCCTGGGGAGTGTATCGTTTTAGTGCAAATTCTATGGGGATGCTTATTGTTAGTTTAATCTACTTCCAGAAGGAGTAGATCATTGATCTTTGTTTTATCTTGGAGCACGTAATTGGCACTTAATTCTGAGACAAATTCCACATCCGTAAGTCTACTGGATGAAATGCGGGGTGTAGCCCCCGTGACCCGGTACACCCCGCACTTTAATCCATTTAAAAAAGGGTTTTCTTTCGAGCACGAAACTTTTTACGATGGGCCATAATTAGCACGTTATTTTGAGACATTACTTGTAAAGATCGGTGAAGTGCGGGGTGTACCGTGTCGCACCTACAAATTGATTCGCCACATTTAATTTAATATAATTATCACAGCAAAATATGTTTGGAACGAATTCGAGATTTGTGACAGGCAAAATCGGTAAAAGACAATGTTCGTATTCTGGAACTGTATTCAGTTTTCACAGCTTTATTAGTAGTGATAATCTCACCTGTTTGCCCAGCTCACGACGTCCCGGCAGCGGTGCGAATATAATGCCCAGCTCGGCACACCTCTGCGAGACGAGCTCCTTGAACTCAAGCTGGGCGGGCGGCGCCACATCCAGGAGCATGACGGGCGGGGCGAGCAGCACGGGAGCGGGAGCAGGCGGCATGGGCGGCGGCGGGCCAGAGCCGGGCTGCAGCACTGCATCCGTGGCGCGATGCAGCATGTCGAGGGCGCGACGCAGGTGCTCCTTGATGCAGGGCTCGCGCAGCACGGGCTCGCTGAACATGCTCTTCCAGCCGGCATACCAGCGCGAGATCTCGGCAAAGTCCGGCGACTGATTGAGCCACATGACGAGCACCTGCATCCAGCGCGGAAAGAAGTGCTTGTCCAGTAGCTGCGCCATGTGGGGAGCGGGAAGGAGCTCGTGCCACTCCCACACCTGCTGCCACAGCTCCAGGTTCTGCTGCAGCGGATTGATCACGAACTCGGCGAGCACCGCCTGCAGCTTGGGTATGATGTGGCGCAGCAGGAACTGCAGCAGCTGCTCCGGGGGAAAGGCCGCCTGCCAGGGCGTGAGCATGGCGCGGGCGGAGCGATCCTGCGGTGACCAGGCCTGCAGCGCCACGCCCAGCTTGCTGCGTATCTGCGGGTAGATGGATTCCTCCAGCTTGCCGCCCAGTATGGCGTGCCAGGGCAGTATCCAGCTGTGGATGGGCACCGTGTCCGTCAGCGGATCCCAGTCACGGACGCCGGCATTCAGGCGGGGCAGCACTAGCTGTTCCAGCACAGAGTCCAGCACCCAGGTGGGCAGCAGCGGCGCCCAGGCGTCCAGCAGGGCGGCCATTGGGGCGTGCTCCTTGGGCTGCCAGGTGGCGGCGCAGGCGCGGAACGAGGGCATGACACCCGCCCAGATCAGCGAGGAGTACGGATCGAAGACGTTGCGCGACTGCTCCTCTCTCTCCGGCTGCGCCTGCTCCTGCTGCAGTATGCCGCGCCAGCGCTTGATCAGCTGTATGTGCTGCGTGGGCTGCTCCAGCGGCACCCAGTCACTCAGATCCCGCTTTAGCAGCGGCGCTATCACGCCCGCCGCCAGATCCGCCAGCCCGAACTCCAGATACTCGGCGGCATAGTCGTGCTGCAGCTCGCGGAACAGCTGCTCCGCCTGCAGCAGGCTCAGCTCCGGGTTCTCGCTGAGCTCGTCGAGTCGGCCCAGCGCCGCCTCCAGCGTAGCCATGTGGTTGCGCTCCAGTAGCTCCAGTTCGAGCAGTTGCCGCTGCTCGTGCTCCAGCGCCGCCTGACGATCTGCACACTCACGCTCCGCCTTGTCGATGGCAATGATCTCCTGCTCGCACTGGCTCACCAGCAGCTGCAGGTTGTGCGTCAGCTCAGGCATGCTGAAGACGCTGACGGGCGCACCCTTCTCCGCGCCCGCCTGCTCGTCGTAGAGCGTCTCCTCGGGCGTGATCTTGTTCTGGGCAAGTGCATGGTAGCCGCTGAGGACGCGACGCTCGGGCCCGGTCATGTCGATTACAGGCACGTTGCCCAGCCGCTTGCTGAGCTGCTCGGAGAGCAGATGATCCGATCTCTTTCCCTTGGCAATGACCTCTTCCACGGACTTGTAGTAGTAGCGCTGCTTACTGGGCCGCTCGCGCGTCTCGTTACCGCCTTTCTTCCACTTGTTGAGCTGCTCCTTGAACTCCTTGGCCTCCTTCAGGTCCTCGTCAATCCTCTGGGGCTTCGGCTGGCCGCCAATGCTGGCCGCCGTCTCGGGGCCATAAGCGCCGATTGCGCCGCGTCCCTTGCGCACGTGCGCCTGCACCGGCTGCGATATACCCTGCAGATCCTTGCCCAGACCCTTGCCGGGCTCGTAGCCCATCTGGAGCAGCAGTTTGGCGCCAATGCCGCGCGTATGCTGCTCCCAGGCACCCACATTCCGGTTGCTGGCTATGTGCGAATTGTGCCGCAGTCCTGCGGTGCTCCTTGCCGATATCTGCGGCGGCTCCTTCACTTGCGGCTGCTGATCCTCCTCACTGTCGGAACTGTTCACATCGCTGTTGTCCAGCAGCTGCGGCTGCTTGCGCCCGAATGAGGGACGCCCCTCGTCGCTGTCGCCCGCCTCACTGCCCCCCTCATCTACACTGCCCGCTCGACCCTCCTCCAGCTGCTTCTTCTTCGTCTTCTTGCCGGCTTGCTGAATTCCGCCGGCTACGAAATTAACGGGCGCCGTGTAGTCCTTGGGCTTGCCAGCACCACCAGCACCCTGGCCTCGCCTGCCACGGCGACCGCTGCTCTCGCCCTCGCTCTCGTTGTCGCTGTCATCCGCCCAAATGCCTGCAGAAAAGTAAAACATGCAATACAATGTTTTGATTTGGCAACGTTTGCTTACCGTAGATTTGCTGGTGCTTGGTGTGACGTCTACGTGGTCGGTTTATGTTAAACTCGTTGTCCAGATCATAGTCCGTGATCTCAAAGCGCTCGTATTCATTGTCCGACATTGTTAATTGACATTAATAAACAGCTAATAAAGTCTATAAAATCAACGAATAAACAAAAACGTTTGACAACTTTTGTGTGTGACCGAATCTCGAAAGCAAATATATACAAGTTTGCTCAACAAAATATACCAACTAAAACAGTCCAACAGTGCTGTTAGCGTGCTGTTATACCTAATTTAGGAAAACGTTTAACATAGGTAATTGAAAGTATTAAGTAAGAGATGAGATAGTTGACTAATTCCAGAGCATAAAATGAGACAATATATTTTATTAATTTACTCTTGACGAAGTTTCAGTTATTATAATACAATTTTAATTATCACAACTTCATTCACGCGCCGCTAAGTTCCACCAAAGACCACCATGGGACAGCACTAATGCCATTTTGAGTATAACAGAATGCTTACAGCTGTTAATTTTAGCGGCTCAGCTTGTTGGTGAACTAGTTCTCATTCGCGGGTGGTTCTGTAGTTAATCTTGTAGCTCAATAATATATATTAAGCTAATTTAATGTGTAAGAGATATTCATTATTCCCCTTTATAATTTGCAATTAAGTGCATTAATATAAAAATCAGCTTTCAGCTGCAAAATGTGTTGTATCGGGTATATAACCTTTGGCGGTAAAATTTTATATTTAATAGCCGTAGGGTATTTATGGAAAGTTATTCCAGATTTATTTAAGTGAGCACATTTCTTATTTCCTAATAAATTGGCCTGATATATCAGCTGTTTGATAATTAAATATAAGTAATTATTCCAAAGAACAAGTTCAATAGCTCAGTGAGCAAATCAGACCAATCGAACTAGTTCAGATTTTAGTGCAGAACTTTCGCACGTGCATCGCAAGATAACGATAACATAACATTGTTCTCGATGTTCTTGTTGCGTGCGGTTCATTGTTTGGTATTAGCGCATGAAGATCTAACAACGCGTCCCACGCACAAATTAAAGCAGCGTAAAGTGCCCACAAAAACATATTAACATAACTGCAGCTACAATTTCACAGACCGCGCCGCGCCGCACCAATCGCAATCGCAACCGCGTTTCGTTTTCTGTTCTCGACTTGCACTGTATTTTGCACTTAATACTCAACACAATTGCACAAATGTACATAAATGTAATTTTCAAATCAATCTAAAAGAACTCGCAAATACAGCAAGCAAAACAAAAGTGAAATTAACACGTGCGCCGAACATCGCTCTTCCGTTCTTCTTCTCGAACTTATTGTTGTTGTAGTTGCTTGTTTTAGTTTTTCGTTGTTTTGAACTTGCTGCCGTCGCTGCCGCTGCCGGCGTCTATTTTGGCTGGCATTTGATTTGCCTTTGGATTAATCATTGCTTAACATTCACAACAACACAAGAACAACATCATGGTGCAGGTCAGTAAATACTTAATACATGGATTAAAAATAATACGAGTACAAGTGTTGGATTGAGTACATTATTTTTTAACTCAATCCTCCATTTGCCAAAAAAAAGTAGAATTTGAAGAGAACTTCGAATTTAGAAGCTAAAGTTAGAGAATTTGGACTGTGTTGAAAAAATCAAAATCTGAAGTTACCAATAGGCCTGTGTTTAATTAAATACAACTAAAATCGGTCTGAAAAAAGACCGCAAACGACGAATTTGGCATTTAATAAGATACGAAAACATGTTGCAATATATGAAGAATATTTCATGTGTAAAAATTACCATTTTAATAACTATTATATATAATAATAATAATTATTAAATAATAAGGAATATTGGAGGAACCCAAAACCGGTCATCTAAATGTTTGTGATTCAACATGAAATTTAAAATGGTATTTGGATCGAGTTTATGGTAAAGACAATAGTGATAATCCCATAATTTGGAAAATCAAAAATTAAATCTTGGTTAGAAAAATAGGCTAAGGAACAAGAAATATGTGCAAAAGACGCAACGTACAATATTATAATATTACTATGTGTATAGTATATTTTATATTCTGATCTAGATACAAAGTTTTAATACTTGCTGTTTTCATAGACAGTTTAATATCTTTAATCTTTTAACTGTCAATCTTAGCTAACGGCATCTCAAATCCACCTCTTCATCGCTTCATATCAACACCTAACTTTTAAATCCATCGTTTTTGTCCCGGGATATAGACCATAAAAGCCTTAAAAGTCAACCTACTCAAAAAATCAAAAACAAAAAACAAAAACATCTCTACTCACAGACTTGAAAACTTTTCACTTTTTCCACCCCCCTTGGGATGTGCGCCCGTTTCCTGACCTTTGACGTAACTTTTGCCAAACGATAACAACAATAGCAACAACAACTTGCAACCCCACTGCGAAAAATCCCTGCACGGGACATCGAAAAAGAAAAGAAAAAAACTGGAAAATATTGACTGGCTATGCAGTTTTTTCCAACCACCCCGCTAGCTGCTATCCCGAACGGGAATCAACAATATCAACAACCACCGAGGCAATGAAACAGCGGCACCAAAAATTTGTACACATAGAAAAACCCAATTGGAATCGTACGGCTGTGCGGACACGGGACACAGGACAGCACAAGACACGATAGCCAGAGGACTGGGAAAATTGGCCATTTGGCCGTGTGGGGCTCCCCCCGTAATGGCCACGAGCCCCGTTGCATTTAGTCAATTTTCCAACCACCATCAATGAGCAGAGAACTGCAGGCAGCATGCAAACAAAAAATTATATGCCTTTAAACGAGATTTTGATGGACGCTAAGAATACCCTATAAACATAAATTGAGCTGCTTTTGTATCGGAAAAACCATATAATATTTTGTAGAATATTCACAAGACTATTTAGCTAACGTCGACTAAAAACATAAGATTTCTTAAATATTTGTGGCTGATTATTTATATAGCATCGGAAATGCTTGCTTTTGTTGATTGTTAAAACGAAAGCATTGTCTAATCCAAATATACCCTCTTTAACCATGCATGCCCGCATAGGGTATATAAAAAAGAAAAACATCTAAAACGCTACCGAGTCGGCTACCTGCCCCGTCAAATGATTGAAGTTCCACTTTTCGATTTGAAATGCGTTTTGCAACTGTCCATATACACACACGCACACACACACGCACACGCACACACACACACACACACACATGTGAAAGCGCATTTTGCACATTTGCATTTTGCCCAGGCCTTATCAATGGGTGGGCGGTGAGCGGTGGGCGTGGCTGGGGGTCGAATTGTGGCTGCTTTCGAACGGTCTCTGATGTTTGACTGAACTTTGTTGCTATTTCTGCCTGTTTAGTCGACAATGTATCTATAGCTGCATGTGTGTGTGCTTGTGTGTGTGCGTGTGTGCGCGTTGTGTGTGTGTAAGATATACGGATGCAAGGGTAGTGCCATGGAACGTTACCCAATCTACCGAAAATGTTCGAGTCTCTTATTTGGAACGCTGTTCACGCACTTTTAAACAGTTTCCTGGCCACGTTGCGTGTACGCAATAAACCGAGCCTGAAATGTACTCCCAGATAAGAGCTCCCAATTATAATCAAAGTTATTGAATGCCTTAGCTAATAGGCCCAATCATTTTATGCCTCCTATGTCGCTTGAACCCTTTTTCCCACTGGCCAATGAGCCACTTAGCGGAATGCATTTAGTCATTTTGTAAGCATTTTGAATAAATAAAGTTATTTGTTATATTGTATTTCGTATACAAATATGTTGAACAATTTCAGTTGATTTCGAGTTCCCTAAGCAAAAATGATATACATAGAATTTATTATTTATATATAAAAACAGCACAGAATCCAAATTATTTAATGTATTTAAAAATTAAAAGATAATAATATTTTAACATACAAATTCCACTGAAAGAATATTTAAAAGAGAAAATTAAGGACATGTTATTGTTTGTTCATGATTTTTGTGTTGTTTCACAGATACAAAAGCCGCAAATAAGAAGATATCTAAGAAAATGATTTGAAAAACTAAAATTTTTAATTGAAAGCTTAAGGCACTTCAAAAAATTCAAAATTTAAGTATTTAAATGCACTAATTTTAAATTTGCTAGTTGTTTAAATTAAATGAGCAGCCAAAAGAGCACAATGCATATTTGTTGAGCAAAGATTGAATAATATCTTAGCTTAAGCAAACTCCGAATAGGTGAAACTAAAAATATTGCTTTGCAAAATGGAGCACACAAGAAAAAAACTTGGAAACATAACATAACAGATAAGACAAAGGAGATTGCTTTGGTCTTTGATGAGGTCACCAAAAGTGGGCTATGGAAAGGTGCGTGCCTGTGTTTCTATATGGGTGCAGCCCAATCCAACTATTTAACCGCCCCCCAAATGACAAAAAGTGAGGCGGCCTCTATTCAAGTGCCTGTCAAGTTGTTGTTGCTGTTGTTGCTGCTGCTGTTTCTTTTGCATTTGCTGTTTTGCTTCTATTCAATTTGATTTCTGTGTGCTGTCCGCCGCCCCCAGGGCAATTTCCCCTTTTTATTTCTTGCCTGTTGTGTGTGTGTGTGCTGACCAAATGGACACACTTCTGCGCAGAGATGGCTGCCATTAGAGCGTTTTACTTTTCAATTACGAAATGCATTTAGCTGCTGCTTCGGCTGTTCCTGCTGTTGCTGTTGCTGCTGCTGCTGCTTCTGCTGCTACTGCTTGGTGGCTCTGGCCACAGGCTGCGATTGGAGTCCGTATAGAGTGGATTCCGATAGAGCAGCTCGACCCCGGAAGCGGAGCGGGCGGTTGACGAGGAGGAGCCCAAGGTGGACGAGGAGCTGAAGGCGATCGACTCCGCTGCCCTCGACTCATCCGGCTCCTGCTGCATGGTCTGGACATGCCTGCTGCTAGTCGGCTGCTGCTCCGTCTCAAAGTTGCCACTGCTGAGAAAGTGCGCAAACGGCGCCAGCTCCTGCAGCCGAGCTATCTGCTCCCAGTTGGGCGTCTCGGTGCGCAATCGCTCGCGCAGCTCACTCAAAGCCCGCTGCGTTTCGTAGCTCGTCTGCGTTTGGAACTGCTCGGTGCTGAGCAGGCGTCTGGTGGTGGGCGGCAGCAGCAGGCGCTGCCCCTTGTTGCACTCCAGGCGCAAGAAGTGCAGCAGCCACCAGATCTCCGGCCAGAAGAGCAGCAGGTAGAGGCAGCACCAGCCAAAGCGGCTGTGATCCGAGGCGCCACTGATGAGGAGGCAGGCGAGCAGACGCAGCAGGCGGCAATGAACGAGCCGCACGATTCGGTGGCGCCACAGGGCACGGTGATCCCGGCACAGCTTCAGCAGCAGCCAGGCACCGGCAATCACGGCCAGAGCCACGCTCGAAGGATACTGCTCCAGCACCAGCCTGAAATTGGCGCCCAGGGGACGCAGGCTGCGCAAATGGCGATCGCCCCGACAGACCAGAGCGATGACGACAACTGCCAGGCTGGACAGATGGACGCCGAGCGCAATGGCCAGGCCGTAGCAGCAGATCAAGGACTCGCCCAGCAGCGTCTGCGTGGCCACCAGATACAGCAGGAGGCCGACTGCAAAGCGAGCAGCCCGATGGTTGTCCCAACGCACCTGGAGCAGCGTCACATTGTAGGTCTGATCCGTGTAGATGCCATAGCAGGAGTGCGCATGCGAGGACATTGTGATGTGGTGCACCTGCTGCGTCTTGCCCGTCAGCAGCTTGCCCTCCTGGCACTCGTGGCCCAGCAGATGCGCCTCGTAGACACCCTGTGCCGTGGACGCCCTGTACTGCCGGTAGTCCAGATTGGGCGCCAGTGTGCTCAGCTGCAGTCGATTGCTCTGGAAGATGTTGCGCGGCGTCAGCGGCTGATTGCGACGGCAGTAGATGTGGATGCGGTTCTGCGAGTAGAGCGTCTGCAGTCGCGACAACGTGTCCTGAACGTGTGGCACGTTGGCATGCAAATAGGTGACCAGCTGCTCGTTGTAGTGATCCTGGAACGGATTATAGCTGCAGCTACTGCCGGCCAGCGTGAGCAGCAAAACGATTGCGAGCATTCTTTGATTTTGTTTGTATCTACTTATATACTTATCGGAGGGTTAAGCGCAGATTAATAATACTTTGAATAGTTACAGCAAGTGATAGTCAAACAAGCCTACTAAGTTATTCAATTTAGAAGTTCTTTTGGTTTAGTAGTATACTCGTTACCCTACTTATTACACTATGCAGCAAAATGTATCATTTTTACAGAATATTTTGCTGTTTGTTCATTATATTTGAAGTGACGATTTATAAGCTGCATAATTGATGGCTAACAAACATTTGTTCATCTTTGGCTTGCCACACAATAAACTTTGACTCGCTTCAATTGATGGCTTCAGGCTCTGCTGGGCTGACAACCGACAACCTACGACTCGACATCCCCTGTTTCCCAAACCCAAACCCCATCCAGGCGAGAATATTGAGTTTGCACTTTGTAGTCTACTTTCAGGCGAGCGACACAAAAACCAACAGCAATCGTATTTTGTGCTACATTTTTGCTTTAAGTGCATTGTGCACAAACAGAATGTTTCAAATTCAATCAACTTGAACTGAGAAGCCACTCGTTTTGAGCAGACATCATTTAAAACAATAAAAGTTTTCTTGTTTTCATTTGTTAATAATACATCATTTCTTAAAAAACGTAAATATTATCTAGCTTGCAGAATACTCTAGTTATTTCATTAAACTGAGAATATCAAATCATATTTTCCTAGAAATTGTCCAGTACGCTTTTAAATCTGCCATTTTGCAAGCATTTCATTCTCACTGTTCCCGTGTTTCGCAAACTCTGTCTTTTTTTTGTCCGGTTTTCTAGTTTCGCAGTTGGCTTTCAGACATCGCTTGTCCTTTGTGGCACATTTTTGCTCTGCTGCTTCGTCGTAAGTGCTCTTTTCATGTCGTCTTTTTTCAGCCGTATACTACGAGAACTAACTAACAATGTGTCTGCGTAGTAATACGTCGTAACAGCTCCAAACCCTGAAAACCCCTTCCAATTTCGAGTGCAAGTCAGGGCCAAACAAAAAAGTAAAAGAAATTCCCGGTCATTCTATCAAAGCGCAAGTCGCAAATAGAGAAAGAAAAAAAACGAGGAAAAAAGGAAACTAGAAACTGCAGACAAAAAAAAGGAGCCAAGGCAAAGGAAAATCTACGCACAAAGTGGCAAACAGGCAAAACTAGAAAAAAATACAGCTGAAATAGCCACAAAATGGAAGCGAACGAAAGAGATACATAGAGGGGGAGCGAGAGAGAGAGAGAGAGGGAGCGAGAGAGAGGGAGAGAGCTAAAGCTTTGGCTAGCAGCAAGAGATAGCTGCAGCCTTTTTTGCGTTATGGACCTAAAATCGAACTGAAATTTGTGCAATTTTTTTGCAGCTGCCGTTGTTGTGGTTGTTGTTGTTATGACTGGGTGCCTGTGCCTGGGTCCTGCGACTGCGACTGCGGCTATCCATGGCGTTCGTTCGTTTTGCTCCACGCTCCTTTTTGGGCCTCATGCATTTTCCGTGTTTCGTTTTGTGCGCAAAATAAATTGGTAAACAAGCGAGGCGGCCAAAGGCACGCACAAGTGCGACAAGGACTGTGATCAAAAGAGCGAAAGAGAGAGGGAGAGCAAGAGAGAGGGAGAGAGAGAGAGCAGGAAAGAGCAGGCGGCTGGTCAATGGCAATACATGGCCATCCGATTCTCGTACATAGCCGGTCGCCTGCATCCTTTTCTATATATGCATGGGTGTGCGTGTGTGTGTGTGCTGTGTGTGTGTGTGCTGTGTGTGTGTGTGCTGTGTGTGTTTTCTGTGATGCCTGTGCACATTTCATTCTGGCTGCATTTTAGTGCCTGTCCATTGTTTTTGGGTGGTCGCCTCCGCCTCCGCCCACTCTCTCTCTCTCTCTGCCACTCCAAGTGCTCTCTGCCATCGAATTCCCCCAGCTGCGACTCTGGCATCCTGCATCCTGCATCCTGGCTGCTGCTGCTGCCTTTTGCGTGCGTGTCCTGTGCCTCCTCATCTAGTGGTGCATATTGTGCGTCTGTTTGTCCGTCTGTCAGTGTGCGTACCGCGCTGCTCACATGCGATGCGTGGACGTCGCTGCCGCGCTTTAGCCTCCTCTCTCTCTCTCTCTCTCTCCCTCCTACTCTATCTCTGTCCGTCTCTCACTCTGCCTTCTGCCTCTGCCACGGCTTTTTTCCACGTCGCTGTCGTTGTCGCGTCTCTTCCAACGCGCTGCAAAACTGCGAGTGACCCACGCCTCTCCCATTTCACGTGTTGTTGTTGTTGCTGCTTTTTTCGGCTGCTGCAGTGAAGGCGCAATTTGTGCACAGTGGAACCAGGCACACATATTAATTGAAAAGGACATTACGTTGAAGTCTACACCAAATGATTATTTATATAATTATTAAATATGTAATATTTAAATTGCAATTTTAGACAGTTTTATATTTCACTTAAAAGTTTTATATCTTACAAATTCCATGGCAAATAATCAGCTAAATAATCATGAGTCATTTTGTATTTGAAATGGAATCAAGAAACAAAAATGCGAAGCAATCTCCCATTTGCGAAACCACAAAATTTAGTTGGATTCATAAGTGAAAGAAGGCCTGATAATTATACCCTGAACCCATTAAAAATGGGTAAAAAGGGTATAATGAAGTTGTGCAAAAGTATGTAACAGGCATAAGGAAGCATCTCCGACCATATAAAGTATATATATTATTGATCAGTATCAACAGCCGAGTCGATCTAGCCATGTCCGTCTGTCTGTCCGTCTGTCCGTCTGTCTGTCTGTATGAACACACAGATATCAGAGACTACAAGAGCTAGAGACTTCATATTTGGAACATAAGTTCTCCTAATCCCGGGACAGATCAAGTTTATTAAAATTTATCGATAGCTCGTCCCGTTCAAAAGTTATCGATAAATTTCGATTTCAGACCAGCGTTTTTTGGATATAACTTACAAGTTATAAGAGCTAGAGGCCCCTAATTTGACATGTATAATCTCGAATAGCATACACATGAACAAATTTTTCACTTTTTGGATACCACCCCCAAACCCCCCAAAAGTTAAAAAAACGCATTTTTGAAGGTACGACCTTGCAATTTGGTTTGGTCACACATATTATTGACAATTGTTTGCCCCAAAAATTTCAATAAGATCGGACGATAAACACAGAAGTTATTTAAGATTTAACTTTCCATTATGTGGGGCTCAGCGAAAAGCAAGCTAACTGCTTAGACCGCTTGCAGCATGTGTGTGTTTAGATTAATATGAATGATTGTAAGGACTGGGTTCAGGGTATCTCGTAGTCGGGCACTCCCGACTAGAGCACTCTTACTTGTTTTAGTATAAAGTTATGAAGTCTTTATTGGATCTTAATTTACTTATACAAAGTATAATTTAACTGGACTCAAGTCCTGATTAAATACCAAAATTGCTTTTATTAAAGTTATTTTCAAGCTCCAATTAATAATGGCTTTTGTCTGCTTCGATAATTTTAAATTCTTAAAGCTGGGAAATCAAAATAAATTATAATAATAATATGAATGTAGTGAAAAATAGGTACAGATATAGAAAGAGAGTTTTCACAATATTAGTTAATGAAAATTATTAAAAATATTAAATAGTATCACTTATAGATTTTAAATGCGTTCATAAATCTATATTATATACAAAGTATTTTATATATAAAAGCAACATTACTAAAGTTATCTATTCTGTTGTCTTTTGTCGATTTCCAGGTAAGCAACAAATGGCAATTTCCAATCACATTTGCCCCAATGTGCCAGTCCAATCAGCAAAAGCGAACGAAACGCGACGCTGCCGCTGCTACTGCTGATGCTGCTGCTGATGCTGCTGCTGCTGCTGCTGCAGTCGCAACTGCGGCAGTTGCCTCGTCGCTATGTGTGCCAGGCAAAAGGCCAAACGCATGTGTGCTCAGCCGACCCTGGCAGCCCAGTGCCACCCAGTGCCACCCACTGCTGCTGCTGCTGCTGCCGCCGCTGCTGCTGTCCCAAACATGTTGTGCACTGTACATAGGCATAGGGGCGTGAGCGAGAGAGGCAGCTAGTTGCTGCGGGTGCGAGCGAGCGACCGAATGACGAGCCTATACATAAAATGGCGTTGCATATGAGCAGAAAAACCCAATGCAGCTGTGTGAGTAAGCATCTCTCGGCGGCTCTGTGTGCGTGTGTGTGTGTGTGTGTGTGCGTGTGTGTGTGTGAGCCTACGCAACGGTAGCTATTCTCTGTTAGTTGCTGTTGCTGCTGCTGCTGTTGCTGCTTCAGCTTTTCCTCAAACGCAAAATGCAAACGCATTGAATGCGTATCGAGTCGAAGTCGAATGTTGATTGTATTATATTGGCAGAGAACCTCTTCCCTCTCTCTCTCGCTCTCTCTCTCTCTCTCTCTCTCTGCCTCTCTTACTCTCCAGCTCTTTGGTCATTCACTTAAATGCTGAGCCCCCTGCAGGCTACAAGCAACAACAACAACAACAGGCACACACACACACACACATGCAAGCATGCAGCAAATTGAATAAACTCCCAAAATCGAATTTTTCACCACTTTTGCTGCACTGACGTGACTGCCAGCTGCTCGCAACACACACATACATACACACAAGTGCAGACTGCCTTTACACGTGTGTGTGTGCGTGTGTGTGTGTGTGTGTGTGTGTGTGTGCCTGTCCATTTTTGCCATTTAAAGGGTCAATGAAATGCAAAGACTATGCTAGCTTCTCATCCATGTCCAGGTCCACGCTGTTGTCCTCGTCCTGGTGCTCGTCCTTCATTGATTGCTTGGCCGTTTTTAGTTTTAGTCGAGCGCCTTTCAAATCAATTCACTTTTTTTGCAAGAGGACCCAGTTTTGTTCATATTTATTGTGGCATTTCCTTGTGCAGCTACTCTCCGTATATTGGCTTTGATTTAGTTGCCAAAATATATTTGCCTTCTGGTCAATCTACGGCTTCTAGTTTTTATTGACCTGCTCGGTTTGTGGTAACAATTCATTTTATGATGTAGTAAGCATGTCTGGCCATTGATAGATGTGAATAGTTTGGAATAGAAAAGGCATTCGATGGCAATCGATAATAGCTTAAATTGCAGCAGCAGCTCGAAATAAGAGCTGGTTTTTATTTTAAATCAAAAAAAGTTGCATAGCAAAAACTTGAGACTAAAATATAGAAAAATTAATATTTGAGATATATATATATACAGCTATATCACTGTAATTAGATAGAGTTTAGCGCATGAAGTAGACTTTGTTCTACAACTAATTTGTATATAATTAAAGTGCAGCATCCCTTTACCTATTTGTTTATATATAGCTCATTTAGACAAAAGCTTTTGCTGCAAACTAAACCATTATATACATTAACAACACAAGGCAGAATTAAAGAGCAGCAGCTCCTCTGCTCATTTACAGCAGTTGCATTACAAAAACTTCCATTGAAGCCACAAAAACGAATGAACGAACACCTTGAATCGAATTTGGGCATTGTTTCTATTGTTTGAAGTTTACCTAACTTTCTGACAGCCTTTTGACTGGCCTGCAGCTTTAGTCAATGGAATTGGAGCAAGAATTTCGGTTAAAGCTGCCCCAAAACAGCCAGCCAGACTGGGCAAACATAAAAGGCTGCCAGATACACACAGATACTCACATACACACACACACACACGCACACACAGACAGACAGAGAAAATCAGATGCAAACATTGCTGGCCTCAAAGTAAAGACAAAACGTAAACAAAACAGTTTTACCTTCATTAAATTTACGTATAAATATTAGAGCTGCCTTTGCCATCTCACACACACACACACACACACACACACACACATGCAGATGTCTTTTGTTGTTGTTTTTTTTTCGAGTGTATGTTTTTTATGGCATTTGTTTTGAAGGTCAAATTACGAAATCACCCACAGAAATGCTGGCCGGAGCACCCAGGACAACATTTTATATACTATGTGTATATTAAATGGAGCAAAAGTTGTAACAAAACTTTGACCAGGCTCGACAGTCGAGGAAAGAGGCAGGGGGCGGGGTAGGAGTGCGCAGGACACCAGACGGCGTGCCACAAAATTGTTGAGCTGCAAATGTTTTTATTGCAGACACTCGACCACTTTTGTAGCATACACCCAGGCGACTTGACCTACTGTTCGCTTGTACAAATTTATTTGCTCCTGCCAACTGCTGATGCAACACTTTTTTTGTTGTTGTTTTTCTTGAATTGAATTGCACACAGGATAACCCGAGGATGTTGTCGTCAGCTGGGTGCTACGGCACGTATACGCAATAATTGCATTTGCGACTGCAGTGTGTATTTGTATTGTATTTGTGGAGGCGTCGGAGTTGAGATAAAAGCTTGATTATTCTAAGGATTAATATGCAAGGCATGTGGCTGAGTGGAAGCTGCAGAGTAAAACAAAGAGATAGATAATCTTGTTGCATGCGTCAAATTTACTATTGTTTAGTATGCCTTTTCAGCATTTAATTCTGGACTATTGTTTCTCCACACACATTGAAAGTGAAAGTATATTTTTTGGGGCATGGCGAAAACAGCTCAACTCGGTTTTGGTATAAACAGTTGAAGGATAATCGCCTTAAACCAAAGTTTACCCTTGAATTAAGATCATATTTTGCATTTCATTTCAATTCAATCTTTATTTTCTGGAACTAGCAGGTAATATTATTTGATCTAATCTGAAGCAATTTCGATTACTCGATTTTCAATGAAACACAATCCAAGATAAGGTCTTTAAACATCTAGAACTTCCGTAACATGTTCAAAATAGATTGGGCTCTATATTAGATTTGCATTTAGATCTGAGGCAATTAAATCTAATATACATATAACAAAACATCTTTGCAAATTTGATAAAAGAAAAACAAATGTAAGCAACTTTGTTACTTTTTAAATTGATTTTGACATTCAAGCATCAACAATTAGTATTCCTTGATTTTGCTTACCTTACAAATATATCAAATATTGATTCGCTTTTAGCTCTGCTGCAATACTTGACTCCTCTATTTTCCTGTATCTTTATTCTACACATCTGCAGCTGGTTGAAGCAACAAGTTTCACGCAAATGCAGTGCAGGAAAACTTTACTTTTTTGCACATTTTATGCAAACTTATATAAATGGCAAGCGACACTTTGGCCTGGACTTGGCTGCCACGCCCACAAAACACCCAACGCCCACAGCTGCCGAGCGTTGGCCTTTTTGTATTTTTCTCTTCGTCATCGTCGGCGTCGTCGTCGTTTTCGTATTTGGCAAAGATAAAGTTTTGTAATAAAAATGTCTGCTCGTAGACACCGGCAGACAGTCTGCCAGCCAGCCAGCCAGTCAGACAGACAGACAGTCAGCCAGCTCAACTGGCGTTGGTGGGGGTATGAGGGGGGTTGGGGCTGGGGGTGTATTTGTGGGGCAGACATTTTGTCTAGCAGTTTTGCAAGCCCGAAGTGTGTCAGCAACTTTGCCACGTCCTCGACTTCCTCTTCATCGTCGGCGTCGTCGTCGTCGTCGTCGTCGTGAACGTGTCCTTGTCCTTGGCCCCCACTCAGACACACACTTTCAGATATTTATATACATTAGTGGGCAGGAGGAGGTGTGGGTGGGTGGTTGGGGCAACTTTCGCTTTAGTTTTGAGCTCGCTTGCATTTTATATTAAGACTTGTGGACACTTATTTAAATTTGCTGAAATCATTTCACTTTTCAGTCAGGCGAATACAATTTGAGTTTGTTTAAATACAAGACGTTTGTGTTTTTATTTCGTTATATTCCATAAAAAGATATTTATTTATTTATTGTAGATTTGTTTTTGGTAGCTTTTGAATTTCGTTTTAAAGAATTTGCAATTTGAACACTTCTTTAGCAAATGTTTTACAACGATACGTTGTTCTTGTTCTGGTTCTTGTTGGGCTATTTACATAGGTATTTGTGATTATCATAGAGCATGTATTAAATTTAGTACATGCGTACTGTGAGCTCATTTGTTATTATTGCTTAATCTTCTTCGTTCATGAATGCGAATGTTTGTGCTGTGTACTATAAATATTTGTGAGACACCCTTTAGACCTTATGTTTTAGTACAGCCCGACATTGGGTGGCCGAATCGAGTACGTAATACACTCTTTTAGTACTTTTGGGCAACCCTAATGCAGTCTGGCTAACGATGTGTTGATGAGTTTGTTCTGTTTTGTTTTTTTGATGAGAGTCTGCGACATGCGAGTGATATGCTTCCGATAATTATTAAATTATATAGATACTATGACAATATACATATATAAAATCGCCTATAGGGAAATGCTAATACGCTACTACTCCTAGAAGGTACCCCAATCTTGAATACCCATAGCCCACTACGCCTTACGCCTAATGCCCATGAGGCACAGCACAAAGAAGATGATCGTCCAGCCGGCCATGACGAGAAACCCGTTGTAGACCTTCTCGTGGGTAATGCTCCAGCCCTTCTCGATGACATTGCGCGCCGATATCGAGGGTATGGTAAAGGGCAGCACCATTACCAGATCCTGCAGAAAGCGCGGCATGCTCTCCAGCGGCCACAGCAGACCTAAAGGATACCAACAATGTCAAGTGGATGTTATTTCGATACTTGAAGACCTACCGCAGAGTATGATCATGGGATAGAAGGCGCCAGTGGCCACGAAATTAGCCTCCGTATGGGATTTGCAGAAAACGGAGATGAAGAGACCTGCTCAAACGAAAAGAAAGTTGTTGATTTGAAATATATAGATATATAAGATGGAGTCTATTACCAAACAACATGCCACAGAAAGCTGTTAGCGTTAGTAAGCCTATTAACGTAGTCGTATCTCCCTTGTTATACGTATCGAAGACGATGCCAATGTACATGATGACCTCAAACGACTGCAGAGTCATGATAATCAGCTGCGTGAGTAAATGGGCCCAAAGCATTTCGGTTGCTGAAACACCAGCCAACAATGTACGATCCCAAATGCCATCCATGCGCTCCGATATGAACACGGCAGCCGTCATCAGAGTAGCCAGGAAAAAGACCATGCTAAAGCAGACAAAGAAGTAGGAGAGTTATAGTTAGCGATCGATTCCGAATAAGTTAAGTTATCGAAGTGAAGTTATCGATAGATTCCAAATAAGTTAAGTTATCGATATATTCCAAAAAGGTGAGCTATCGATAGATTTGTACTCACGTCATGACCACGCCGGGTGCACAATACTGCTGAAACTCAATGTCCATGCTGCCGTAGATAGGCTCCTGGAACTGTACGGGCAGCTTGACCAGAGCCGCAGACACATTGCAATCTCGGACCACTCCGCTCATGAAACTGCTAAACTTGTCGCGCAGCTTGCGCTGCATAAAGTAGGCCACTTGTTGATCTGTGGACGCAGTTAGAAGGGATACAAATCAAGGATTGCAAATCGCGGCCAACTCACCTGTCATATCGATGTGGACGTTCAGCTCGGCATTATCGACGGCACCATCGCGGGCATTGATGCCATCCTCGATGAGTTCGTGCATCGATTCGCTGAAGTTGTGAGCAAAGTGGATGTAGCCCACGGTCAGGGCACGTTTGGCATCCTTAAGGGCATCCGCTTCGGTGGCGTAATACTTTCTGGTGGCAATATCGTCGCCCAGCTCTTGAATATAGCGACAGGAGAGCTTATTAAAGTGACAGCTTTCGTTAGCATTGTAAATCGTTCTCAGGTTCTCATCGAAGCACTCGGAGTAGCTGTCTACCTCGCCGGAGTAGACGCCCAGCTCCAAGTTTGTGGGCGTTTTGCCAATGGCCAGGTAGAAGCAGGACAGTTGTATGATCGGAAACAGCAGCATGAAAATGATGCCACTAAACGAAAGGATTAAGTATTAAGGATGTTGTCAAACAAGTTGCAACTGTTTCGTCTACTTACGAGGGCTGCCTGAATAGTTGCACGAAGTTCTTGGTCATCAGCGCCTTGATGCGCCCTTTGGTCGTAAAGAAGATCTTCTTGCGATTCTCGCTCGCCGGCTCCTCGTATGGAATAGGCGGCTTCTCGTCCGTTCCCGGCTCATGTGCATCGATCACCTCAGTTGGCAGGACTGCGGCGGGCAGCGCCTGGTTTCTGTTGTGATCCAAGATCTGTGCCAGCTCATCCTCGTTGCCCTGACGCCGACTCAGTATGAGGAAGGCATCCTCAATGGACTGTGTGCCAAATTGTATCATGATATTTGTGGGCGTATCCTCGGCCAGCAAAACTCCATTGCGCATGAGACCAATCTGTAAGGGAATGGCGACAAATTTGATATATATGAAGATTTGGATTATAGAACAACTTCTCCAAATCGCAGCTCCTTCTGCCAGAAAAAAGGTCGAGCTGTAGAGACTTTGAGTTAGGAAACTCCCATCAAATATTCATATATTCTGACGAAATTTCATTATAGTATCAGCAACCTAACTAAAAATCGTTAAATAAGTTAAACTTATAAACAATTAAACATAGGAAAATACAAAAGTAGTTTAACATCACTTCAAGTCACTTCAAATTATGAAATATATTAAGTGTATTCCGAGATATTACAACTGAATACCCTTATTAAAAGTCTCTAAGTCGATATCGATTTAAAGTCGATTGTAGCACTATCGTAACAAGCCGACTTTGAATAATATTTAAACATCAATAAAATCTATATTATTACATTCCCATTCAGGGCATGGGTCTACAGATACATCTAAAATAGAATAAATATTATAATGAGTGTGAAATCTGGTTATAAAACATTCCGTGGGAAACTGATATATCTTAAAACCAGAATCTTTCTTAGAAATTACTGAGTGCTACTTACGCAATTCGCTTGCTTGGCCTCCTCGATGTAATGTGTGGTGATGATCACAGCCAATTTGCTATTTCTAGTCGTTTCCACAAGGAAGTCCCATATTCTGTTGATACATAAACCAATCAGTTATAAATAAAGTTCTTGCAAGAAGCCATTTACTTTTCGCGCAGCATGGGATCGAGTCCGACCGTGGGCTCATCGAGGATGAGCAGCTCGGGATCGTGGATCATGGCGCAGGCGAAGGACAGGCGTCGCTGCTGTCCACCGCTGCACTCCTTGATCATTTGACGCGCCGGCGGCAGCTGCAGCAGCTCCTTGAGCAGCTTGAACTTCTCGCGAATGCGCTCATCTGTCAGTCCATAGATGCGTCCGAAGTAGAAGATCGTCTCCTTGACGGTCATCTCCTCGACCAAAGCGATCTCCTGTGGCATGAAGCCGACACGGGAGCCCGGAACTCCGCTGCCCGGCTCGCCGGGCTTGACGCCCAGCACCGAGACTTCGCCGCCATTGAGGCGACGCTGGCCCACAAGGCAGGAGAGCAGAGTGGTCTTGCCGCAGCCCGAGGCGCCCAGCAGGCCATAGCTAAGGGAGGGGCAGGGAATGGGGGATGGGGAAGCGTTATCGATCGATCGATTGATCTGGGTTCATTATGAATGCCACTCACATGGAGCCACGCATGACGTTCATGTTCAGCTGGTTGAGCACAATCTTGGGATTCGATTTGGAGCCATAGTACTTATAGCCATTGCGCACTTCAACGGCCGCCATCTTTGTGTGTGATTGCTTCTCTGTGTGGGTGTGTGTGGGTGTACTCTAGACAAAAACTGTCTCCTCTCTCACTCACTCGCTCTCTGTGTCGCTCTGACGTTGCTAATGTGCTGTTGGATTAAAAAAGAATAAATATATTGTTGAGTATCGGGGTAATCACTTGCGTCAATAAATCTTTATACGGATATGTGTTTTATTGATTGGCGCTGCTTTATGACAGACACGTGCCAAGGCACACAAAGCGCTCCGGTTGCCAAAATTGAGCAGCCCCGGGGCATCTGAAATTGACGCCAAACTCTAAGCAGTCGCTTGGTAACCAACAACAACTATTGACACTCATTCAAGAATTCCTGAAAGTGAAAATTAAGCCAGCCAACTTGTTAACACTGCCAACGGGGTTCAGTGCCCTTTGCTGTTTATTTACGTGATTAGAAATGGCATCTAAATAATAAGACCATCTAAGAAAAGCCGAGATGGACATATGAAGTTTGCACTTTGTATCACTTTTCACAAAGGTTTTGATTAAATTATTTATATATTTATGTCCATTGCATATCAACATTGTGCCTTATCTCAGTTCACATCGCACACTTTAAATTTCTATCGTCTTCAGCATTTGTCGTCACTAAGTTGCCCTTGAAATCTTTTTTGTTTTTTGCCAACAACTAAAGCTTATTGAACTTTGTCATATTCTTGAGTGTGTGGCGCTTCATTAACCTTTGTTTTGTATATTAAATAGCTTCTCTGGCAATTATTATTCTTGAGATCTCACAGTTGATGACACCTCAGAAAGGGCAAAATGATTCGCTTGTTTTTCTATCGCACTAATGAACCTCAAAAGCTTATTTCATTTAAGTGTATTTCTCTACATCTTCAAAGAGATATTATACACTGTAATTTGTATTTAACTTACATTCGGACTGTAAGCAATTGTTTTAAGTAATTTGTTATAAACCTTAACTTAAAAACCTACTCAGAAATGTTAAATATTATATATGTTAAATATTATTTATATATATATTAGCTGGACATTAAGGCAATTATCATCTTCAATTATAATTAGTTAACTCACAGCTAACCTCAATAGTCGCCTTGAAGGTCATATTTGTAATATTGTGTTTACCAATAAGAACAAGCAGTGCAAATTTGCAAAAATAAACAACGTAACGAGGTTTTACAACAAATAGAACCTTCAAGCTTTAAGCATTGAAGATTTGCTGCCATCACCTAAATAAATGTAAAAACTGCGCTTTAGCGAAACTCAAACTCGAACTCGAACAGATATTCAGCAAATATTGACAGCAGTTACAGAAACAACGTATGTATATATATATGTATATATGTATATCAACAACGGCTACAAGTGAAATTCACTTTAGCCACATTATTTATGCATGTCGGTAAATGCAAATTACAAAGGTGTTCAGAACTCGGGGCACTCGGACAATGACAACACGGAAAAATGAAACGAAATGAAATGAAATGACGGTGTGCGCATGAGAAGACAAAACGTCTTGAATAACAATTGTGGAAATGAATACGAACCCACTCAGACTATATGCACATACATATATATATAGATATGTACACTCATGCATAACTATATAGATTCGTCAACGTCAAGAAAATGCAGTCAGAATAAGCAAATTAAGCTTTGTGAAATGGACTGTGAAATGCACAGGTAAACAGAACAACTTAGAAACGCTTTTGATTGACAAGGTGGGAAACGTGCGGTGTTTGTGTTTCTAACAGTCAGCTTTGATTAATAGCAAAAGCTCTACAAATAATATTAAAGACATTGATATATTATCTTTAATTATGTGCACT
Organism: Drosophila flavopinicola; assembly: GCA_035042425.1. Lineage (NCBI taxonomy): Eukaryota > Metazoa > Arthropoda > Insecta > Diptera > Drosophilidae > Drosophila > Drosophila flavopinicola. The sequence continues at coordinate 1,054,160 of JAWNLL010000454.1, read as the reverse complement.
AAAGGGCAAATAAAAAACCTACTGCTGCCATTTTAAAAGCTAATAACTGACAGAATTTTAAATATTTTTAGTTTTTTGCTTTAGTTAGTTTTTTGCTTGTCGGAAACATTCATCTAAAACGTTTAAGCATTTGACTGAAATCATTATCATATATAAGAAATTGTCTGTGTCTATAGATTATAATGCTTGAAGTAGGGTATGGGAATTTAAAGTTGAATCTTCTCTTTAGCCTCTTTTATCACAAGCATTAAAGATTTCATAATAATAACTATACCATTCATTGGTATTTAATACTGAATGAAAATGGCTTGTATTTCTACATATTTTAAATTTACTTGTATTTTAGTTAGAATGCTGTACATAATCGGACTAAAAAGTTGTAAAACTTCACTTCACTTCACAGTAGCAGTAAAATTTGTTTAAATTTTAAGTTTTTATGAGCCAACTCTCAGCTTTATTTATGTATATTTGTTATTTCTAATTGTAATTCACTTTGCAGGAATATTTGGCCTGTGCATATTTAGTCAGTTTAATGTAATTCGCTGTTCTGTCAAATCTATCGGCATCAGTCTCCTGTTTAAATACTATCAATGGCCTCGTTGTCCGACTTTGACCCACTTACACTGCCAGCGCATATTCCGTTGAAATCTGTCAAACGGCATGTGTAGAGAGAGAGGCAGACCTCTCTTATACACATATCTTTGCATCTGTAAGATACATAATGAAATGAGCCGGCTAGCTATATGGCTAGAAACACACACAAACAACAACAACAACAACAGCAGCAGCAGCAGAAATAGCAACGCATACAGACATAATGACCATAAAACGTTCGAAAGTCAAACTCGAAAAGCATTAAAAAACCAAAAAATATATAAAAGCTTGCCCCGAAAATTGAGTAAGGTTAGTAACACAAATTCGTGGTCATAAATTTACGTATCTGTTGTTGAATTGTTGCTGCTGCTGTTTGCTTAACATTGTGGCAGATGACGCAAAGGACAACAATTTCGACTTGATATGGTTTTAACCCAAAAGAGAGGCGCGAACAAATTGAGGTTCATTATGTGAAATTGCCATTAAAAAAAAACGACTCAACATTAAAGACATGTGTAAATAAAACACAAACCAAATGCGTCAGAAGTAAAACAACATTGTGTGTAATTTCAATGCGATTAAAAATAATAACTAGAAACGAGTACGCAACTTTTGTACACTTCTATAGAAATTTAGAAATATAATAATATTATGTATACATTTCATTTTAAGCGCTCATGAATGTGGCAATTATTTAAAATCAAATAAAAAGTTTACCAATTATATTATTTAAATTTATTATAATAATTGAATACCTTTATTTAATTTGTACAGAATTATTATTTTCTTCTACCTAACTGATTACATGCATTGCAAACCACACGCTAAAACGCTAATACCCCAGTGCAAGGGTAAAGCCGAAATTAAAAACCCCAAATAAATAATGACAAGAAACAAAAACAAAACCAAAAAACGCAAAGCGCAGCGCCAAAAGCCAAAAACAAAAGCAAAAAAAAAAACAAAACAACGCCAAGGTTGCCAACTGGTTAGCAAGCGCTGCAGTCGACGTCAAAGTCGACGTCAAAGTTAACGTCCAAGTTAACGTTAACATCAACGTTAACGTCGCTTCGTAACGCCAAAAACACTGTTTGTTATATGCGCTATGGTTTATCGATTAGCTCTATGCCAGTGCACACACACACACACTGGGTGTGTGTGCGAGTGCGTGTGTGTGTGCTTTGTATGCATTTTGCTGCTCATATGCAACGATTTTAATTTGCAAATTCGCAAATTTGCAAATCTTTTGCAATGCTTGCACTGAGCTGAGCTGCGCTGAGCCAAGAGGCCGGCCCTGAGCTGCAAAACAAAAACAAAACGAAAAAAACAACCGCTAACCCTACCAATCGAAACTGTTGTGGACTTCCAAAGCTTTCTCAGCGGAAAGAACTTGCTTATGTCAGACTGACTGACTGACTGACGACTTCGCCTCCGCCTCCGCCTCCGCCTCCTCAGCTAAAAAGCTACCTTGATATGCAGTTTAACGGCTTATTTAACTCGCCAACAAACTGTTGGCAATCGATCGGATCACCTCCACTTGCTGCAGTGTTAGTGGGTATTTAGTTCGTGCAACATGCAGCAGCAACAGCAGCAGCAGCAGCAATATAAACAGCAGCAGCAGCAGCCTCCGTTCAGATATCGTGGATCGCTGAATTGGTCGACAGTTGCTTCCTTCTCGCCTTGTCACCAGTTGCACTGTTACCAACTGGCCGCACTTTTCTCTCCCTCCCTCTCTCCCTCTCTCTCTCTCTCTCTCTCTCTTGCTCACTCGCTCTTGCTCTGTCTTCAGTTTCGGTTTGTGGCATGGCCACTTGTTATATAATACAGCAACAATCATTTCGGCCAGCCTGCAACACCAACAACAGCAATCAACAACAACAGCTGTCTCAGTTTGTTGTGTGTGTGTGTGTGTGTGTGTACTGTTTACATCATTTACACTTAATATAAGTGTGGACTTTTGAATCGAAACTCCAATTTGCAGCAATTTATAAAACGAAGCTTGGATTAAAATGCACTCAAGTTTTCTATTTATAATGTCGATTATATCATTGAGCAAAGAATCAATACGAGTTAAAGTAGTATTGTTTTTGTGCTTTTAAATGCTAAGTGCTAATCCATCTTCATTTTATTATATTATTTATTAAATTGGGTTCGCAAACCATTTAAATGAAAATTATCTAATCATCTATCGACATATTCTGTATATTCTAAATTTATTTATCGAACATAACAGATAGTCACGATTAAAAAGTAATTTTGACAATTTATCTTTTCAACTATAATCCTAAATATTTTCTTATACCACAAATAATCATCTATACTATTCCACTTTTCAAATATCTAGGTAAATGATCTTAACTGTGTTACCAAGTCTGTTTATTTCTTTTGCTCATTGTATCTACATAATCTTTTTTTTGTCTCTTTGATTATAGTTTGTGCTTTTCGCTTTGTTTATTTTCTTTAACGTTTTGCTTAGTTTTGTTTTATTTGAATTTTAATTCATTTCCTTTACCTTATTATTTTCTGTGTTACTCTTGCCGTTTTGTTTTTTCTGTGTCATTTCGCACCAGTGCATTATAAACATGTAACAATTTTGCCCACTTTTTACTCCCTCCCATGTTGCTACAGACATTGCAAAGACATACATAAGTAAGTACTGCTGATGTAGAAAGGCATGATAAAGCAAAAGGTCTGTGTGTGCGGGCAAACGATCATCTTACGACCAAAGTGGGTTACACAGAAGTACAAATTTGCAAAGGGGAAAAACAAAGGAAACTCCAGGTTGATCTTTGCCCAACTGTAAAGTGAGCTGCTCTCGTCTTAATCAATTCAATTGCCCACTCAAAAATATTTTCATACTAGTATTTCGACCTCTTCACACGAGTCTTGCCGAATCCGAATCCGGCGCTGAAGCTGCAGTTATATATCTGTATATATGGCAGTCATTGTCTGTTGCAATATTTTGCATTGCCCAATCCCGTCCAGCTCGCTCAGCTGGCCCCAACAAATATGCCATTTGCCTGCCATACATGCATAAGTTCATCTACTTGCTTATGTTGTACGCTCATTTTCGAAATTTTTTTGTGTGTGGAAAAACAAACAAACAAACAGAAAGGCAGTTAACAGTAGCAGGGGCAACCGAAAACTTAACAACAACTAACATTAAGTTGTTGCTGTTGTTCGCTTCATGAAGTTCAGTCATTTGTGTGTGTTTTTATATTATGTTTGTTTAACAGCATGTTTTTATTGCACATATAACAAACTGAAACGAAACAGTTTCGAATAATAACTTCTTTGCTTTTGCTTGGCCACATGGCTAGCTTCTTTCTTTTTCTGCGTTTGCATTTACTTTTTGCTTTTGCTTGGTTTTCTTTATTTGTTTGGTCATTAAGACACACACCAAATTGTACACTAAAACGCACACTATGAAACAACAATACACACTTGGGACACACACTTCACTTGCTGCTGCTGCTTCATGCATTTGCGCACACGCGCCAGCCCGCGCAAGTTTGTGTCTTAAGTCTTTCGTTTGATTTGATAACTTTTCTTTTCTCATTATGTTTTTTTTTTTAAATACGGAAATTTGACTTATATTGATATTTCTCACACACTTGTTGCTTTTTCAAAATGCACTCTATTTTCTATAGTCAAATTACACTCAGTTCTTTTGCACGAGTCTTTTCACTGTTAAATATATAATAACTTGTTTAATGCCTAAAATTGTTGAGATATATATGTTTCCTTCATTTGAATTTGCTTCGTACCATTCAGCGCTCTTCTAATCAACTTCTCCTTGAGCACGCGCCTGCTTTGTGTGTGTGTGTTGTTTTTGTGTGTTGCAATTTTTCTTTAGCTCTATTTTTTCTGGCTTTTCGCCGACTGACGACTACCAAGTTTGGCGGCTTCGCGCACCGTTTGCTGCCTGACTGACTGTCTGTGTGTATATGCGTGTGTATGTGTATATGTGTGTGTATGTACCGTTAACGCTGACGCTTCCGCTAAACCAAGTATCGCGGCCAAGCTCTGTTTATCGACTGAGCGCCCAAAGCCGTCGCTAGCCCGCTCGCAAGCTCGGCACCGTCGAAACTTCAGCTTTAGCTTCAGATTCAGCTGCGACTTGGACTTGTGGCCGCGCAGCTTTCGACGCTTTTGGAAGCGGCAAGCGAAACAAGAAAAAGTTTTTATTGAAATGCGAATTTTTTGTTGCTTCCTTTTAACAACAACAGCGAAAAAAGCAAAGTAGCAAGAAATAACATATAAGATAGATCGTATAAAATAAAATTATTAATGCGCCACAGCACAGAAATGTTTTTTCTGTCATATTCATCATAATTTGTTTCATGTCTCGCTTAGCTAAAGCTAAACTTTTTCTTTTAAAAAAAAAAGTCACTTACTGTACGTACACATGTTTGAAATTGCTTTTATACGAATTCTTTAGTTCGTAATCTTATATATCCACTGATGTGCCCTTAATTATATGTACATATTCAACTGGTTAATATTTTCAATCTATTTACTTACAGGTATGCAAATATTTGATAGCAATTATTATTCTATGGTGAGTGTCTCTTTGATTGGCAGCTTAAGTGCGCATTTAACGTTTATATAAGGTCTCATTGCTGGGGTAACATTCCCTAACTGAACTGTCTTCAATTGCGTTAGAGTCAAGTTTAGATTATTTTAATGTTGAATTCCCAATTAAATTGTATGCTTCACAAAGTCAACATGGCATTAAAACAATTGTCATAAAATTAGCGAAATCAGAGTTCGCTAAATAACATTATAATATACCTGTCTCACGCAATTTATACCAATTAGTATTTTAAATGTTTCTTTTAACTAGAATTTGTATTTGCATGCAAAGGTTTTAGTGAAATCATCTTCTTAATTATCTTTTTATCCGGCTTTTAAGCTGCTGTTTAAAGTTCTTTTCCCAGACGCGTGAGCTCAACTTTGATTTTAACCTTACAAAGTTTGGGGTGCAAAAGCCAAAATTATGAGGAAGCTAAGCATAGAATTATTCGCACTTTGCTTTGATGCTCAGAGCAGTTGAAATCGAGTACAGTTCTTTAAAAACATAAAGGAATGGAATCTTAATGAATTGTATAGCAATGAAGGGCATTTGAAAGTATAATAATATTAATGTCGCAAATGAAATTGTTTAACCAGCAGCAGCAGCGAGATTTAGTCAAATGTAGTCGTAGTCATCATTAACTTTTGAACTGTCAACACAAACAGATTGCTTTTGTAAATTATACTCGTGATTACTCACTGGCTTGTGTGTATGCGTGTCAATAGAGAGTTCTTTCTGTGGAAAAACAGCAAAAAACAGGCAATACTCAGACTCAGTCACATGCGATGCACATTATGCATTTATAATCCTCAACTGGTTTAGGTGCACACAAACAGCTGCTCTTCCGATTGCCTTGACTGCGACTGTGACTGCGACTTTACTTATACACAAATGTGACTTAATAAAGCAAATGTGTCTTGTAACATTTGTCGAATTTCAGCTTTGCACTTTGCCCCAATTTGCCTATATATTGCCCACATGCAAATTAACCCATTTGTTTCCCATTTAACCCCAATTTCTTACAACTCAGCTCGTCGCAGATTCGCTTTTTTGCAAATATTTCGAGATGCTTGCGGCTGTTTTGTTTTATTTTTTTTTGGAATTTTGCTGCCTTTTTATACTCTTTTCGAAGAAAATAGTATATTAAGTTTGTCCTGAAGTTTGTAACGCATAGAAGGAAGCGTCTGAGACCCCCAAAAGTTACTGCCAGTATGCTTAGAATGACAATACAAATTGATCTAGCCATGTCCGTCTGTCTGTCTGTCTGTCTGTCTGTCTGTCTGTCTGTCTGTATGTATGCAAACTAGTCCCTCAGTTTTTGAGCTATCGCAATAAAACTTTGCACAGACACTTATTATTCCAGGGGACAGCACATTGGTCGGAGCCGGCCGGATCGGACCACTATATCTTATAGCTGCCATACAACTTGAAGTCGGTTCTGGCCATATATCCCATGTTTTTTAATCTATCGCAATGAAACTTTGCACAGATACTTATTATTCAAAGAGACATCACATTGGTTGGAGCCGGCCGGATCGGATCACTATATCTTATAGCTGCTATACAACTGGCAATGAATTAATTATTCTTAGAACAAAAAAAAAAAAATTACGCGGCAAAACGATTTTGTAGAGCTTATGAAATTTCAGTGGTGCAGTTGGCATAGTGAAAATTGCCTATAGGTTCGAAAAGAGTATAAGATCTTCGGCACGCCGAAGATAATCCTTCCCCACTTGTTTTCTGTTCATCTGTTGCACAAGTTTGCAAGTTTGAATTGGTTCGAAAAATATTTCGCTGTGCCATTGTCTTACTCAAGCATAAAGTTTATGGCACGACACTCAATTGTTGCGATACGAGTAGTTTAAACATTAATTTCTATGCAAAACAAGCCAAACACACTCACCCAACCAACCAAACCAGCCCATTCATTCACAGAGCCGCTTGAATAACCAACCAGCACTCGAATTTCAGACTTAAACGATTTCTGCATTCATCTTTAACGCGCATGCGCAGCATCATTTTTTCAGCTTTGCTTTGCTTTGCTTTTTTTTGAGTGGCGCTTCTTTTTTTTCGGCTTTGCTTTAACATATAGTTTTCGTGTTCAAGGCCAGCGCTGGCGCTTTCTTTTACAATAGCCGACCTTGACGCGACTGCGACTGCGCAAGCGACGGCGCTCTGCCCCCTCCGCCTTAACCCTCCTGTGCCCCCTTTGCCGCTGAAGTTCGCACGCTGTTATCAGAGAGCCAGCGACCGACCGACAAATTAACCCACTTAGGGTGTGTTGAACGCAGCCGAAACCGCAGAGTCGAGCGCTGAGAGCCGACCGAGTGTTGTTGCTCACCTGTTCGTTCGGCTGATTGGCTTATTGATCGGCAAATGGCTGCGTTTGGACAGACAGACGAATTGTAATTTCGGTTAAAGCGCCGAAAACAGAAATGTCGCAAAGTGTTTTGTTGTTGTTGTTGGTTGTGCAATGGTTAACTAGCCCGCCTTTGCACGACTGACGCACTCTTTAGGGTCTCGTTATATGCCCTTGCACTGGCTGCATTGACTTTGTCATTGCATTGAATGCACATTAAATACAATTATTGTTAATAATGTATTTATGTATTTGTATTTAACATTCTGTAATGTAGCTAAGACAAGAACTTCTTACTTTCGCTAGAGCTTGGATTTATTTGTTTACTCTTTTCGAAGAAAAGTTACCTCCAGTTTACTTAGAATGACAAAACATATTGATCTGACTTATTATTCAAAGGCACAGCGTCGTGATCTATAAAAACCCATATACATAAACGTAATATAGAATCTAGTGTGGTCTATCCACAGACTCAAAAAGAGTATAATTCTTCCCCACTTGTTATTATATACTTTTAAGTCTATGCTTTATTCAAAATCCTTTATAAACCATATAAAATTGTTAGCATCATTTGAATTTATTATTTGCATTCGATTAAGTTCATTTAATTCATTAAAGTCTAGTCTTTTCAAGCAAATTAAAAAAAATTTGACTTAATAGAGTAGCTGAAGTTCGCTTATGCTTATTTTGTATTCATGCTTAATTGCTGAAGTTTAAACATAAACAAAATGTGAACACACGAAAATGCAACTGTGCTGCGCTCTTCAAATTTACTCTCTATGTCCATCGCTCTCTCTCTCATTCTCCATCTCTCTCTCTCTCTCTCTCTCTCTCTCTCTCTCTCTCTCCCTCTCTGTAACCCGCTCTTTTTTGGACTTCTGCCTCTGGCAATTGCAACGAGGTTATAAAGTTTTGTAATATTTTATGAGTTTATTGTGCTGTCGCAGTCTTTCAATTTAACTGCAATATATATATGGAAAAAAACAACAACCTAAAACTTAAAATATGTTAAATGGGTTTTTGCTTGTCAATACTTGTTCCATTGCTCATGTAAAATGAGTTACACGTTTTGTTGTACATTTTCATATTTCAATGGAACTTTTTTTGGTGCTATCTTTGCGTATTCATCGCATTTCCTTTGCACGTTCTTTTCGTTGTTGTGGCTCTTGTTTTGCAATTGATATGGCTGTAAACAATTAAAATGTAATTAAAAATGGTTGGTAAATTAAGTTTTAATAGCAAAATTTGTGTTATCTTTAGCGTCTAACGTTTGTAAATTGTAAATGTTTTTCAAAATTTGTTGACTGCATTTTTGTTCAAATTGTTTCTCTAGTTGCTATTGTTGTTGATTTTGCTGTTGCGGTTCAAGGTTGCTTACCATTAACTTACCAATTATCGTGATCTGCGTAATGTAAGCCAACGTTTAAATATTTCCAGCTGCTTTATTGGGGGCATATTTGTTATTGCGTTGGCAAAGCAGCCCGAAATTGGTATTCATATTTATATTTGTAAATTAAATATTAGTTACATTTTCCATCTTACCAAAAGCTCATTTCTGAACTGATGAACTCAGCGTGAAATCGATATATATAAATCATTACTAAAATCTATAAATACAAACAAATTTAAGGAATATAAAAGCACAATTTTAAAGTTAAAGTACTAATTATTAAAAGTCAGCTGTAGAGTCCATATCTAAATCCGAATACTAGTTTTTGTTTGAGTTTACATTTCCAATTAACAACAAATTATTGGTCGTTACTTCATTTCTACACCCTTCAAATCAATTATAATATTATTAAATTAAATATCCGCTAATTTCCGGCAATAAAATCTCTCCTCCCATTAATAATACAATATGCACATATATTCAAATACTAAATCAAGTGTATTGGTCATTAGCAACCTGACAACCCTAATAAAGCTTACAATACTCACTTTTCGGCCAGCCAAGATCATAACAGTTTCTCTTTAGACTTTGGCTCACATGACTCTTAAGTAAATGGTCCACTCTTTCTGGCATTTATTAGCCAAATCGAACTCTTTGCTTGGCCTAGCAACAGGCAGCAGCTAATAGGAAATCAATTAGTGTATATATGTAAATTCTAATTCACAAGCAACATGCTGCGTGGACATAGCAACAAATGCCCAAAGCTGCCCACTCGAGGCTTAGCAACAATGTTGCCAAACAGCAGCAACAGCAAAGTGTAAGCAATTTAATGCGCCTCAATTAGTTTAAATGAAATGAAGCTGCGGCATTTTGATAGACCGCGTAGACAGAGGCAGAAAAACAACTCTAGCGTCGAAGCGATTATTTAATTGAGTCCCATTTAGTGGCAAACTGTTTGGAATGTGGGAAGGAATGTTGAAGATCTATTGGAGTTCATGCGAATTCAGTATTTGAATTGTGTACGTCATATGAAATATAAATTAGCCCTCAAAATATGCTACACATAGAGAGCCAGCAGCTTAAGGTATCACAGTTTGACAGAACTAAAATACTTGTACCTGTTCAATGTGTTACTAATATGGATGAATATTAAATCAATATAGTTGGACGATATTAAAAAATGGGTTTGACAGCAGTTAAATAAGCAGTTAATTGCCTTAAATGAATTATTTATAAGCAATTATTCACGACTAAATCGATTCATAATAAGTAGACGTTAATTATAAAGTAACCGCATGTGCTGATTTCAATCAGTAAGCGACTAGTTGCATATATACAATATAAGCTAAACTGAAAACTATTTAGAACAATTACAAAAATTACATACCAGTCGAATAATAAAGTAAATTCAATCATTAGGGTTTCCAGCACTTGCGATTTGAGATTCTGTTTTAGCTTATTATCTTATTATCATAAACTCAACTAAACCTATCAGATTGAAAAAAGTTCGATATAAACTGACTGCATATTAAAATACACTTGTTTAATTTAATCAAGCAATTGCAATTTAAGAGAAGTTGATAGTTAATATGCTTCTTATAAACAGAATAGTGTTTCTCAAGAATGCTTTTTGTTCAATACGGCTGTTCCAATTCCAACTTATTTTTGTTCTGAATTTAAGAACGATTCCTTCTATTAACACTAAAGCAAGTAATTTAAGACCGAATCATTTGGCAATATCATTGATTTGGTTCATTGCATCGCAGATGCCTACCTCAATTTGGAATGACAGCCTGCTTAAAAGCTCTGGAGTGTAGCTGAACTCTATGCACAGTAGTAGTAGTATCATAAAGTATCATATTATCATAAAAGTATCACAAAACTCCAAACGCAAAAAAGTACATGGAAACTTTGACCTGCTATGTTATTGCTTGATTCTATAAAACTGTAACTTTTTAGAAGTTTAAACAATCTCAAAAGCCAGTCAAAGATCTTTAGAATCTACCAGGCAGCGGTTGTGCCGCATCGCAGCGCTTGAAAAGCAATTTTGCTAAAATTAAATCAAAATGTTAGTCCTGCTGCTGCTGCTCCAGTTGTTTTCCCTGGCGAGTGCTCGTCCAGATCCCGCTACTGTGAATCTGTCGACGCAGCTGCTCAAACGCCATGGCGCCAAGAATCTCGACTTTCAGTTCAAGAACTTCGATGGGGGTTTGTTCTACACCCAGCTGGACAGCAGCCTGCGAGATCTGCTGCTCCAGGTGCGCAACATGTCGCAGCAGTCGGCGTTGACGCAGTTCGACTGGATACGGGCGCGGAATCTGAAGGCGGGTCGCATGCAGCAGCCAGTGTTAAGCAGTGTGCGATTTCCGTGCGATCTAAGCCGGGGTCGTTCGCCCGAACCACCCACTCATGTTAGCCGATTGCGTCCAGGCGACATAGACATTGTGGCCGTCTTTGGCGACTCCTCCAACTCGGGCACTGGCATCCTGGGCCTGGGTCCCCTGGATGCCTATGTGGAGTACCGTGGCTTCAGCTATGCCGGCGGGGGCGCCGAGACCTGGCGCACAGCTCTCACGCTGCCCAACATCCTGAAGCTGTACAATCCACGGCTGCACGGATACTCCGTGGGACACAGTTTGGGCGCCGATGTGAATGTGTCGCGCTTCAATCTGGCGGAGCCCATGCTGAACATACAGGATCTGCCGTTCCAGTCGCATGTGCTCATCGAGCGCTTCCGCAGAGATCCGCAGGTGAATCTGCGCGAGCACTGGAAGCTGCTGACGATCCAGGTGGGTGCCAATGACATCTGCTCGGAGCTGTGCAACTGGCAGGACATGGAATCCTTTCTGCGCATGGAGGCGCGCCAGCTGCGCGAAACCTTCCGCATACTCAAGGATCAGGTGCCGCGACTGCTGATCAACTTCATCGTGCTGCCGGACATCGATGAGCTGCTCAATCTCATCCGGCAGGCGCCGGCCAACTGCGCCGAGAGACTTCCCTACTTCTGCAACTGCCACGACAAGTATGATCAGCAGATGTTCTACAGAGTCGCCAAGCGATTCCTCCATCTTCAGCTAGAGATTGCCGCCTTGCCCGAGTTCCGCAGCGATGACTTTGCCATTGTGACGCACGGCATACTGCGAAACATGAGCAGCTGGTGGTCCCGGAATGGCATCATGGAGCAACGCTTCTATGCCAACGATTGCATCCACTACAGTCAACTGGGTCATGCCGTTCTGGCCAAAACCCTGTGGAACAATATGCTGCAGCCAACTGAGATCCAACTGCCCGAGTCCTGGCAGCAACCATTCAACCATTTCCTTTGCCCCAACGAAGACAGACAGTTTTTGAGAACTGTGGGTGATAGCTTTTAGACATACCGATTTTAATTTGATAACCAGTAACCAATGCTGAGCATAAATACACTGGTATATATTTTTTATATATCAAGCGGTATTCTACACTTTTCATGAATTATCTACTGTGTAAATGGAATTTTTCACATATGTTTTCCAAATATTTGCATGGCATAAGAATATCTATAAATATATTTTCTAGCATGTCAAAATATATATGACGAAAACTGTAAGCAGAAGCCAGCTTCAATAATTATAATATTGCTCTTACTTTGTTGTGCGTATTAGTTTTATATTTATGTAGAAAATACATATTTCTATTGAGTTATCTTGAAGTTGTTTCGAACTTTTTATGGACCGTCTCTAAGGTTAAATGTCAACAAAGTCATAGAAAAACAAGTGGGGAAGAATTATCTTCGGCGTGCCGAAGATTTTATACTCTTTTCGAACTTATAGGCAATTTTCACTCTGCCAACTGCACCACTGAAATTTCATAAGCTGTACAAAATCGTTTTGTCGCGTAAAATTTTTTTTCTTTTGTTTCTAAGAATATTTAATTCCTTGCCAGTTGTATAGCAGCTATAAGATATAGTGATCCGATGCGGCCGGCTCCAACCAATGTGATGTCTCTTTGAATAATAAGTATCAGTGCAAAGTTTCATCGCGATGGATTAAAAAACATGGGATATATGGCCAAAACCGACTTCGAGTTGTATGGCAGCTATAAGATATAGTGGTCCGATCCGGCCGGCTCCGACCAATGTGCTGTCCCCTAGAATAATAAGTGTCTGTGCAAAGTTGCATCGCGATAGCTCAAAAACTGAGGGACTAGTTTGCATACATACAGACAGACAGACAGACAGACAGACAGACAGACAGACGGACATGGCTAGATCAATTTGTATTGTCATTCTAAGCATACTGGCAGTAACTTTTGGGGGTCTCCGACGCTTCCTTCTATGCGTTACAAACTTCAGGACAAACTTAATATACTATTTTCTTCGAAAAGAGTATAAACAGTTTATTTTCAGAATCAGAATATTCTCCACTTTGTAATGTTCCTTGTGAACAGAAGAACTCTTAACGACTTGCAAATTCCCTATAGATTATTCTGTGAACAGCAGAATTCCTAATTGAAATTACATTTTTAGATTCCTGACTGTAACAAAAAAGAACAACTAACTTTGCTTGACAACTTTTATTTATATAAACTTTGATCAGCGCAATGAAAATGTATACAATATAGAAACATTAAGCTATGTCTCAACAATTACATCAAGATGGAGTCTAACTGCTCATTAACAGCATTACATATGTAACTAACAGATGTGTAAGACTATTAGATAAGTGTAGTTACTAAAGTAATTGTGGCTTACAAATGGTATGTGTATATCATTCATATCTTACGCAAATGTCAAACAGCCTTCAGAAGAAAGTGTAAATTAATGGCGCTATTAAAGCATAGCGAATTGCGTATTCCTCCTATAATTGTTCGAGAAGGTTAGCAAACAGAGTCATTCGCTAATTATGCATTACGCCGTGCTGTTCTCCCTGCTGCTCGTATCCTTCACTGCTAAAGGATCATCGAATGCAATACTGAACCGCTCAGCTCAGAAGCTAGCTCGGCTTGGCATACAGCGCGTGCCATTCAACTATGGCAACATTCGCAATGGTCGCATGTACTATACGAATCTGGAGAGCTGGCGAGATGTGCTCCTGACACTTCGCAATGCATCGCTGCACTCCTCGCTAGCCCGGCTGGATGAGCTGATGGCCAGCAATAGGGCGGAGGGCAAGCTGCAGCAGCCAGTGCCGCAGGGTACGCCCTTTCCGTGCGACCTGAGTCAAGGACGATCGCCCGAGCCGCCCCAACTGATCTCCCAGCTGCGTCCCGGCGACATTGACATTGTGGCTGCCTTTGGGGATTCGACGACCGCTGGGAATGCGCTGCTCTCCCGCAACTTCTTCGACATTGTGTCGGAGTTTCGCGGCTTGAGCTTCAGTGGCGGTGGCATTGGCAACTGGCGCACAGCTCTGACGCTGCCCAACATACTGAAGCTGTACAATCCGCAGCTATACGGCTATGCAAAGGATCACGGTCTGGTGGCGGACAGACATCGATCGGTGTTCAATGTGGCCGAGCCCATGGTGACGCTGCGGGATCTGCCGTTTCAGGCGCATGTCCTGATCGAGAGATTGCAGAGCGACCGAAGGGTCAATATGCAGCGCCACTGGAAACTGCTGACCATCCATGTGAGCTTCAACGACATCTGCTTCGAGCTGTGCTCCTGGGACGACACCGAGCAGTATCTCCAGCTGCAGTGGAAGCAGGCACATCGCGCCTTCAGCCTGCTGCGCGACAATGTGCCCCGGCTGCTGATCAATTGGGTGCTCCTGCCCGACACACGGGAACTGATGCACTTGCTCGAAAGCTTTCCCGACCACTGCAATCTGCGCGTGATCTGCTCCTGCTTGAGCGGCCTCTTCCGGCCGCACTATCCGGCTGCACTGCAGCGACTGCAGCGCATGCAATTCGAACTGGCCACCATGGAGGAGTTCAGGCGCGATGACTTTGCGATTGTGCCCCACGAGCTGTTCAGCAATCTCACTGGCCTTGTCTTCACACATAACTCCACCATGGACATGCGTTTCTTCTCGCACGACTGCATGCACCTGAGCCAGCGATCGCATGCGATTGTGGCAGCTGCCCTGTGGAACAGCATGCAGGAGCCGCAGGATCCGAGGAGAGTGCGTGACTGGCGACGACCACTGCAGCACCTGATGTGTCCCAGTGCGGAGCGACCCTATCTGCGAATCAGCTAAGGCGGAAGAGCAACAATTCCAACACAGCCTCTGTGCAACCTTCGTGGAAGGTTAGCTTTGTCTGTCTGTGACACGCCTTCGTGAGTCAACTCTGCGACTTTATTTTTAGATCACTTTGCTTTACTGTACTGTATCTTTCCGTGGGCAACAACCTAGATCAAGTACGATACAATATACGAATATACATAAAGGCTACATTTTGCATAGCCAGCCAGCACTTAGGTCGAGATCTCGAGATTTCAGTTCCTTTGACAAACATATCTAAGCAAACAATTAGCTATTAACATTTTAAGTGGCTGCGAAAAAACAACTGAGCAAACAACAACAAAAGCAGCGCAGCAACAACAAAGCTGCAAAGTTACTTGAGCCTAATGTGCAAATATTTATTGTATATCTTTTTTGTCGCTTTTGAGTTTTTGGTCTAAAGTCATGCATAACAATTGAGCTAACTCTCTCAATGGGATCTAAGCCCCAACAAATACAGGCAGTGGCGTAGTTTGGGGTTATTGGAAATTGCCAGCTTTTTATATGGCTTCGAGGTGCAATGTATCTTAAATTATATAGATACACTTTATTTATTTGTGAGTGTCGGAATACCTAAAGTAGCTTTATCACATCCTTTTTAATTGACGCACTGCGTTACATCGATGAAAAAGAGTAAAGTGCCTGGCTAATTATAATTTAATCTTAATGTTTTCAATTAAATACATTTTGATATTTTACTTTTGGCAAAAAATGCTGTATAAAAGAACACAGACAAAGTAAGAATAACTATTTTCGAATACAGGTAGTAAAGTAACAAAAAGAGACAAACATTTTCAACAGTTATGTTAAGATATATAAAGCTTATTTATTTATGCGAAGATTCAAAAATGACTAATTTCTTATTATAAAAAATTGAGGAAAATTAAATAGATCAAATATCAAACTATAATTATAATTCTAAGCCATTTTTCTGCAATCATACTAACATTCAAGATGAAGAAAAAGCCTCTTTCCAAAACGTCATTCAAAAGTCGACGCCTCTGTGTTGTTGACAGCGTCGCCGTAGCTCCAATTTATTTATAAACGTATAAAAACATTAATTGTTGCCTGTCATGTTGTAGTAGCATCAATGTTGTTTTGCGGCCGCTCCAAGGTAATTATTTTGTTTTGGGTTTCTGTTAATCATAATATTTTCGGCAATATCTTTGAACCCAACGCACTTGTATATATGTATGTTGAGACCCAGCTGGGGTACAGTCTGTCTGCCTCTCTGTCTGTCCCATGTGGAAGCTTGTTGTTGCCTGCTTTGCCAGTTTTATGATAGCTAATGTCTCGGTCAACGCAGTTAAGTCAAGTTCTGTGTAGCCTAGTGCCGGCTGCGAACTGTGCAAGTGTTTTGTTTTTATTTTTGCTTTTAATGGAAGAAATGAGTGTGCTGGGGTACTTAACTTTTGTTTGAGCTTCCATTCATATTCATAGCGGCATTTAAGCGCTCGACGCATTTGCTTTTCGATTGAGAACGCGTCAAGAAGTCGTCGATAGTGCGCGGCAGCTAGTCAAAGGACTAGAACAGGCTGAAAATGTCTTCCTAACATAAATAAACAGTGATAACCTTTCGACACATGCAATTAAAGGGAATGTTGCTACAATTGACAAAAAACCGACTAAATCCGAGAAAGTACTATAGTGCACATACGATCCACACAATATGAATTGCAGAACGCTAAACTAAATGACTCACATACTGTCTGCAATGCTAAATATGTGTGTAAGCATATATTGTTAACAAAAATTACGTTCCACATACAATCCACTCGTGCTACTGTGCCTAAATCTCCAATTGTTGTTACAATTGTTACACTAACGACTAAATCCGAGAATAACATACGTTCCACATACGATCCACACACAATATTATGTTCCACATACGTTCCACAAGGCCAAATATGTGTGCCAGCATATCTGTGCTCTTTGTGCTGCTTCTAGTCACATCCCTTGATGCCCTCGTACTCCGCACCCGCCGCCAAAATCGCTCCCATCAGCTGCTGTCCAGTATTGGAATACACGCCCAGCCCTACAATGTACTCGGGCCAGTTACCAATGCGCTGCCGGAGTACACGGATATAGATCGCGACTTTCGTCAGCTGTTCCTCAATACTCGCAGCACGACCTTAAACTGGGCCCTACAAGACATCGAGGCGCTGTATAAGCGCAACAGGCGCGAGGGCAAAATGCAAGTTCCGATTGACCGTCAAGTGCCGTTTCCTTGTCCGCTCAACAATACACGATCGCGAACCACGCCCACATCGGTGGAGCGCCTGCGACCTGGCGATATAGACATCATAGCTGCCATTGGCGACTCACTCTCCGCTGGCAATGGCATCATGTCGAACAGTGCGCTCGACCTGATCAACGAGTTTCGGGGCCTGGGCTTCTCCGGTGGTGGGCTGGGCAACTGGCGCAGCACGCTGACGCTGCCCAACATACTGAAGGCCTTCAATCCACAGCTCTACGGCTATGCCACGGGCCACAGCCTGGTGGTGAATCACCAGACCTCACGGCTCAGCATTGCCGAGCCCATGATCATGTCACACGATCTGCTCTATCAGGCGCGCGTGCTCATCGATCTGCTTCAGCGCGATCCACATGTGGATATGCAGCGCCACTGGAAACTGCTCACCGTGTACGTGGGCAACAACGACATCTGCTCGGACATGTGCCACTGGAGCGATCCGCAGTCGCTGCTCGATCGCCATGCGCGCGATCTTCGCCAGGCCTTTCGCCTACTGCGCGACAATGTGCCCCGGCTGCTCATCAATGTTATCGCGGTGCCCAACATTCCGCTCACGATGAGTCGCCTCAAGCGGGTGCCCCTGCAGTGCTATCTGGTGCACCGCATCGCCTGCCACTGTCTGATCAGCGATCGACTGAGTCGCCAGCAGATGGAACAGCGCATAGACACCATACGGCGCTGGCAGCAGCTGGATCTGGAGGTCGCCCGACTGCCCGAGTTTCAGCGCAAGGATTTCGCCATCATTGGCCATCCGCTGATTACCAATCTGACGACGCCCATGCTGCCCAGTGGGGACACCGATTGGCGCATCTTCTCCCACGACTGCTTCCACTTTAGCCAGCGCATGCACGCAATCGTCTCCAATCTGCTGTGGAACAGCATGCTCCTGCCGGATGCAGAAAAGCCGCGTCCCAATGTCCTGCCGGAGCTCTTCGAGAGCTTCCTGTGTCCCAGCAGAGAGCAGCCGTACCTTGTGGTGCGACCCAGCTGAAAGCTGTCCAATCTATATACTCGAGCGGTGGAATATAGCTATCTTGTGATTTATAGCGCCTAAATTAAAGAATAATATATTTTATAGAATTAATTGCAATCAGTAAGGTACTGGATAATGTGTTTGCTTTAGAGCTCTCTAAGTAGCCACAGTATTTTGAGAATTTTACTTTTATGAACTTCTGTTGTGGAAACAACTATGAACAGGTGATAAGCACACAAAACTATGTTTGCTGACAATTTATTTTCACGACGAAATTTTCAAAATTTAATTTAATTGTAGTCTGTCTCGAGCTTAGTATAGTATATAGTTTTTTTTTAAAAACACACCCTAATGAAGTAACATACCAATTATACTTATATTTATTATACTCTGATACCGAAGGTACTCATAGTATATTGGTTTTGTCGAATGTCCGTCAGGCCGTCCGTCTGTCCGTCTGTCCGTCTGTCCGTCTGTCTGTCTGGATGAACGCGCGTATTTCCGAAACGATATTAGATAGACTCTTGAAATCTTTTGCGTTATGATTATAGCTATCTGCTTCAGATCAAGTTTATTCCAAATTTATGCCACGCCCACTGGGAGGCTGGCAAATCGATAACATGTCGATACACCTCAAATCACAAATCGATTAAACGTGAATAACTCCCACAATTTTGAAGCTAGAGTAATCAAATTTGGTAGGTATATTGCTGGTGACCTCCCGAAAAAATTGGATCCTAGGTTAATCGGCCACGCCCATTATTACGCCCACCAGCCCCCCCTCCAAAATTAATTTGAAATGCTTATATCTCCCGCAGTTTTAGAGCTAAAGTCACCATATTTGGAATATATATTACTGGTGACGTCCTCTACAGATTACAGAAACAAAATTTTGACCACGCCCACTCCCGCCCCCGTAATCGCGAAAATCGATATACATGAATGCACAATTCGATAACACGTGTATATTTCCCGCAATTTTGAAGCTAGAGTCCCCAAATTTGGAATTTAGACTAGGGCTGACCAGCCCAAAAGATTGCGTCCTGGATTTTCCGGCCACGCCCACTAGAACGCCCCCCAGCCACCCCGCCCCCACGAAACACGGAAGCCTATATCTCGCACAGTTTAAGAGCTAGGGCCACCAAAATTGGAGGATAGACTTATTGTCAGCCCCCTAAAGATCGGCAAAAAATTTTGGGGCCCCGCCCCTCCCGCCCCCAAAAATCGCGAAAATGTATATCTTCCACAGTTTTAGAGCTAGAGTCACCAAAATTGGAGGATAGACTTATTGTCAGCCCCCCTAAAGATCGGCAAAAAATTTTGGGGCCCCGCCCCTCCCGCCCCCAAAAATCGCGAAAATTTATATCTTCCACAGTTTCAGAGCTAGAGTCATTAAACTTGGAAGATATAATTCTGGTCAGCCCCTCTAAATATCGGTAAAAAAAAATTTGGGGCCACGCCCCCTCCCGCCCCCAAAAATCGCGAAAATGTATATCTTCCACAGTTTTAGAGCTAGAGTCACCAAAATTGGAGGATAGACTTATTGTCAGCCCCCCTAAAGATCGGCAAAAAATTTGGGGCCCCGCCCCTCCCGCCCCCAAAAATAGCGAAAATTTATATCTTCCACAGTTTCAGAGCTAGAGTCATTAAACTTGGAAGATAGAATTCTGGTCAGCCCCTCTAAATATCGGTAAAAAAAAATTTGGGGCCACGCCCCCTCCCGCCCCCAAAAATCGCGAAAATGTATATCTTCCACAGTTTTAGAGCTAGAGTCACCAAAATTGGAGGATAGACTTCTGGTCACCCCCTCTTAAGATCGACCATGCCCCTCCCGTTCCCAAAAACTTGGAATGCCGATTTCGGGTCACCCAAACACCAGCAAAAATTTTCTGTTCACTTGCTTTCAGCTGTTCTTAAAATGGTATCAGAGTATTACGCAGTCGGCTCCGCCCGACTGCAACGTTCTCACTTGTTAAAATCTATGATTTTTCACTTACATATGCAACCCAACCATTTCAACTGCTTAAGATCAAATTGCCTAGCATAGCAACTCCTTTAAAATGTGTACCTGATTAAGGAGCTTAGCAACATTCCATTGTACGCTTTTATGCTCTCATAGGGCATCTGTACTTACTCCTTTTTTTGCCAACTCCAACTCCATTTCAATTAAAATATTATGCAATTTTAAATATATTTTTAATTAATTAAAAAACACTAAAAAACAATACACCGCCCAGCATAAAAATTCATTAAAAATACTTTTTGCTTATACGGCAGAAAGTATTTTTCCTGTTTGCTGCGGAACAAAACTCGAACCACCATTTCGACTGTACGCGTGACAACGCCGCCTGCTTAATACGCCTGGCATCCACACCAGGCCCAGCCCCACCCCCACCCCTAGCCCCGACCCGCTGCCTTGTAGTCCGCTTAACCCCCACGCCCAGCCTGAATGCAGAAAATTAAAAAAATATAAAAACAAAGCGTTCGCACATGCAGCGAGGCCACCTGCAAACCGGACAGTTGCCAATGGGCGGCGACCAACCCCCAGGACTCCACATTGGCATATATGAAAAAAATAAAATATATACACGCCCACTGCAAACAAGGTTGCTGTTTGTGCAGATGAGCGGTGGGGGCTAGTGGGGCAGTCGGGGAGTGGGCAAAAAGCGACCAAAATAAAAATCTGAAAAAATTGTGGCCGCGGCAAGTGTGAGTCGGACGGTGGGGGAAGGGGGCTGCAAAAATTATATTAAAAATGCACTGTCCGAAAAAAGGGCGTTACACACACGGACACTCTGTCGCACACACACACACGCTGACAAGCTTTTAAACCCTCGCCCGCCAAAAAAAAAAAAAAAACAGGAAAAAAAGTAAAATAAATATAAAAAAATGTAATAATAAAGTTGAAGCGCTTTACTGGGATCGGGAGGCGGTGGGCGGGGTCCATGTCGTTGATATATACTCGTACACCTCTCTATATATTACATATTTAAACATTTACAAAAAAAAGTGTCCCGTTGCAAAATATATGCAATTTGGGGGAACCAATGTAAATAAACCAAATAAACGAAATGGAATCACAAACAGCCAAAAAGCATTCTCATCAAGAAAAATACAAAAAAATAAATATACCCCAAATGATAAATAAAATTTAAAATCTCGAGCCTTGATTAACCCAAACGAGCATTAGGCCAGCCAAGAGTGGTCACAAATTCCATCCATATACGAGTACTCTCTCTACACACAACCCCCACAAATAGCCGCACTTTGTTTGCGCAGTTAGAAAAAAAACACACACACACACAGAAATACATACATACATACATACATACATATATCATAGCTAGCATAAAGCCCTGGTGAGAGGAAGCTAACGGAAGCAGAGTAGAACGAGAGGCAAACACTGCATAAATATAATATGATTGCAAACAAAAACATTTGAGCCATTTGAGCTTGTCATTTGTACCAAGTTTTTTATTATTTCGTTTTCTCTTTTTATACTCTTTTCGAAGAAAATAGTATATTAAGTTTGTCCTGAAGTTTGTAACGCATAGAAGGAAGCGTCGGAGACCCCCAAAAGTTACTGCCAGTATGCTTAGAATGACAATACAAATTGATCTAGCCATGTCCGTCTGTCTGTCTGTCTGTCTGTCTGTCTGTCTGTCTGTCTGTCTGTCTGTATGTATGCAAACTAGTCCCTCAGTTTTTGAGCTATCGCGATAAAACTTTGCACAGACACTTATTATTCCAGGGGACAGCACATTGGTCGGAGCCGGCCGGATCGGACCACTATATCTTATAGCTGCCATACAACTCGAAGTCGGTTTTGGCCATATATCCCATGTTTTTTAATCCATCGCGATGAAACTTTGCACAGATACTTATTATTCAAAGAGACATCACATTGGTTGGAGCCGGCCGGATCGGATCACTATATCTTATAGCTGCTATACAACTGCCAATAAATTAAATAATCTTAGAACAAAAAAAAATTTTACGCGACAAAACGATTTTGTACAGCTTATGAAATTTCAGTGGTGCAGTTAGCAGAGTGAAAATTGCCTATAGGTTCGAAAAGAGTATAAAATCTTCGGCACGCCGAAGATAATCCTTCCCCACTTGTTTTTTTTCATTTTGCATTTTTCTGCTTGCGGCATTTGGCAGCAGCCTCCCATGTGCAAGTATATAGTAAATTGGGTTGCTTCCCAGTTTGAGTGTGTATCGACAATGCCAGACGAATATTCAGTGTGTAATCCAGTCAGCTGCCTGTTTCAGATAGCGAAAAAGTGCTATTTTTTGTTGGGCTAGCTAACTCCAAACTCAATCAATAAAATATTTGAATGTACGCGAGGAATTTTTGATCGAACTTATAACCATTTATTATAGATGGCTGCAAGAAGTATTGAATATTAGTTTTTGGACATTTGCTGAACTTTGAAACACTAAAAGTATGATTGCAAATATTTGTGTGTTTATTACATAGACAACATTTAAATCTGTTACATCAGTTAGCCTAAAGAATATTTCCAAATCACAATCAATTCAAATTAAAATAGAAATACTAACAATTATAATCATAAAATTATAAATTGCAACTATCACACAAAAGGTTTAAATACAAAATCATTCATATAAATACTAAAAACATTCTATAAATTCAAACTAGCTGGTTACACTTAGAACACAAATATTATCAAGCAATGCTTCAATATATACAATAACAATTATATAAATACTGCAAACTATTATTATTATACTATTATACTATTAAAACTCTTTGTTTAAAACGTAAAAAAACCAATACAGCTTAGCATTTTTAAAATACTTCACTTTCACACGCATATCTGCCGCAATTTAAACCAATTCGCTGAAAGCCAGTTGATAGCGGTGTCCTTTGAAGAGCCACAAACCACTCTAGCTGCAGCTACCAGCTCCAGCTGCAGTAAGTCAACGAACCGACACTTAGCCAGACAAATCCATCAAGACAGCGCATCAACTGCGACAGGCGGCAGAGACCGAGGCGGCGGCGGACGGGGCGAATACGCAATGGGCATGAAAATGTCTGCAGTTAGCCAGCGACAAACATGGAAAGTAGTCAGCCGGAAGATGGGATCGGGGTCAGCGTCAACAATGGGCATGGGCCACGAAAAAAACAACTAGAAAGAAAGAACGTCATCGCTTGACATTAAACAGCGACAACATTTTCGCTTTGCATGCAAAATGCCGGCACAAAGGCACACAGGATGGCGCGAATCGCATAAAGCAACTGACAGCCGCAGCACACTCACGACTCCTCTTGGCCATCATCTGATCCGGCAACGCCTTCTACGCCACCCCCACCACCGCTAACGAACCGCTAAAACATCAGCCAGACGGCAGGCAGGCAGCAATGGCGGCGACTCTGGCGGAAATAGAGCAAAGTTTCACCAAGCGACCATCGTGCAAAACAACAACAACAACGGAAAAATGGGGGATAAAAAATAGTAAAAATGGCACACAAGCTACTTGAGCTGACCGGCAGGAGGCACTCTACGGCAGTCCCGCCCCCGCCCCGCCCCGCCCCGCCCCGCCCCCTGTGCCGTACGAGTCCTTTTTTCCGCGCTCAGCTCTCAGGCATGCGGTTGACGGGCTAAGGCGGATAGTTGACCACCACAGCTGGACAGGAGGAGGCTGCTTCCTCTGTGCCGTCTTTTCATTGTTCGCCCGTTGCCCATTCCCAGCTTAATGGCAATGATTTTGACGGCTGTTTAGTGCTCCTGCTCCTGGTCCCTACCCTGACCATGGCCCTGGCAATGGCCCCTTATCCCTTGCCAGTTACTGCGGCTAATGGTTCCTTGTCGTTGTTGTTGTCTTTAGTAGCTACTCGAATGATTTTGTATAGGTGCTCGCTGGCCCACGGAAGCCAGCGTCTTTTAATCAGCCAGTAATGGCAATGAAAGCTGACATCTAGTTTAGGGATCAGTTCCATGAATGCGGACAGCCCAGCTATACGCAAGCATGAGAAGATCCCCAATTATGTATATGTCTATTGGGCTTTTACTAATTGTTCTGTCGAAAGCAATTGTTAAATAACTATTAAATCAGTCATATATAGCAACCAATTTAAATAAACAAACAGAATTGCGTATAATTTAGATACATTAAAAGATAAAGTAATCAAATAAAATATTTGTATCTTTAAAAGGAATATTGAAAATCATATCTATTTATTTTTCAAATAATTCGATTTATAGAGATTTTTAAAATGTTAATATTTCTACAAGATTAATTATTTATTTTTATAGTTAACAATAAATTTGTTTACTTTTGCAAGATTTTTGAAACTTCAATATTTCTACAAAATTATTTATTTATTTTTATAATTTACAATATATTTGTATATTATTGCAATTAGTTAGATTTCAGACATTTTAAAAATGTCAATATTTCTACAAAATGAAGCATAATAATAAAGTAGCTCTACTTCGATTTATTCGTCTGGTATGTTCACATCTGGATATCTAACTTCTAAAACATACATACAAGACTCAAAAGTTATTTCATAACTCCATAAAAGTCTTACAAGCTATACATATTTATTTGACTTTAGTCATTTGATCTATCAGTATTATATTGTTTGACTGTGTTCTTAATAATATACATTCCTTAAATTGCTTTGAACTAACTGAAAGCTTTTGCATTTGTTCCGACTGTGAATGCATTCATGCGTGTATTTCAAAAACCCAAAACATACGAGCCGAACTGAATTCAAATATGTTCCATATACTACTCGCATGCAGTAGCATATCCATTTGCTTTTGCTTCTGATTTTGCCTTTTTGCCATTGTTTGCACTACACTTCAACGCACTTTCGTCATTGATCCGCTGGCGCTATGCAATCCACACACAACTAGGCATCTCCCCACACACACACTCGCACACACTCGCAACACACTCACACACACTCAGCCACAACAGCACTCAACTCAAACTCCAATTGCTGCATTTTTTCCGCATACACCGAGCAACAGACTACTCTCGTCTATCTCGTACTCCTGCAGCGGGGTTTTTATTGAATTTGCCTCCTCCCAGCAGCAACAACTGACTGACCAGGCCAACTGGATTGTAGCTGGGGCTCGTTGCATTATGCCGGGACATACGTTTTGAAATTCCATTCCTGCGTAGAATTTTTATACTTCTGTTTTTTTTTTTTTTGCTTGCCATTACTCATATATGTATATTGTTGGATGGGAGTGGAGGTGAGGATGGGGGCTGCTGGGGGCACGTATGTTGCCAGGTTGCCACGTGCAGAGCTACGGCGCTAAGCTTTGACTTGGGATTTGCATTTTTTACGCGCCGTGGACCATCACCCTCATCCGCAAGACGAGGAGCAAGGGTTCCACATTTGCTGATGTTGTGATTTTTTTTTCATTTATTTTTTTGGGCTGTTGACGCTTTTGCTACGGGTTTTCCTTTTCCTGTTTTTTTTTCCATAATTCTCTATGCTCGTTCTCTCTCTCTCTCTCTCTATCTTGCTCTTGGTCTGTTGGCCATGTCCTGTTTTGGGATAAAAATCCATTTCATCAGCGGGGTTTCCGTCGCTACGTTCAGCTTGTGCTTCTTCTTCTGCCAGCTGCTTTGTCTGATCGCGTTGAAATTGTAATGAGATTTCTGCTGCGAAGGGTTGTCTGCAATTTTACGCTAATATGCCCAGAGCCCGTCTATTTAATTTATGAAATTTATCTGCGGCTCACATCGAGGCGTGTACGGCCGTCCCCTTTATTCTTTTCTACTTTTTTGTGTTTTCATTTACGGCTGCCAAAGTGGAAATGTGGAAATGTGAAAATGCATTCATCACTCAAAAACAATGTTGGGGATACCCCATTCCCATACCCCCCCTCACTCATTTTAAGGCCCTTTGTTTACTGCCCCGTTTTTGGTTAATTTCGCTCATGTGGGTTTTAATAGATTAGAGACGACTTATCGTGGACTGAGCGAGGGTTGTGCAATTGGGGGAAAATAAATACAACTGGCCAGTTCATAAAGAAGGCTTAGACTTGGCATACATGAGTGGCTTTGCTGGACTATTTAACGTGTTGCAGATGCACGAATCCTGTGAAGAGGGTTAACTGTTGATAGATTGCCGATGTATATCGCTTCTGTTTGAGGATACCCCATGTTTTTCGGGTGTTAAATGCGTAGCACCACAGATGATAATAGAAATATGTTTTCGATAGCTAGAAATATGTTCTTAAAGGGTTGTGTACCTTTGAAATAATTACGTTAAGGTGATAAAAAACCTAATTACATAGAATAGTTTTCCACCCTCTTCTTATCTCTGTGGGTGAAATTTTCCGAATTCCCTTGAAAGCACTCCTTTAAGTCATTACTATGAACAATTCAGATTTGATATATAAGAGGTATATATAAAATTGGATCATTTCACAACATTTTTTCAAATTCCAGTGTCAATTCAAAATATGTATTCAACTATTCCCATTTTCTCTGAAAACTATGTGCATCAATACCAGCTTGTCTCTCTCTATACTACGTTTCCTCTTATATATATTTTATAAATAAATAAATGTACATATGCATGTGTGTGTGTGTGTTATACCTGCTACAAGTACCAGTACATTTTGCTATTTCAAAACAATACACATTTCCAATTACTCGACAGTTGTGCGCTGTCTAACTCCAGCTCCAGGACATTGCTGCTACTCCTTCCACTCGTTGTTGCTGTCGCTTTCGTTGTTGTTATTCTTGTTGTTGCAGTTGTTGTTAGCCGTGTTGTTGTCGTTGTCGTTTCTGCTCTCGTTTGGCGGGGAGGCTCAATAGCAAATTGTATTTAAAATTTATATAAAATGCGCGTCGCATTTGTTGCTTTTGTGACAATGTGTCTGTGCTAACTCCTGGCCAGCCACTCCCCCCCTCCGCTACTCCTGCCCCAGAGTCCTGGAGTGCCAGCCCCGCCCTGGCAACAACAGCTACAACAACAAACAGCCACCAAACGCGGTTATTTTTGCCATACAATCAACGCGACCAACGTGAAAAATTCGCGCGATTTATGCATGCATGGAGTGCCAGTGTGTCTGTGTGTGTGTGTGTTGGTGTGTGTGTGTGTGTGTGTTAGTGAGTGTCTGTCGCTGGCTCTTCCTGTGCCGCCTACACCCAGCCCCAAAAGCAAGCACCCATCCGCCTTCCAATCCTATCAGATATATATTTGCGCCCTGCCCTGTTTGCTATTTCAACTGGCGAGTCACCAAAAAAAACTCGACGCTTGTTTATTTTATTGGCACGTAAATTTAATGCAGAGCTCTATATCCGTTGTTATTGTTGCTATTGCTATTCCAGTAGTGTTCGGGTTTTTCCTTTCTGCATTTATTCCATATGCAATATACAATTGTGTTTTGTGTTTTCTCTGTGTATTTTATAAATAATTTTTGAGCACAGCAAATGGACACACCCAGAAAAATCAACGTTCTCTTCAGATATTCAAACATAAATACACAATCGCAGTTGGGTTGCTTTCCCCAGATAAAATCGCGAAATAAAGTTGATAGTAATGTTAGGTAAGAGGTGAGCACTCGCGACATATGAGAATGAGAATGGCAAATGGCAACTGAATCTGATCTGATGGGCACATCATTTGGATTATGATGAAAAAGATAACAAATAACGTTTGATTCTCGTCAAGAGTGCTTCAATTTGGCTTACTCTAAGACTCAGACAAAAAAACCAACTATACTCACAAATAAATTGGCGGCAAAAAATAATTGTAGAAAATATAAAAACAGCGAATATTCTATTAATTTTCTTAACCGTTATTTTAAAATTATCCTATAACTTTGTCAAAACAAATCAGATTTTCGATTTCCCGAGTCGGTTTTGATCACTGTATATTAGACCTGCTTCTGAATCTGAAGCATTTCAGAATTTTTGTTTTTCTATGAAACACAAGCCAAGATAAGGCTCTTATGTCCTTTCATGCCTTTGAAACAGCTAAAACTTCCATATCTTTGTCAAAACTGATCCGATTTTCATTGCCGATGCAGTTTTGGTCATTGTTTGAGTTTTATATTAGATCTGCACTCAAATCTAAAAGCAATTTCGAAAATTGATATTCTATGAAACATAAGCCAAGATAAGGCTCTAGATAAGGCAAGCAAGTTCCAAGAAATCCCTTTCAAACATGCCACAACATGAAAATGCTATTTTAGTAGAGTTGCAAATATGCTCTTGTCTAATTTTTAAATCATTGAAATGCCACATTGTAAGTTTACATGGATTGTCTTTAGTCAATGCATGTAAACAGATTCATAATTAAAGCCGAGCTTCTATTGTCTTCTCGATGTGTCCCAGTTTCATGAGCAGCCATTTAAAGCGCCATCCACATCATTGGCATGCACATTGCTCATGTCACCTTTGACTGGGACTGGGATTGGGGCTGGGGTTGGTGCTGGGGTAGGAGCTGGGGCAAGGCTTAACAATAACTAGCAGGCGGACAAGGGAAGCCCTGAAAGGAGCAGGAAGGACAGATACGAGCAGGTAGAGCTGGACAGAGAGACAGCATCATCGTCATCAATATGCAAAGGCCTCCACAGCACGGCACAGGCAACGGCATAAAAAAAAGCAACGGAATTGTAGCTGCCATTCAATGCGACTGCCGGAGATTCGCTCACACACACACACACACACACATGGGGAGAGAGGGAGAGAGCAGGAGACACACGCACAACCACACACTTACATGAAGCGACATACTCTGGGTGCCGTCCAATTATGCCCCGCACATGCAAATGCAACGTGTCCTGCTGCCTGCCCCGCTGCCCCACCTGTCCCCCATCCTGTCGTGTCCTGTCTGTCTGCCAGCCCGTCCCCCGGCAACCACTCAGCGCGCTTGTTGGGCCCGCGAGGCTGGCCAGGAGCAGCAATGCGACACGACGAGGCCTAGCCGCCTGGTCAGTTGAGTTGAGTTGAGTTCAGTTCAGCTCAGCTCAGCGCTCAACTCTGTTTCAATTTGCACCCACACAGACGCAGCAATCACTCAGCGTGCAACGAGCCGCCCAACCCCATCCCAGCCCGCCACCCTGCCACGCCCACATCTATAGCGCCCTCTATCCACTACTATCCCCAATTGCTGCCGTTTCCCGCATCGCATTCGCCCTTTTTTTTCGCGTAACGCAACAGCAAAGTTTTTGGCCAGCGAAAGCAGCTGGCTCTTTCACTCCACATCATTGCCCATGTCCTCGTTATCCTTTTTGCTGTTGCCGTTGCTGTTGCTGTTGCTGTTACCGTTATTTTGGCTGCAACTCTGTCGCCGTGGCTCGTGTGTTTTTGTGCTCTGTGCGTTTGTTGAAACAATCGATTTATTTTCGGTTTCATTTCTGATTGGCAATATTTCATAGCGATGTGTTTTTGTACTCTCGTCTCTGCCTGGCTCTTCTCATTCGCTTTTATTTATATTCCTCTTTTTTTCGACGTTTTTTTCTGTGTGTCCATTTGATGGGGTATACGAGCGTTGTGTATCTGATTTTTTTTTGCTGCTGCTGCCCGTTTGTTTGTCAGCTTGCATCTGTGTTGGCTGTTTGCATTTTTAAATATTACAAAGCTCTGCCATATGAAAACGGAAGCGAACAGAAAGTATCATATGGAACATGGAACTGTCTGTAAATTTGATGAGATTTCAGTTGAGATCGTTCTTTTGGATGTGGCTCTAATTGAAAAGTTATATACATAAGGTCTAACATTCAAACGCACTTTTACTGAATCAGACATTTATCCACAGATAGAATACACACTAATAATAACTTTAATATTTTGAAATATATCTTTCTCAACTATTATTTTTTTTATCGAATTGCTAATTTTAATGTTTGGTTTGAAATATTAAATGTTTGATTATAAATTATTTAAATGTTTTATGAGTAATGTTTTTAAAGTATTGGAAAATATTTCAAAACTCATTTAAGTCCGAGAAGAAATTTTATATTTTTTGCTGTAAATCGATAGATAAATTGCATACACCACAAGCAATTTATTAAATAAAATATTTGCCTGCATACAAATAAAAACCAGAAATGCACTATTTGTACAGCTTATTATACACAACTTTATTTGAATTGATGGAATAAAATATGGTTTAAAAACATAAAAAAATACATTAAGCGTTAAAGTAAAGGGAGAAAATATATATTAACGGTTACACGAAAGGGCTATCAAAAATATGTACATAAAATATAACAAATTCAATCAAATCAATAAAAATAAAATTTATTGGTGTGAATAAAGTGACGTAAAATCAATTACCTTCAAATTGTCACTTGGTTGATTCAATTTACTTATGGAATTATGTGAGATGTCCTTGCGCACATCCATTTAATAGCATCAACATTTTTAATATTATTTTCTATTTTTTTTTTCGTTTGCAAGTTCTCTCAGATTCACTTGCTCTTTTTATTTGTATTCACACGTCCTTAACCCGTTGACGCCCCCGCACTTGACCGCGCCCCTTTTGTTAATGAAAATTGCTTTTACAAAAGCGACGCCTGTTGACGCCTACAAATATGTGCGTCGCTTTGACACTATGTTGTTTATAAAAGGCAAGAAAAAAATGTATGCCCCGCTGGCTACGCGGCGTATGAGCAACGCCAGCGCAAACCATCGCCTGTCCACATGTATAAACAATTTTAAATTGTCACGATTGTGTGTGGGTGTGAGTGTGTGTGGGTGTGAGTGCGGGTGTGTGTTGAGCAACTGTCCGTCTGACATTGTACTTATCTGTTGGTCTGCCGCTAGCAGGCGACGAATTTGTCTTGTCATTTTTTTGCTATGCATGTATATTTTTTGCCTTCCTCACAGCTCCTTTCCCTCATAAGTTTGCTATTATTTTTTTTGCTTTTCCTGTCTGCTCTGTGCTTGTTGTTGTTTGTATTTGTTTGCTCAACTTGTTTGGCCATCAAAGCAATGGGAAGAACAACAAACAAACAATGTGTGAACTGTGAATCTTGTTCGTTATGTTCTGTGAAATATGATTAGTGTTCAATATTAAAGACTTATATATAATATTATTCTTTCAAATAGTATGACGTACTAAAAATGTTTTGTTTAATATGTATTTAAATATAGCATAAGAATAACCTCATACTAATCGCCAATGAAGAGAGACCTCACCATTTAGATATTCCATTTGATATGCCAGACATTCATTTTAGCGCCTATTTGCTCAGAACTGCGGCTCTAATCTCTCAATATGCTCTCGCAGCCGTTATTCATTTATTCAGACCATTCGCAAATCGCAAATCCCTGCGTCCTTATTCCCACTGGGCATTCATGCTCCTTTGTCTGCTCGGCCATTTTTGGTATTTTATAATTATTTTTTATGGTTAGCCAATTATTTAAATAAATAATGGCTGACTGGCTGGTTGGCTGACTGGCTGGTTCAATTTTTTGGGCTGAGTTTCGCTATTCGCCGGGCAATTTTGTTGAGGTTTTATGCAAAAAACCAAACCGAATTGCAAATTGCCGAATGCCAATTGAGGCATCAAAGTGCAATCTTTGTTTTGTGCGCGGCTGCATGAAATATGCAATTATATTTGCTGTTCCTATGTAAAACATACAGAGACCTTTATACATACATTCCATGTGCGAGTATACCCACCTATGTACACATATATTTCTATATACATATGTACCATTGTCTGTACATTTGTATTTTGCGCGACCGCAAAAGTTTCATTTCCGTTCAGTGCGCACCTAAAAGCACCACCAAAAATGCCGAAAAACCAACAAATAATATGACATAAGCAGCGCCAAATGTCAACAATTTCTGTCAGCTCGCTATACAATACAACAAGGAGTTCTAATTATGTGGGGGGCGGTGTGTCTGATGGTCTAATGCTAGACGGTTCCGGGAATCTAATTCGTCTCAATTTCGCAATATTCCACGCATTTTGTGAGTGAGTGAAATGAAATTCAGTATAAAAATAATAAAAACCGAATGGGATTAAATTTGTATACCCTGAGCCCATTTTATTTTAATTTATTATTTTAAAAAATGTATATTAAGAAATATGGAGATTTTCGTCAAACCTAAAAGTCGGTAATTTGAACGGCTAATCAAATTTAAGCATTTTACTCCAAAGAGATCTAAATCAAAATAGCGAATCAACATCATGCTCTGCACTTTTGCTAAAAATTTAAACACATTTTTTTAAGAACTTATGCCAACATGTTTTATGCCGAATGAAAATATTGTAATCACTATTTCAGCCAGTCTAAAAACAGGTGATTGTAAACCAAACTAAAATCGTTAGCGAAATTGACTTGATATAAAATTGTAGAAGAACACTTGTCGCATATTTTGCACTGTGGTTGCGTTTTATTAGCGAGTACACGTAGTTGCGGTGGTTTGTGCCTATAAACTCTGATCAATATTTCGGTTATTGGCAATGCAACTAGAACCAAACAACCAACAACCAGCAGGACAACGACACGTTGTACGAGGCGCTGCATAAATTTGAGCTCCACTTTCAGCTAGGAGACGGCCTCTGCTGCTGGGGTGGTAACTGAGGTGGTTTGGGTGGCTTGGGTGGTTGGGTGGTTTGGGTGGTTGCTTGTTGTTGTGCAGGGCTTCGCTTGGTCTGACTGCGGCTTGCAACAGTCGCGCGTATTTCTTCATCAGGCGTTCAACGGACGCGGCCGCCAAACATTGTCCTGCACCCCGCAATCCTGCCACACACACACGTTCGCACTTTTGCATAGTTACACACACACCCACACACACACACATGTTAGCACCCCAGCTCCAGGCCAGGCCATAATTTTGACTCCGTTGGAACGTTGCCCCGTTATTTACAGGCTGTCGACTGCGCCCCCTTTTTGCCCCGCCCATATTGTCGTTGGCTCGCTGGTTTTACGTTAATTTGCACAATTTTTGAGTTATGTCAATCGATTTCTAATGGCCGTCGCGTAGAAGTGTCCCAACTTCATCCCCTCTGTGGTTTCGAGTGGGTTTCGGGGCAAGTGGAGTTTTGGCTGCAATAGCGCACAATTTGTAGTTTTATAATTGAAACAAGTGTTCCCTTTGGATTGCCTGCTCTTTTACGTTAGTTAGATAGCGGAAAAAGGTAAAACGTTTGTGAAGTGACTGGAATTAGCGATTGACAGCTTTGATGGGTTCTATCTGCAGCATCTGTCTGTTTAAATCAAAGTATGATGCTGCTATTAAAATC
The DNA here is from genome assembly GCA_035042425.1 of Drosophila flavopinicola. Lineage (NCBI taxonomy): Eukaryota > Metazoa > Arthropoda > Insecta > Diptera > Drosophilidae > Drosophila > Drosophila flavopinicola. The sequence continues at coordinate 1,020,602 of JAWNLL010000454.1, read as the reverse complement.
AAAGTATGAAACAAAACATTCGTTAATTTAAATAAGTTTTTATGTTTGGGGCAGACGGCAATGAGCAATGAACCTTTGGATTTCTTTATTATATACTAATATAAATTTATTATAATTAAATTTCAATAAAGAAATTAGAATTAGCAATAAAAAACTGAATCTGGTGTATGAAGAGAAATTATTTCTTTGGAAAGGTCTTCTGATGGTCAAAACCTGAACAAGCTTAATTAGGAATCATCAAATTGTTAGGGAATATAATTCTTAAAACTATTCAGCTATCCTTTTTCATATACCACCCAAAAAGCATTACAAATATCTCAACAAAATTTGTATTTGTATTCCAAAAGCTATAACATAAGCAAACTTACTTGAATTTGCTCACACTAAATACACTATAGAGAACCTTTAGTAGCTTTTGTTCGTGCTTTAAGCCTGACCAAGTTGAAGTAAATATCCAACCTTTTAAAAATCCTTTCCAATTCTTTAATTGTTTGCTATCAATTAAAAACTAGAATTTCATTTTTATTTCCCAGCTAGTTGATGTCATAAGATTATCTACGACTATTATTTTGATTTTTGATCTGTTTAATTTGGGATTTACAATTATCATTACGCAAATACATTGACAACCCCAGAATGCATTTGTATGTGCACAAATGCGTATACTTCATGTGTTTTTGTGTATCTGTTTCATATAAATAAATGCCAAAAATAAATGGAGAAAAAACCTGTATGCTGCCAGCTGGTGATTCCAGCTAAAACGATCTCATTGGCCAATAACGAGCCGACAACGAAGCTGCGAAAAATCGGTTCCACCTCTTAATTCGCCAACAGTGGACAGCCAAATATTATACTATATATACCATATATATAAACATATATATGTACATATATTTGACTGTATATATAAAATGGCAATTTAAAATGCCTATAAATATGCAATGCGTTTTGTGCAATTATCGCAGACATGCACGCATTTATTTATGATGTTAATGCCAAAGAACAAGCGCAAATGGAAAACCAAAAAATTCAGCAAATTTCGCCTGATGATAATTGCAGTCGCACACACATTTTGTGAAAATCCACGAAACCACAGCAGACAGGACGAACAAGAGAGACAGAGAAAGAGAGAAGTGGGAATCAAATGCTGTCATTAAATTTAGTCAAAACATGTTTGTGGAGGGGGGGAAACACAATTTTCATAACCTGCACGACAGACGAACCGAAATTGTAATTCATATTTTATTCGCGCGCGGAAAAGAAATCAGAGTGCAACAGACAGAGACAGCAATAGCGAAATGGTTGGAAAAGCACGAGCGAAATTGCGCTGCAATTGGATTCAATTCGTTGCCTACTTACAGGCGGCGGGCCGTGCATAAAATGCATAGCCAAATAACGGTTAATGCAAATACAGCGACACAACAACAACAGGAGCAACAACAGCAGCTGCATGTCGGCTTGTCATTTCCGTTGTTGTTGTGTTGTTGTTGTTGCTGTTGTTGTTGATGCTGCTGCAGTCGTTGCATTTGAAAATTAAACAAAAAGCCCAACGAATTTTAAATCATTTGGCACGTTGTGTCTGTGAGGCTGTGTTTGCATGTGTGTGTGTGTGTGGGAGTGTGAGTGTGAGTGTGTGTGGCTAGTTTGCCATTTTGTTGTAAATCGCCTTTGGCAGCTCTATATATGTACAGCAGTTGCTGTTGTTGCTGTAACGAGGCAACGTTTATAATCGGCCCTCGTTATAGGCATACAAGGCAGCTTTTGCGGTTTTGTTTTTGGGGGCAGTTTTCGAAAGCGCTGCCATCATCATATGTTCCAAGCGCGATTATTGCTGTTGTTGCTGTTGTTGTTTATTTGTTGTCAGTTGCCAGTTGCCAGGGCTGTCAGTTTTCGCATTGGTTGTCGCCTAAAATATGCGCGCTTTTTATTTAACGCCATTTTCAGTTCACTTCTCCCGCTCCCTCTCTCTCTCTCTCTCTCTCTTTCTATCTCTCTCTCTATCTAACCATCAACGAAAGCATTCTGAATGCTGGACTGGTCAAATGCGTGTCGCGCTAGCTTAATTGCAAACTCATATTGCCCGGCTTATAACGCGTCAATAACATTTGGGCCCAACCATAGCAAAATGGTTTAAAATTGATGCGAGCATAGCTCTTCAAACAGTATTAGATTTGACTATGATAAGTATGCGAATAGTTTCAAACTGACAGCATTACAGTTTGCATGATTATGCGAATGCAAAAGTATTTACATTATGTACTCTGAGAGTAAACAATCGAGTTTTGTCTGAGTATGTATATATTTATGTATTTAAATAGTCGAACAGATTAAAACTGGCAACGTTATCATTTTAAACAATTTTGATTGAAAATAAGCAAAGTAATCTTTTAAGTGTACTCAATCATCAATTACAACATTTCTCGCAAATATATAAAAGGCTTATTGTTAATCTTCAGTCTCTTGAAACACAAGGTAAAAACAAATCTAGAAAGTTGGGCTATAACTATATAAAAGTGGATAGTATTTAGGATTGCAAAAATATGTTAAATTTTAAATAATTCTATAATTCTGCATTTTATTTATTCAATTAATTATGCAGTATAAATTAATTAGTGTTCGCTTAAAAACTTGTTTTTATTTTTTATTGAGTCAAGCTAAAGCAAACAATCAACTTAAATAAAATGATGACAATATTTTTCGTAATCAATTTACATCCCTATCTTAAAGTTGCTATATATATTTAACGTTTAAAACTTCATATTCTAGCTTATTATGAGCTAAATGCTTTGACGTGGCTGTACTTAATCAAGCAGTGTAGGATATTCATATTTTACAGCCTTTCGATTTATGTCAGGCCGCCGAACATGTCAAATAGTTTAATTAGATCGCATTTCCCGTTTAGCCACAATTTCGGAGCACTTTGTTATTTAATGTCTGTCCGCGAAAGGCAATTAAATTAATTTGCCAATAATAATATGCAAATTCGCCAAAAATGCATAAAATCGACGCTGCAAAAACAACAACAAACAAAAGCACTCCAGAAATTGTTATCAAAATAATTATTTGGTAAATTGCTTTGTAAATTGTAAATTGCAAATTTTTGCAGCCGTCGTCGTCGCTGGCCGCAAATGACAAAAACAACAACAACAACAAAACCAAAAAACTATCCATGCATTTTACAATTTGCAATTAATCTCTAAAAATATATATGTGACACGGACAGACATATTTCGCCATTTGCCCCCTCTCTGCGGATTGCTTTATTAATATTAATTGAAAATAAATGCAGCATAAGCTGCGGCGGTCAAAAGGCAGTCGAGGGGGCGGGGCTGATGGGGGTACGTAACTGGTGGCGGCCGTGGCCAAAAATGCTGTAAAATGCAAATAATTAAATGGCAACCAATAAAATATGCAAATGAGTTGTGCGGTGTCGCGTTCACAGGACAAACACAGGCGCAGGACCTGCATCATGCAGGACATAGGCGGTACATAGAGCTGCGGCTTGTGTGTGTGGGTATTGGTAGCTATAAAGGAGGAGTTGGGGCAACTATAGGGCGAATGCATTCTGCTATCTGTTTATGCCATTTCATATACTAAACAACTTACTCGTGTATTTGCGTAGCAAATTTAATTTCCTGTACACAAATTTGTTAAATATGATGATGGCCAATATAATAATGACTGCAGTGCGAGCGAGACAACCACACACATAGGTGATGGCGATTGGCTAACGGGTTATTTTTGGTTGCGAAAATGCCAGCATAATTAGTTTATATATGTATATATATAGATGTACACACATACATACACAGTGTTATGCTGCATATAGCAAGTGTGGGTGAGTCGGGCATTAATTATATGAATGTATGGCCTATGTGGCAGAATAATTCCAACCGTATTTTATATTAGCCAAAAGTATCGTATTTGTATCTTTGCATTTGTTGGCATAGTCGAGTGTCAAGCACTACAATGATACATCAGGTGAGCAAACTGAACAGTTCGCAAAGTAAGGATAGAATAGAAACACGGGCATATTAAGTGATGAAATGTTATCGAAGTTATCGATTATTATATATATCATAGACATAAAGCAGTATATATCCTTGTACTCATATTATTCAAGCACTGGACTAGTTATCGATTTCGTATATCGATTATTATATATATATTATAGATTATACACTTACAATAAGATTACGAGCCGACATTATGTCAAACATAGTTAGCAAAATATATCCCGCTAATAAAAACTCTTTGTACTCTTATCAATTAGGCACTGGACTACGACTGTGAGGTGCAGGGTCAGCAGGACATACCGCAGGCCATTCAGCTGCTGGGCGAGATGAACAGCAATGTGAAGCAGGTGACAGATCTCGTCGAGGGAATGCTGCAGCGCGTCAAGCGGGGTGAACTGAGCACAGAGTACGGTTTGAGCTTTCTCGAGGTCAAGTATCACATGCTGCTGGACTACTTGATCAATCTGACATATGTGGTGCTGCGCAAGTGCTCCGGCGAGACCATCGAGGGTGATCCCTCCATTGAGCGCCTGATCGAGATACGCACGGTGCTGGAGAAGATACGGCCCATAGACTACAAGCTGCGCTATCAGATTGACAAGCTGGTCAAGACAGCGACCACAGGTGTCTCGAGCAGCACAGATCCCATACTCTACAAGCCAAATCCAGAGGATATGCTCAGCGCTGCCGGCGCCGGCGGTGATGAGGATGACGACGATGACAACCAGGCGGCGGGCAGCGACAGCGATGAGGACGACGATGACGACGACGACGAGGACGAGGCAGGAGCGGCGAAAAAGCCGCGCAAGGCAGCCACCGCTGGCAAGTCGGGCATCTATGTGCCGCCGCGCATCAAGCCCGTCTTCTACGATGGCGACGAGCGCGATGCGGACAAGGAGAAGAAGGCTCTGGACCGGGCCAAGAAGCGTGCCATCACGTAAGCTAACAAAGACTCCGCACAAATGTGCCCAAGCCATCTAATCTGTGTATTTCTTGCAACTTCCTAGCTCATCCATGCTGCAGGATCTGAAGGAGGAGTACTTGGATGCGCCCACTGAGCTGTCGTCCGGTTCACGCGCTCAGCAGATGCTCTCGCAGGCGCAGAAGGAGAAGCAGGAGTACGAGGAGAAATACTACGTGCGTCTGCCCGTCACCAAAGCAGAGAAGCATCGTCAGCGCCAGCTCACCTCATTGGGTAAGTCCTGTCGCATGATCGCTGTGTGAAGCTCTAACTAAACTCAAATCCCTCGTTGGCAGGCAATGTGGGTGACGAAATTCTCGGCGAGATTAGTCGCGAATCTGCACTGCGCGGCGATGGCCTGAGCAAAAAACGCAAACTGGCCAAGACACGTGGCAAGGGCAAGAAGCGTGTGGGCAAAAAGCGAAAGTTCCATTAATGCAGAGCAGCCCCATCTATAGTTTTTGCAACAGTTTTAATAATATGTAATAACAGTTTTCCATTGCTTTATGATATTTTCACTTACTTGTAGTTTATTATGTTCACAAAATTACCGTTTGGTTGAATTCTTTTCAATTGGTTTATTGTTAAAACCGACAAGTTGAATTTTTATTGCTTTAACCAAATTCTTATTACATTTTTATTAATGTTAAGTTTAAAACTGATTTATAATCAACTCAAACCCCCATTAAACTTAATCATATTATTTGAAATCATAATTTGTTTTATTTCCACTCATTTATTTACTTAATTCATTGTTAAAAGATTACAGCAACATAAATGGCAGCGGATTACTTCACGAGTTGGATAATTTAAATATATAATTTAAAACATAAATAAGCGGGCAACAACAACATGCCACTACAAATATATATGCGTAACGATACAAAAAAAAAACATACAAATAAATATAATACAGCATATGAAAAAAATTTAAATACGCATTGTAAACTGCATTAAATTTAGGCCACAAAATTAAGCACTTATTAATTTCCTTTCGACTAACGAGTAAAGCGTATTTTAAACTAAATTAAGAAATTGAACATTTTGATGGCAAAACTTAAAACCAAATTCAAAATTATATATTACGGAATGAAATATAACAGTCTAGTATATTGATAAACGAAATTTCCATTTAAACTAACATTTAAGGCACAGCAAAATTTTTGCGAAAAGCAAAAGAAATAACGTTTCGTTGTTTTTAGGAGTCAAACAAAAATGAAAAAACACTTTTAGGCTGCTTATGATATGCTTTAAGAGACTTGCAATTGTTTAGTTAAAATAGCAAAAGTTTACTAACAAAATTCAAATCCAAAATGCAGTTCCAAATCAAATTGTAAAAATTCCAAAAGACAAATATAAAAACCAAAAAAAAACAAAAACAAAACACCAAAACAAAATCAACACAACAAATTACAAATTCAGTAACAAAAAGCAGTTGCCTTAACAAAAATACAAGAGACCGGTTATACTTACAGTAAGAAAATGAGCACAAACTAAAGAAAGAAAATAAAGATTTGACAACAAGTTTTTATGTTGACATAGGAACATCAAGAAAAGATACTTATATAGCATATGATAAACGTAAGCCCCACCCAAAAGTTACATATACGAAAGACAAATTAACTTAAAGCCAAAACAAGAGTCCGAGTTTTGATGGTACGTTCCATTCTGAAGTTTTTAACTCTGGAGAAATTTTATGTTCCAGGCCGTAACTTGATTTACTTAACAAAAGAACAAGAAAAATAAAACTCCTAAAAACAACTAAATTTGGACACAAAATTTTATATATTTACTATACATACGATACGAGTATATAATGATTAACTAAATTTAAGCAACATTTTTGAATAATCCAAAATGAAATGAAAATGCAAAAAAAAAGGCGTACGTCCACTTGAGAAGTTTATAAATTTAGCCAACGCAGGAATAATGCGAACAACTAAGAAGCTTATGAGAAAAATGAACGCATATGAAGCGAAAAGAATATGAAGAAGAAGCAGACGAAGGATAGTATGATGGAAATATTACAAGCAAATATAATTATTACTATTAAATGTAAATGATAAACCCAAGAATCTAGCATTAAGTTAAGTACTTTAAACAAGCAAGCAAACTTTTGGCTTTTACAACCAACTTTGACTAAGGATGAAATTTTTTCCAAATTTTCTTCAAATGCGACTCGTCGCTGTTTGAAACCAACAACTTTTTGGCTATAAACTTTAAAACGCGCAACGTAAGGCAGACAACGGAAATTACCACATAAATGCAATAGAACACGAAATTATTTACAGGCAGCAGCACTTGAACATTTTGTAATGCAATTAAATAAATTAATTTAATTAATTTATTTATGTTGAAAGCTGAAAGACTGAATATGTTAAATGAAAAACGATACGTAAACGAAAACTAAAAACGATAACGATACGAAACGAAAACGAAACAAAATATGTAAAACTTTTCTCAAGCAAAAAAAAGAGTGAGGCGTTTTATGAACTTAAATAATTTTAATAGCCGAATTTCTAGCACAAATTGTAACGACTAAAAGATGTTTACTTTTTCTTTTTATTTGTATTAATATTTTTGTTAACATTGCAAACGTTTTCTGTTCATGGGTTTTCCTTCTATTCAAATGCAAATTATTCGTTTTTGTGTCAAATGAGAATGGGAATAAAAAAGAAACTGAGACAAACTGACGGAAACTGACAACGGACAACAGACAACAGAGAAAGCAACAAATGTTGAAAATATATTGCAAAATGTAAAACACAAAAAGAAAACAAACAAAGTGAAACAACCAAACAAAAGTCGCCTTAGCCTAGCACCACAAACAAAATGAAACGAAACGAAACGGTAAGAAAAATTTGTAAAACCATACAAAAAACATACTCTAAAGCAAATACTTATACCTAAATATCCATTATTTGTTGTAATTTAAAGAAATACTCACACACACACACACACACACACACACACACATGCAGACAAACATACACATGCAGAAAAATAGTGCAAAAAGTTCAAAAAGCAAATCTAAAAATGTAACTTAATTTTTATAGCCAAAAAAGAAACAAAAACAAACGTAAGAGAAGAAAAGAAAAGAGAGAGAGAGAGAGGAAGAGAGAGAGCAAGTAATAGCTGATGGATCTTTGGATCGTTTAGTTTAAGCAACTCCAATAAATTTTACAAAAATCAATTGGTTAATTAGTGATAACAGAGACATGTTTTTAACAAACAACAAATTCGAGCTTACATTTATTTCAAAAACAAACACCAAAAAATAAAAAAAATAAAAGCAAAAGCAAACAAATTAATTTTGCATTAGTTCTCTAAACTGGAATTGTTTAAACTTCAAACCAACCAATGATGTTGTATAGCAGCAACGGGTGAGGTCAAGTTTAGAAAGTAATGTTTAATGAGTACACATATAATGATTGCGTGGAAACGGTTGGCAGTCAAAACCAAATCCAAAAGCAAAACCAAAACCATGTAAAATTGATATAATTCGAATTAATCTACCAATAAAGTATAATAATACGAGTAAGCAACAAATATAAACTAACTAATAAACCAAAACGACAAACGATGATAAAAATAAAATTTAAATCTTACAAAACCTAAAACCTAGAATCTGATTGATCTATATTTCCTGCTCATTTATGTAAGTATGTAGGGTTATTTATTTATTCAATAGACAATACGCAAACAGTATATGGTAGTAAGTATGCAAATATTTACAAATCAAATAGCACAACTCTGTCGCCTACAGGGGAAGCCTCGTTGAGCCTCTATGAAAATGCTCGACTCCAGTGACCAGTGTCCAGTGACCTGTGTCCTGGAGTCCTAGGCGAGAGCCTGTCCCAAGGTGGGCACGTTGGGCACCTTGCGTTCGGCCTTCTGCTTCTGCTTCTCCTTGAGCAGGGCGTAGCACTCGGGCACCTTGTTGTAGAAGTCGCAGAGCTTCGACTGCGCATTGAAGGCCAGATACTTGCCGCAGTTGTAGAGACGCGGATGTCCATTGACGCACACGAAGTACTTCTTGCAGGTCTGCGGATGGCGATAGTAGCGCAGCTCGCCCTCGGGACTCACATCGACCTCGGGTGAGATGCCATCAACCAGCTCGGGCGCGGGGCAGTTAAAGCCGAGGTAAGCCTCCGCATTGCAGCTGCCCACTAGATCGGGCCAGTCGCACTGATAGCTCTCCTCGTTGAAGGCCAGACCCTCCGGGCACTTGGTCAGACTGGCCACGCCGTGGGCGCAGTTGCGATAGACGCCGCACTTGGTCTCGTCCCCATTCGGATAGAAGCCGAACTGGCGAGGACACTCCTCAGTGCCGTTGGCCGGCTGCAGGCGAGCGCGCTCCTTGCAGCTGGAGTACGGTGCATAGGTGCACTCGCCGGTGGCCTTGGTGCGCTGATGGAAGAGCAGGCCGTCGGGACAGAGCTTCGGCACGGGCACATCGTCCTGGCACTCGATGTACGCATCGCACTGGTCGCCGGAGGCGAAGCGTCCGTTCTTGATGGGGCAGTCGGGTGAGGCAAGCGCTGCAAGAGGAGAGGAAATGTAATTAGTATGCATGTTTTGTTTAGTAAAACGAAAGACTTCAATGCAGCACACAAACTTGTTTGTAGGAGGTCTCAGCCTTAGTCTAATTGAAAAGCAAACTTGTTACAAGAATGTCGACATTTATTTTAGTTGTGAATGGCAAAAGTTATACAATAGAATTGGCACAACGCCCCTTTAACTACAGACTAGAAAACTCGAGCGCAGCTCTTGGCCTGCTTTACATATCCAAAATCTGATTTAACTTCCACTTGCACTTCCTTCTCTCTCCTCCATCGGCTTAGTGCTGCTTGCGACGGCCGGCGGCGGCTGAGGCACGTGCCGCTTTGATCTCGGCGCCCTTGGCGCGGATGTCGCTGCTGCAGTTCTCCACATTGTCGATGTCGTCGCACTGTTTGAGCTCCTGGTTGAAGGCCTGATCCTCGCCGCAGCCAATGCGACGTGGGCGACCCTCGATGCAGATGAAGTACACCTGGCAGTCGTCCGGCGACGCATGGAAGGTGTAGTCCTCCGCCTGCTCGCCCAGCAGCTCCGACTTGGGCGCCGGTGCGGGGCAGCGGAAGCCGAGGAAGGACTCGGCGTCGCAGTCCTCGACCTGGTCGGGCCAGTCGCACTTGTAGGTGGCCGGATTCCAGGCCAGGCCCACCGGGCAGTCGAACACGAAGCCGCGTCCCGACGCACAGTTCATGAACTGGCCACAGTGGCTGGAGTCGCCCATGCGATAGTAGCCAAACTGGTGCGGACAGTCGTCCGTCGGCTGGGCGGACTGCAGGCGCGACTGTGCCTGGCTGCACTCCACGTCGATGGGATAGCCGCAGGGATAGCCGGTGGACTTCTCGTTGTAGAGCAGGCCATCGGGGCAGAGCTTCTCCTCGGCGACGCCGTTGCGGCACTCGATGTAGGCGTCGCAGGAGCCGGAGACGGGAGCGGTGCCGTTGGCCTCACGGCAGGCGCCAGCTGCTGCTTGGGCTGCAAGAGAGATAGGCGGATAGGTTGGACAGGGTTAATAGGGTTGGGCAAGGGAGTGGATCGCGCTTACCTCTAATGATTTATGATGCGAACGGAAACGGATGCTGGCATTATGTTTTGAACTTGTTCTGTTTTTAACTTTAGGCAAATGAACGAACAATTAAACAACTTATCACTTAATATTTGTTACTCTTTCGAATATGTTTCGGGCTTTGTATACCCTGTATTTCATTTAATAGCAATACACACAGATTTTGCCTATAGGTAATACTCTAGAAGAGATCAGAACGATCGTTTGGCGTGATTTATAATAAAAATACATTTCTATCGCCTTTTTCACACCCTTTGTCAAAACTTTGGTTAATTGAATATTTTCTTAGGCAAATAGTGTCCAAATATGAACCAATTGTTGAGCTTTCGATACAAATTATAAAGTTAATAAATAAGAGACCATTCAAAAAATGTTCACAATATATCAACTTTTAGATATAAAGAAAAGATGATATTCGACGGAAAGTCGAACATAGTTAAGTACAACATAATCAAATGAAGCTTAGTTAAGTTAATTAGCAAAGCAACAACACAGAATATAAAACAATCATTGAACAAGCAAACACATTGAGTGAAATGCTGTCTTTAATAGTTTGTCACAAAATTTCAAAACGCTCATGAGAATCTCCAGACACGATTTGGAATCATAACATGTGATATGAATGGGAATATCCAACAAAATTTGACTCTATAGAAGAAATCTCATAAGTGCATAAACGAGTATGGACTCATGTAGCCATATGTCAAGACTTGCCCAATACGCGTGCCAAAAGACCATTAGTAAATTGACAAGTTATGTACATATTTGGATGTCTCTCTGTTTCTGTTTGTTGTTGTCTACGTCTTGAAATTTTAATGAGTTTGCGGTTATTAAGTGTGGGACACACCCCGTTTGTTGAACCCGCGTGGGTGCTCATTGGCTGTGCTGCTCTTGTGCCATTGTGTCCGCCAATGGAGTACACATAAAGCACTTCAGCTAATTATGTTGTAAGGCTGTACTGGGGAATCCCATGGCTTGTTTAGTTTATAGTCATTTTCAAGAGGATTTTCAGAAATTTTAAAGCAATGCATTGTGAGTCAAATAAAATTGTACTCTCATTCAGTTTCCATACAATGATTTGTTGACAAATAGTTAATAAATATGTCGTGTATCAAAATATTGAACATACTGACAATGAAAATTAATTTTGATGTGGAAATTATGCATGCTATATATTTGTAATATATATGCACATTTATATGCTTTACAATTCCATGAGGCAAACATGTGCATATATTTCACATTGTTGCTCAAAACAAGCTTCTCAAAGTGTCTTCAGTTTTAATAGATACCAAATGTGCAGTAGCTGAATATTTTCCCACAACATCGGAGTCAACAACATTCAGTGGAATCCACATATGCTATATGTATCCCTTCATGTGTGTGCAGCACAAATGGACACCATCATCGCTTTAAATTGAATTCAATGAGGTGGCCAAAACCAAATACAAAAATACACAGAAGAAACAAAAGCTGCTGAATGCAAAAGCGCTCAAAGGTCACACGTCAACCGGCTGGACACGCATCGAGATACAGATTGAGATTGAGGCAGCGACTTGGCCAGCAGAGCGCTGTCCGTCCAGGCCAAAAACGAGTTTCTTGCCATATCAATAAACAACAACAGTGAGCTGCCACAATGGACCAACTAGCAGAGGCAAGAGCAACAACAACGGCAACGGCAGCAGCAGCAAATGTTATGTAATATTGATTTTGGGTACTAATTTATTTATGCGAAGCTGGCGGCGTGTGAATTAATTGTGAAAGAGCTGCCGTTCGACCTTGAAATAAGCTGAAGACAAGCGTTGATATGTTTCTATAATTTTAAATAAAATGCAGTCTTTTCATTGTAAACTTTTGTGTTTTTTATGCGGAAATATATGTTGCCTAAGCTTACACTGATTAATTGCACTTTTTTCTTGACAATTTCATTCAATGCGATTTCCTGCTATTGTTGTCAAATCATTCATCATAGGGTGGCTCCCATTTGAGGCTCATGGCAGTGGCAATTGCAATTGCCTAATTGCGCGATGACGCTGCTCGATTAATTGTAGCGTATAACAAAAACTCTATAGTACCATATGCAGCAATGCACTAAGGCTGAGGAAATGTGTTGGTGTCGAGCTTTTGTTAGACATTTCTGCGACTGAGGCTTACAAAAAGGGGCGCCGTCATTTTGAAATTTTAATTGTGGCGCCTCTAATTGACGAAATCACAATTGTTTTGTATTTTGCAAGAGCGTGGGACTTAAATCTACTTAAACGTTTAGTTTAGGTTTGTTGAGCTGCGCTACTTTCATGTTGTTTGAAAAAACACACAATCAACAAATAATTCAGTATTAATTAATTTACGACAAATCGTTTGATTTCATGAATGACACAAATATAATCGTGATTTCAGAAATGGCAATCTGTGTGGCCAAATTTGCGCATAATGTATTATTAATAGTGAAGTCCAATTTTTGATAAATTTAATAAAAATATTTACACGTTAATTATAGCGAAACATTTGTATTTATAAACAGACGTGCAAATTTTTAATATATTATAATATCTAGAAAGCTGAAAATGTCACCAGATTTAAATAAAACCTGATTTTAACACTTATGTTCTTTAAATATTTAATTTTGCATTTTTATTTTCTTAAAAAAAGCACGTATTTCTATCACGAGGTATTTTGTATTAACTTAAATCACTGATTAATAAACTGTATGCCTTGTTCGCTTGGGCAAATTCAACTGCAATCTTTAAACAGTCATTAAATGAGTAAGACGCATTTTCAACGCACTGCGGAATTCAGTTAAAGTGTACCCAGAACCAATTTAAATATTGACAAATGTGCACAAGTTTGTTGCCTAAGTCATTCGTTTGGGAATGAAATTTGTCGGAATGTAATTTGATGTTTACTAACCCAATGAGCCAAACATGGCCAGGCACAACAAAGCACTGATAATTATTTTCGCCATGCTGAACGTCTGTGTGTGTGTAGGTAGTTATCCTTCAAGTGTAGTCCTTAGGCACTACGTTCCGTTCAGAGAGACGGCAAGCGAACGCGATGTGCAAGCAACGAGCAGACAATTTCGACTGTTTTGCGATAGATGCGAGACGCAGATCTTAACTGGTAAAATGGCAAGCGACGCCAACAACGCCAACAGCTACAACAACAACAGCAACAGCAACTGCGCTGATGAGCATGGCTGACGCAGTTGCTGATCTTCTTCTACTTTAGTTACGTATACGACAGCGACAACTTTTGTCGCCTCGTTCGCTGGCGCTGGCGCTGGCGCTGCCGCTGCCGCTGTTGCAATAAAAAGCAAACACGTTAATAAATAACCAAAGCGCATACCAACAACAAAGCGAAGCAAAACGATGGTGCCGGCAGCTTCTAGCAAAGTCGAATCGGCATCAACTCAATTCAATTCAACTTAAAAAACAAAAAGAAGTTCGTCTCGCTCGAGATGAGTCAGTAAGTCAGAGTAAAAGAGCAACAGGTTGTTTTCGCTTGAGCTAGCAACGGCTTTAGTATTAATCAAAATGTGTGCTTAATTTATGTTAAACAAATGCTAAAATGCCATCCATCGAATTAGCATTTTTGGCACTCTTCATTTCGTTTCAAGCCAAGAAATCAAAAATATATAAAAAACTGACAGAAAACCAGAAAAAATCAAGACAGGTCTTAAAGTCAAGGACGGGGACGAGCTGCGCCCCTGCAAGATCGAGCCTATGGTTGTGCCAAGTGCGGGGCTACACCATTGTGTCGGAGTTGTCTTCGCTGATCTGGTCTTGAATTCAGCTCTCAACGTGAGCCGTTGTGGGGGTTTTTTCTTCCATTTGAGACAACTTGTCTGAATAATTCACAGAAAACCGAACAACGTGCGGGCCAAACAGATTAGCTACACGATAAGAGCGTGTCTTAAATCCGATTTTCTGTGAACACATAAAGATGAAACATGATGTCGTCATATCTGTATAAAGTATTTTTGTGTATTTTAAGTTTGGTTACCCAAACAAATAAATAACTGTTAAGCTAGTTAGTATAGAGTTATTCAAAAAACACACAAGTCTTGTCATCCATTTCAAATTGTTTTCTTTATTTTTACAATTCTTATGCATATATATATTTCACATCAGTTTGTGAATTTTCTTAAATTTTCAGCTAATAGTCCTTGCTCAGCAATTGTCGCGTCTTTTTACGCCAGAAATCAAATAAACGATAGGTCAAATGCTTGATACGCTCATGAAATGAACCTAAGAGGCCTTAGATTAGAGTAGATTTGTATGATATTTATGGCCTAAACAAGATAAACATGAATGCATATACTTCCGAGTACTTTACTAATACATATAAATCATAATTATGATAATAGTAATATATAATAATAGTTCATTTAAACATAAAATTGGCAGGCTAGCTATAAGAAGACTCATTCAATAGGGCATGACTTCGACTAACTGCAGCTTAAATTTCAAGTCGTTTTGAAAACTATATAAAAAGGTTTTGTTTTGTTTTGTTTAAGTAAATAATTGGTTGAATTCCTCATACACATACATATATACAAGTAGCTTAATACATTTTGCTTAACCACAGTACATGTATATTAATACTAAATACTATTTAATTATTTACATACAAAAATAATGCTTTATATTTCTTACGAAAATCGCTTTCGACTTCTGTAATTTGGCCAGAACAAAATGCCGCTAAGCCAACACAACAAAAGGTGTTTGTGAATTATTTATAAAAATACAACTGAAATACAATTCACTGCCGCATTAATTAAGATTTTCTTATATGTTTTTAGTTTTTCATTTTAATTTCGTTCTCTAAGGCACTTTAATACTTTATCAATAAATTTTTTATGCTTTTCTTTGTGTATTTTTGTATTCTTTGTTATTTGAAATTTGTTTAACAGTTTTGCTTGTGTCTATTTAAGCTACTTTCTCAATAGTTTTTTTTCTCTCGATTTAGGTTTTTAATGATATTAGTTTTTTGTTTTATTTATTTGGGATTTTTCTCTTGACTGGCTAATTGAAATTTAATTGGATGTACTAACGTTTTATAACAGTTGAGCGCATAAAATTGTTTAGCGAATTGGAAAGTTTTACTTACTGATTTAGATGTAGACTTATATATAGACATACAATAGATACAAACACCAGATGTAGTTGTATGTTGTTCCCAAGACACTCTCAAATATGTTTTCACACGCAAAGCTTGAAAATTGTTTTTGCAACTGTGAAATTTTCAACGGTCAGCTGCAACAAAATAAAGCGCCACATATATTTATATTTAGTTCTTTTCATTAAGGCCTGAACAACAAACCCATCGACTTTAGAATGTGTTTGTCTCGATTCCTCGATTATGTTTATAACATTTATATGTGCACAAGTTTGACTTTAAGTTCAACACTAAAAAAAAGCATATACAAAACTAGTTTAATGCATATGATTTTCTGAATTTGTTTCTTTACTTTTCGCTTCATTTCGCGTCGCTTCTTACTGCTTAAGTATTTTATAATTAATGCTCAAACTAATCTTCGCCTTTACTAGTACAAATATCACGGTTTGCATTTACGCATTACGCTTTGAAACGTATTTTTTTTTTAATTAATTGGTTTTTAATTTTAGGCATTAACTTGAACTTGATACTCAAGGTTTGTGTAATTGTATTTCATTTTGTTATGTTTTAAATCTATATACTCGTCAGTATTAGGTTTTATATGTATTTTTCGTATCGTGTCAAACTTTCAGCATTCTAATTTTAAACGTTTTAATGCAATTTCCCAAGTCTATTTAATGCATTTAATATTTAAACCTTTATTTGTAGCGGCTACAATTTTGTTTTTTTCGCTTGTTTGTTTGTTGTTTTGAATTCCTGCTGTCTAATTTAACATTACTTTCAACTAGTTTTTAGTTTATAGCCTATTTGTTGCCCACTTAATTCGCTTTGAAACTTAAAGTCTGAGAAGGTCGGTATATAAGACGGTCCAGTTGGTGACCTTAGTAATATATAATAAATGGTTAGACTATCGTGGCTAGGAATCTCTGTATATGTTCGCATTGAAAAGCTATTCCAGCTGGTATACATAAAAATTGGGTATGTTGAATTTCATTGAGGGGGTTTTTAAGTATTCCAAAGGATGAACGAAAACGAAAATCAACTGCAACTAACTAATTATAATTATAATGAAATTCCATTTGTGATCAATCAGCTAACTAACTAATAAATTAAATGGCTTACGTTGAAACTGTATGTATGTAGAACTAAGTCTAAATCATAATGACTGCCTATGAGTACAAAAACAATGCAACTAGTGGACTGCAGTGGAATTCTTGAATTAGCCAAATTAGGATGCGCTTTAAGCCTGGCTCTGAATGCATGGTTCAAATGATATGATCAATATGAGCCCTACTGGACTCTGTCTTCCATTTAAGCTCAAAGCGAGACATTTCAGCTGTATGGCAGCTCCTGGCTAACTATCTATATTCAGCATTTAAAAAAAAACCAACAACTAACTACGTTTAACGTACTTAAGCCGTGCTCCTAAGGCTTCGCTTATGCATAGAGTAGAAAAAACACCCGCTCCGAACTGTACTGGTCTATAAACCTAAGTAATTCTCCTAATTCTAAGCTAACTAACTAACACTAACTAACGGTAAAACACACACGCACACATGCCAGTGAGGAAGAGTGCTCCTAGATATATATGTACTATATACATATATAGAACAGCAAAGGGCGTCGTCTTCGTCTCTTCTATAGCATTGCAAATAGTAATAGTGTGCTCGGTTGTGGTTGTTGTTGCTGTTTTTGTAGTTGTTGTAGTCTTTTCGCTAACTTCTCGCTCATTGAAGTCGGTGCTCAACTGTGCTTCACAATTAGTTACTATATCGCACAGCCCTTTCGCATGCCGTACATGATCTTCAATTCCGGATATATTATCTTGCGTATCAGCTGATTCGTTTTGCCCGCCAGCATCGCGCGCCGATTGTCCTTTTTCAGCACTTTGATGCCCGGCTTGTGCACCAGGAACGCATTGTCCAGTATGTGGAACTCGTAGTCCAGCACACACAGCGAGTAACCCTGCAGGAGAAAGTGGCCAGATTAGATACACCGTCGCAACCAGCTATTTAGACGTCACTCACCTGCGTCATCTTGTCGCTCTTGCCCTCCCAGCTGAGCCGCTCATCGTAGTGGGGATCGGCATGCGTGCCGATATAGATGGGCTCCCAGTGGACGTAGTAGCCGGTGCGTTTGCCTATGTGAAACACGCTCAGCTCGTCCGTCTCATTCGCCGCCATCCACTCCTTGGACTTGGGCACTCCGTGGCAGCTGGCGCACACCCGCTTGTGGAAGGGTATGGCCTTTCCAGTGCGCAGAAACTCCTGCAGCTCCGTTTTGTCGTGCGGCACTGGCGAATTCTCATCCACCTCGAAAATGCTGAGCGGAAAGACTCTGCGGAATGCAAATGTGTGAATTTAATTAGAAATACTTTACTATTGCATATGCTCATGAGTATAAACTACTATTGTCGAGAATTACTTTTACCTAGTACTAACCAAGCTAAACCATTGTTTCTTTTATGTTTCTTGAATTTGTACCTAAGTGCTAAGGGGGCTTATTACGTAAAGGAAACTTCCGCTACTCTGAGAGAAAACTCACCTGGGCGCCTTGCGCCGCAGATACTGCTCGTTGCGGGCAATCATCTCGAGGAATTTCTTGACCAGTCCGGGATTCGGATACAGCTCAATGTCCGAGGCGAGTATAAAGTGGGTGAGCGACGCATCGCGTGCGATGTTGCGACCCACATTGACCGGATAGAGAAGCTTCTTCTGCGCCTTGTACAGATGCCCGGAGCTGATATTGAAGTAGGGCGACGGCAGCGAGCAGTTGTAGCCCGTTTTGAGCGCATCCTGTGCCTTGGGCACAGTTTTGGGTATGTGCTTGGTGCCAAAGTAGACGTGGAAAGTGGCAAATGCGCGCACCAGCTGACTGCCAGGCACGCAATCCCTCAGATACTTGATGGAGTCCAGCGTGGGCTGAAAGTCCGTGCCGGGCGCATGCATAGCTATGCTAATGGGTGCGTTCCAGCTGCAAGGTCAGTTCTGTTTAGTTGAGGAGTGCCCCCCGAATTTCATGAATCACTCACCGTTCCAGCAGCGGCACAAGGTTATCGAGGAATGTGTAGTCCGCGTGCGTTGTGTACGTTATGGACTCGTGGCACTTCAGTGCGCCGTGCTCGGCTCTCACATAGTTCTGCAGGACCCAGAAGTCGCCGCGTTGCAGCGTCTGCTGATTGTAGTCGTGCTCGATGCAGTTCAGCAGCGTTCTCACCCGCTCGTCCAGCTCCTTCTCGTCGCCGGTGACGATGTAGCTGTCCGACTGCGTGTTGTTCACCTCTGCGGCAGCGCTGCTGCTGCCAATGTTGCCCACCACCTGGCCCACCACATCGGCCACATTGCCAGACAGGCCGCTGTCGTTGGCCACTGCCGGCGGAGGCGCTGCAGCTGCCACAGGCTCCGAATTGGCATTGATGGCGCCAGTGCCGGAGCCTGCGGCGATCAGCTTCTCCTCCGCAAAAGTCGCCTCTGACTGCGGAAAAGAGAGAAAAGTATTTTATATTTAAAATGTTGAGATCAGGATACGCATATTAAATTAAGCTAAGAGCTTAAGCTATATATACATATGTTGCACAACCTTTGTTGATCTATTAAATAGCAATAATTTATTTATTTACTGTCAACAAAAACTGTTGTCACAGTAAAATTAATTTAGAATGTAAATTAAAAAACATATAAATTAAAAATGAATTCATCGATGTAAATTTTAAACATCTGAGGTTATTTAAATATAATATATAATAAACTCATTATTTAATTGTTGAAAATAAGAATCATATATACAATACAAACTTCTATTTTTTTCAAAATTTCAAATTCCGTGAGCTTGACTTTTAAAAAGCATTGATTTGATAGGGTTTTAAACAGGAAATGATCAAAACAGTTTCAAAACCGCCTTAAGCTTATTACAATATTACTTACATTAACGTTCTTGAGCGTTGGCGGTTGTGGTGGCAGCAGTGAGGAAGCCTGCAATGCGGATGCCGCCGGCTGTTGTTGTTGTTGTTGTTGTTGCTGCTGATCCTGCACCATGAATCCGCCGCCGCTGGTGAAATTGTTGCCGCCGCCAATCGTCACAAGGCAGCCTATGTAAAGTAGGACGGCCACGTTGATGAGTATGCTGCAGCGCAGTAGCCAATTGCGACGTGTGAACATTTTCTGACCCAGCGGCTCGAAGCGCATATTGTAGCTGCAAAATGAAAATGATTTGTTGCTCATATCATAACAATACGTTTCAGTTTAAAATATAAGCAACAGCGTGACCGAATCTTGAAAGCAAAAATATACTAATTCCCTCAACAAAATATACCATCTGTGAACCATCTCTCTCAACGTCTGTTACTCAAATTGGTGCCACTTAAGTGATCTGTTATTTCTGTCACAATCTGCTAATATTTGGCTTTTCTTTTTCCCTTTCAGAAAAAAAACGCGACGCCCTCTAAAGCATTGTCCATTGTCCATGTCCATTGATTTCCTTTTTTTATTTTCAAACGTAAAATGAGTAACGGCTGTTTGTCCCAAAAATTGATCAGTGTGTCGACACTACTAAACGGCGCTGTTTGCACGAAGCGACATCTATGTTTTTATCTTGGTACTACATACATTTGCTATTCACAGTGCAAGTGCTGTAAAGTCAATACTCGCTGTTATCGCTAACATTTGTAGCAAAATAAGTGATTTAATGAATAACAGTGCCTGCGACTCTGTTAAAATGGTGCCACAATAGCGATAGGTGTGCGTATTTAAATATCGCTCATCTCTAATGCTAACCATTCTGAGTACACTCAACAGCTGTTGGCATCGGCATTTGAGCGCCCTTTTGCTGCGGACTGAGATATTTTTTTTTGTTAGTTGAATATTTTGACAATCGAAGAAATTAAATTATCATTAAATATTACCGCAGCGCCAGACAAAATGTCATTGCAACAAGCGCTCGACGATTGCCTAATCGACTTCGACAGACGTGTGCTGGTCACCGATTTGCTGGAAGAGTACAAATTAACGTACAAAGAGGCGCACGAATTGCTCGAGGCGCATATCAAAAAGCAGGAAAAAGCCAGCGCCAACAACAAATACGAGAAACGCTTTCTCGTGCATGGCAAGCAGGCAGATGCAGATGGAGCCGGTCAGCTGTTTACGATTGTGCAAGGCGAAGAGAAGCTAAAGGAATGGCTAGCGAAACTGCAAGACTCGCAATCGCAGCTGTATTCCGTGGAGGTGGCGGGCGGTTCCAAGAGCGCCGCGCCCATTTTCAAGCCGATGCAGCAGGTGGAGGTGCCGCTAGCCAAGCTGGAGCAGCGTGCGGGCGCCGCCACAAAAACAGTTAGCAACGGTGTCCACAAGCCCACTGAGCTATCAAAGCCGGCCATCGCCAAGATGGAAGCTTCCAAAGCAAGCAGCAGCGGTAGCAAAGTAACCACTCCCGAGGAGCAGACGAAGAAAACATCCCCAGGCGAGCAGAAGGGCAAAGCAAAAGCAACCCCTGTCGCAAAAAAGGGCAGTATTGGCAGCTTCTTTAGCGCAGCTCCGGCGGCCAAGGCAAAGGAAACGAAACCAGCTGCAGTTAAGCCCGCTGCCAGCAGCATGGAAAACTTCTTCAAGAAACAACCAGCCAGTCAGGCAAAGACGCCGCCCACGAGCAGCGTGAAGAAAGAAGAGCCAGCTGCCAGCAACAACACGTCCATACAGCTCTTTGTCGAGGAGAGTGAAGCCTCATCCGATGAGGAGGAGAAAATGGACAAGCTGCGACGCAAGATTGTTGGCTCTGGTGACGAGTCGGACGGGCAGACGGATGCGAAGCCAGCAAGCGGTAGCAAGCGGCGGCGCATTGTCGACTCTGATGATGAGGAGCAGCCACAAAAGAAATCGGCAGAGCCACAGCACGAGAAGAAGGAGCAGAAGGAGGAGGAGGAGGACGTTATGGAAGTGGAGGCGGAGGCGGAGGTAGCCGCAAATGAAACGTTTCTGGATGATGATGGCTTTGTTATAACTGTAAAGGCCAAGAAAGCAACGCAGTCGACCAAGAAGAAGGCTTCGCCGACGGCCACAGCAGCCGTAAAAGCTGCAGCTGCAACTACAAAGAAAAAATCGCCGCCGGCAGCTAGCAAAAGCGCAAAGGAGACGCCTAAATCCAAGCAGGGCAGCATCACGAGCTTCTTTGCCAAAAAGTGAATGTGGCCAGAACTAGTTATGTGGCTTGATGCAACGTATTTAGTTTTACGTATTATAAGGCTTGCGTTTCCAATATGGATGCGTCGAATTATTGTTAATTTTTATAAGATTAAAAATCATATGTAATTTGAACTCAAATTGCCAATTGTCATTTGAATCGAAACCAGATTTTGATCGATACAGTTCAGGTTTTTACAATTAGCAAGAGAAGTGATAACTATAAATCAGTTAATTTCTAGAGGCTCTACAATAACTTTATAAATATTTGTAATTCTTAGCATCACTTTTGCTTTTGTTTGTTTTACTAATCGATTCAGTTTTTCCAAAGTTTCGAGAGCATGTAGTCTTTGAATGGTATTTAAAGGCACTGAATAAGCACATTACAGTCCAAAATTTTCAGTTTTGTTACAAGCAAACTTATAATAGTTCGCGAATTCTAGCACTTATGTCCGATCACTGTAAATTAAATGTCTTTTTTTCAAACTAAACAAATTTTACGAAGAAAGCGTCGAATTACAACTATGTCTGAAAAACAGTTGTGGTAACAAGCAAATTGTATTTGGTTTACTGCCATGATTCATGTACATGCAAAGTACACACTCAAATTATATAGGTACATATAATTAATTTGATTTGAGTTTCACTGTTTTTCACCGTAATCGTAAAGTAAATGAATGTGCTCTTTTGCGGAAAGTTTTAGCTGAATTCGTAGTGATCTTGCCTTTTTGTCGCTTCCATTATCAGAGAGCGTTTAACGAACCGTTATTTGATATGTGCGTTCTTGAACTGCCTCGTATCTGGTCAGTGGCTGTTCTTTTAACTAATGTTGAGGTACCTTCTGCGCTATTTGCAGCTATTTGCATTGACGCTTGTTGTTTCTTATCGTGCGTCAGGAATATTGCGCTACTTGGTTTCCGTTGGTTGGCGTTTGAGTGAATGTTGAATGCTGATTATTGGGGTAGCTTATCAAGTTGCCACGTCCAGCAGACGAATTGCCGTCTGATAAGCAGAGCTAACTAGCTGGACGTAAGCCTTCTCTTCCACATTTGAATATGCCTATGTATCCTACTTACACAGCTTAATGTTATTTTAAGCACATTTTAAGTGCACATTTTGCGGTCGACAAGAAAACGAGTTTTGCATTTCATTTGCCCCCTAAAAATGCGAGTGCAACGACTTTTCAGACGAGTTGTCATCAACATTAGTCAGCGTGAAAAAACGCAAATAAAAAGAAGAGAAATTACGCAAAACAGGAAGCGCGAAATTAGCTGTTGCCTGTTATTGCTGTTGCTGTTGCTATTGCTTTTGTTTTTGTTTTCGCTGCTGCTTTACTTTTATTATAATTTAATTTTGTTTTTGTTTTTTGGGAACTTTGCTTAAAATGCTGCCTGAAATTTAATTAACAACAGCATCAGCAACAACAATTAGTTACGTTTCCCACATTAATTACGCAACGTTCTAAAGGCCCCAGGTGGCTTAAAATTAAAAACTTCATAAGGGACAAGATTTTATTACATTTTGCAGCCGTTTTATTTTTGGGTTTTTCTTTGCTACTTGCAGATGACACATTTTAATTGCTTTTTGTTAGTGTTGAAAGTGCTATTCTGTTTAATTATGTTGCGATTTGCGAATGAAAATATAAATAATACCATTTTTAAAAGGATAAAAAGGTTATTCAAAGTTGAGTTTATTAAAATCATCATCTTCAGTTTAAAAGACTATTTTTAAGACTATGTTATATTTATAATAACAAACTATCAAATAAAAGTGTAGAAGAACTATTTATGCAGAAAATGTGTTTTCGATTTGCTGTATAATTATTATAAATATTAGAAACTTCTTCCATATAAGATCTCTTCTATTTTTAGTCTGAATGTGCAGTTAGCAATGTTATTTACAGCTTGGTTATTAAAAGTTAAATTGTTTTACAACTTTCCACTGTTTTTAAAAACACAAACGGTGTCAAATATGTAAATCAACAGCTTAAAACTGACAAAGAAATATTGAGAAAAAAATGCACGTGTGAAGCACGCAACGACCGTTAAATAAACAAAAGTGTCGGTTCACAAATTTGGCACAAATCTCAGACACTTTCGAAAACGTACGTAGAGCAATTAAGCCTCAACTGGCCTCACCTGCATTAAAAAAAACTATTATTTTCGTATTTCATTCTTGCTGCTTATCTTTTCAATTTTGGTTTTGGCACTTACGTGTGCTCATTAGGGCAGAAAAAGTATCATTCGAATACAAATTGTACAGTTGCTGTTGAGCTGGAGATGGCAGCTGAAGCTGGAGCAGGGGCTGGAGTTGGAGTTGGAGCTGGAGCTGGAGCTCCATTCATTAGAGGCACCCCTGGGGGCACACGCGCCCAAGCACTTTACACGCGTCATTGGAGTCGGTCGCAGTTGATGGATTGGAGTGAAAACTGCGAGATGTTTCAAGTTCAATGCACCTACTTGACTGATGGCCCACCGAGGGGGCTGCGGTCGGCGATGTTTATCAGAAAGCTCTTGGCAGCTACCAAAATAAAAGAAGAACAACTAAGAATGGCTATCTTTGGGACGCCGAAGACGGCATACCCTTGTAAACAGCAGCTTATTCCTATGGGAATAATCTTTTGCCAGATTATCAGTAGTAAATTAAATACTTAAATATCACAAGAATATTTTCGACTTGATTTAAATATTCGCAATTTGATACATTTGGTTTTTGGCAAACAAAAAAGTGGTTTATACAATAATTCAAATTTAAACTGAAAATAGATATATTTACAATTTATGGGTGTTCTCTAATTGGAACTACTGAGACATATTAGAATATATTAATAAATGTTTTATTAAATTGATTGTTTCTATGGACATACACGATCCTTGAACACTCATAAGTGCTGATTTTGGTTCAGATATCTCAGAAGACAGACATGTTTTTCAACTTTTGACCGATAATTCCTGTGATAAAGTGCCAAGAGAGATAATGACAGACGACTATTCTTTTGATGCTGTCCAAGAAAGTGGGTCGCGGATGTCTCTTTCCAAGCGTTACACACTTAACGACAAAGTTGTAACACCCTCTACAAGGGTATACAAATGGCAAGAGAGAGAGAGAGAGAGAGAGAGAGAGAAAAGTGCCACTGGTTTTAGTGTTTGTGGGACAACAGAGCGGCTCCGCATGGGACTGGATTGTGTATTATGTGTATGTGCTTGATAAATTTGCATAGCCTGCGGCCAATTCAAGTCGAACGCCTCGAGTAATCCGCACCGCACCGCCACACGCACAGGAAACCAACCAGAAATCAGCAACAGCATCAGCATCTGAATCAGAATGAGAAAATCTCGTCAAGCTTTCGCACTGAAGCCCGCCGGCCAATGTGATAAAAATCTTTTGCGCGCGCTTCGCAACAAGTCTTCTGGTCTCCGTTTGAGTTGGAGTTGGAGCTTGAGTTTGGAGTTTGGAGTTTGAGTTCCTCTCTTTTATGGTCACATTTGCCATCATAATAATCGTGTGCAGAGTTCAATGGCTGGCTGGCTGGCTGGCTGGCTGGCTGGCACTTCTAGCGCTCAGTGGGTTGCTTGGCGGGTTCTAAAGCTGGCGTCGCTTTTATGGCCCACTCAGTTTGCTGGGCTGTTGTTGCTAGCTGATTATGCAAAGCACAAGAGCGTTCCACCAAAATTTGGAGCAAAACGTGACAGTTTTTATGAGTTTTCAATTTGCCAATTGCCCTGGCCAAAGTGGCCCAGAAGTGCGACACACGTTCTTACCATAGATTGTTTTTAATTGTTCTTTTTTGGTTTGTGCGTGCCAACAAAATTTAGCTGACAACAGCATCGTGACAATGACGGATGGGGAATGAGCTGAGCCAAGTTGCGAACTTGGCAATTGACTCATCGAAATATGAATATTTAATAAGGCTTCTTTTCAAAAACAGGTTAAGAGTGTCTAGAGGGCAAACAATTGATAACAACAACATCTACGCCCGCCTTAAAGCGTTTCTATTTATATAAGCATACACGATCCGATATTAAAATGCTTTATGCTAATTCCTGTTGACTGAATTTTAATAAAGTTCGTCAGAAATTAAGAATTTTGGCATTTCAACGGAATTTATAGATGCTGCATTTGTTAAAAATTTTTCAAGTTTTTTCTATATAATAAAATTTATTTCCAAACATTATCCAGCAAAAATGCGATTTTAAGTAGTACTTGTTTCTCATGTTGTAAACCAAGTCTAGCATTAGATCTGAAGCTGGAATTAACTCATTTTGAGCATCGATTTTGCGCCCCAACTCAACTCCAGCGCTGAAGTCAAAAACTCTTTCCAGAAATGCCAGCCAAAAAGTAACAATAAAACATTCCAGCAGCGGCAGCAGCAGCAGCAGCAATCTAATTAGACATAATAAGGCAAAGAGCAAGCAACTGGGATGCGAAATTTGCTGGCCAAAAGGTCTGGTCAACTGTTTGTTTGTTGCCAACTCAGTTCGCGCTGCTTACTGACCAAACAACTAGCAACAAAGCAGTAAACGCGACTTCTACTTCGTCGACTTCGACTCTATCGCTGAGTTTTTCCGGCCTGCGCTATTAAAATATATTACAGCAGCAATTTCACTCGACTTTATTTTTGCGCTTTAGACGGGACCCAAGCGGGCAGCAACTTGAGCCATGATCCCGCTCCCGCTCCCGCTGCTATTCCCGCTCCCATTCCCGCTCCGATTGTACCGCTCGCAGTGCCTGCTTTGGTGTATATAACTTAATTTTTATG
This sequence comes from Drosophila flavopinicola, assembly GCA_035042425.1. NCBI lineage: Eukaryota > Metazoa > Arthropoda > Insecta > Diptera > Drosophilidae > Drosophila > Drosophila flavopinicola. The sequence goes on along the minus strand of JAWNLL010000454.1, from coordinate 993,961 downwards.
GTCATGCAAGTCAATTGCAGTTTGGCATTTCTTCGATGAATTTTTCTTGGTCAGGCTGAACGTCATCGCTGGCTCGTTGTGGCCATCATCTGCTTTCTGCTTTCTGTTTCTGCTTTGCACTGCACTGCACTGGTTGTTATGTTATGCTGCCAAAGTCGTAACATGAAACGCAGCAAATGGTTTGCACAATGGTAAATGACTTTGAGCCAAGCCAAAGGCGCACCCGGACCAGCGAATCTTGGGCACATCTTCTACTGCCACCACACTCGCCTGATGAGCCACAACAGCGGTCAAGATGCGGCAAAGTTGCAAAAGTTGCTGCCATTTGCTGCCAGTGTTGCTGTGTGGAAATAAATCTATAGGCGGACGTTCGAAACAAACTGCAAACTTTACATGTAGAATTAAAATGTAACTTACGTGCAGCTTGTTACGTTGCGTTACATTTCAGATTCCCCTTCTATAAATAGAAATACAAGTTGTACAAATCGTAGTCAACTAATGATGATTGGTTGACTCACATAGATTAGGCACTGCGTGTTCGTTCTATAAGGGGCTGACCTTACTATTTTAAGCTTACAAATATCTAAGCTGCGCTTACGTATTTCAAAAGCAAGATCATTTACTGCTTGGGCAAGTAGCTCAATTACGAAATAGAATCTTCTATGTTGATGAGCCACATAAACAGACATGTAAACTTATAGCTCCTAATCTTAACCGGTATACTACTAGCAGTTCCTTGCATAAACCTTCTCGACTACTCTATGCTGATTCGTAAACCTTTGTATTACTTATGCTTTTTATACCCTGAACCCATTAAAAATGGGTAAAAAGGGTATTATGGGTTTGTGCAAATGTATGTAACAGGCATAAGGAAGCATCTCCGACCATATAAAGTATATATATTATTGATCAGTATCAATAGCCGAGTCGATCTGGCCATGTCCGTCTGTCTGTCCGTCTGTCCGTCTGTCCGTCTGTCCGTCTGTCCGTCTGTCTGTCTGTATGAACACACAGATATCAGAGACTACAAGAGCTAGAGACTTCATATTTGGAACATAAGTTCTCCTAATCCCGGGACAGATCAAGTTTATTAAAATTTATCGATAGCTCGTCCCGTTCAAAAGTTATCGATAAATTTCGATTTTAGACCAGCGTTTTTTGGATATAACTTACAAGTTATAAGAGCTAGAGGCCCCTAATTTGACATGTATAATCTCGAATAGCATACACATGAACAAATTTTTCACTTTTTGGATACCACCCCCCAAACCCCCCAAAAGTTAAAAAAACGCATTTTTGAAGGTACGACCTTGCAATTTGGTTTGGTCACACATATTATTGACAATTGTTTGCCCCAAAAATTTCAATAAGATCGGACGATAAACACAGAAGTTATTTAAGATTTAACTTTCCATTATGTGGGGCTCAGCGAAAAGCAAGCTAACTGCTTAGACCGCTTGCACTGCTTGTACTGCTTGTACTGCAGCATGTGTGTGTTTAGATTAATATGAATGATTGTAAGGACTGGGTTCAGGGTATCTCGTAGTCGGGCACTCCCGACTAGAGCACTCTTACTTGTTTTTTATAACTTATGGTCTAATTGGGCTTTTTTTCTGGGTTTTTCTTAAGCCTTGCAAACATTGTTGTACCAATTTTTCAATTTAAATGCCCCAAAAAATTTAATCTTTTAAATGGGCACTAAAATGTGGTTTGGTTTGGAAATACCACAAACAGAATCCTCATTCCTTCCATTTACAAAAACTGCATTTACAAATATTCAAAACGGTGATTCATCGACTATGGGTAATGCCATATAGGTGATGAATTAGCAGATATACTCGGTTTACCACACATTAGTACTAATGTAACCTTACTTTTAATCGCTACCACAAAGCACCAAATAGGCTGTCACAAAAATGTATATGTATCTACTACATATATATATATAGATAGGTAAACAAGACAAAGTTCTGAGGGATTGAAATAGCCGCAAAGCCAATAATAAATAGATAAACAGATAATTATCGATAATTGCACATTAATAAATATCAACATGGGCACAAATCGAGCGGCAAAGAAACATAGCGGATGGACGGACTGAGGACTGAGAGGCCTTATGTGCCATTAATGATGATACTTGGGCATGTTGGACGTCTAATGGTCTAATGGCCTCTATAAATAGGTCGGGTGGTGTTGGCCAGAGTGTGATACTGGACACCTCATAGACACATTAGGCGACACATTCGCAACGGCCAATGGCTCAAAGGCAAAAAGGCAGCCGAGTAATTGATGAATGTCCATTACTTGTTTGTTTGCTGTGCAGCAAAGAGGTTAAGACAACAACAGCAGCAGCATAATAAAAAAACCACCAGCTGAACGGAAAACATACTCATAAAATATTGAATTTATATTGGTTCATTTGGTTAGACAACGGAAATGGCAGCGACATGAATTACAACTGTTTAATGGGCTGCTACGTCAGTCAGTCAATGGGAGTGGCCTCAGGCTCAGGTTCAGGTTCAGGCTCTGGCTTTGGCTCGGGGCGTTGCCTCCAAGGTGGCCCGACATGACATGTCCGCCATGGAAGATTTATGCCGCATCATAAAAGTTGTATTTATTCGATGGCATCCTTTGCAGAACTGCGTTCAGGTTTGCTCTTGCCATTTATGCCAGCTAACGGCACTTGGCCAAAGTTAACCGACAGCTTATTCCAATACCAATAACAGTACCACTACGAATACCTGACCAGAACGCTTGCCAACTCAAAAAGCATTAAGAACCGCAGATGGTTTTTTGATTTTCAGAATGATTACAGTTCGAGCATTTAATAATAATAGATGGGCCATCAAGTAGAAGACACACAGTGTCAGTACCAGGAAATATTATCTAAATGAATATTTCATATTGCCACTGATGGATGGTGACAATTTTCCCTACTATATCTATATTTCTATTATTAAATCAACTAATTAAAATAATCATACTTTTTAATGCCGGTGTGACAGTGGGTAAACAGCTCTTAAATGAAATGTTATTAAAATGTTCGATAAGATAAGCGGTTTTTCGGTTTTCGACACGCAGTTTTTGTAGTGGCAAAGTTTTGCATTATCTCAATCAGAATTCCCGGGGGTTAAATCCAAAACATTTTTATAACCTTGCAGCAATTAATTTAAAGAAGTAATTGGCCATAACATACTACTACCTAACCTTTAACCCCTAACCCCACCAAAGTATAGTTATTTTTATACAAAATTACCAAATGTCAGCCAAAAATAGTTCTATGCTTTTGTTAAGAATACAATTTTGTCACATGCAACAGCGTTCATTAATAAATACTCAGAACACAAATATAAATACTTAAATATGTGGCAAATTGTTGGTAAGCCTTATATAGGAATGTACACACATGAAGAATGGACTTGTCTGACTGGGCTCTGTATAAATAATACAATAATACAGTCCGACTGATAAAAAGAATATTTAACTAACTGACTAGGGTAATTGAGAGCCAAAATAAGAACGTGACCATTGAATATGACTCACTGAGGCAGCTAAGGAAAATACAATTGAATTGTTCAATGGCATATATGTATAAATAATGCAGAGCGAACTGACCAGCCAAACTATTTTAATTCGAACTGGAAACGGGTCATGACGACAAAACACGCAATATTAAAGGACTCCGAAACTAAGCAGACACAATAAGCCAGTTGAAAGAAACAGAAGCTAGCCGACTATTATTCTATCTGAATTTGTGCTTAGGCAAAGAAACTTAAAGCCTTAGTTTGTTTTTATTGTACCTGCATGTAGAAAGGTCAACATATAACAAAAATATATATTTGTCTTATCTGTCTAATGAGACAGGAGTCCAGGAAGTAGACAAAATCAACTTTTATTTATATGATAATTATGTCTAATAAATGCGCAGTTGTATATAGTACTGTGATATTATATATGGTAAACAACTGCAGACACATATATGTATGTACTTATAAAGCAACGCCAACACAATATGGCAATTATTATGACCACAAATATAATTACTTTGGTCACGGAAATATCAAATTAAGCTGCCTGCCCATATTTATATACTTGCACATAGACTATATGTGTATAATATAGATTTTCTTTTATTTGGCTTATAATTGTGATATTTGGTTTCACTAAACTAATATTTCACCATTTTTGACTTACAGCTTTAAAAAATTGGCAAAGTTTATTATTATAGAGACATTATGCTGTTGGCTTAGGTTTAGTCCCAAGACTCAAGTTGAAACACGCACGTGTGCGGAATGCTTAAAAATTTCCTTTTGCATAAATTAAAATATGCCTGGGAAAAAAGGCAACAGAATTTTAAAATTAAAATTTTCCTCTTGATGGGCGGCAGCTCAAAAATGTTGGATAATATTAAACTGAACTGTTTGGCAATCTCAGATGCGTTGTCAGTTTAATTTGAGGTCAAATGAGATTTGACTATATAATATATTATCCTACACAAAAAAGTTGCTGTCATATTGCAAGTCATATAATTTTATGAACTACCTTTTTAAAGATTGATTAAAAGGGTATATAAATTGCGTATACATCACATAAATTGTTGTGCCAAAAACAAAGTCCCAGAGGTGTGAAGTTTCATCAAAAAACTAATTACAATTGCATGATTAGAAAATCCCAGAGCGAGACAGCGTTAAGCTAGGGCATTACTCATACGCAGCATGTGACAAGCATAATTTTTAAAAGCGTTCACAAAAAAGCGCTCATTTCACAAATGATATTATTTTGTAGCAGCACGTGAGCCAAAAACAAAGCGGACCAAAGAAAAGAAAAAGTCACAAAAAGAAAATGAAATGAAAATCGATTGTTTTTGACCTCATAGGGGCATAGCACACATTTAGAACGTTGGGGCATTAGGCGACACTCGACAGTCGACAGTCGGCCAGCGATTCTTCATTCGCGATACTCATTTGTCGTTTCTCGTTTTTCGATTCTCTATTCTCGATTCTCGCCGGGTGCATTGGCACTAATGAAGCAAAAAACAGCAGAGAATAAAAGAAGCGAACAAGAACGAACGAACACGCCAACGGGCAAGCAAAAGCGAAAAGCAAACAAACACGCCATGTCTGAGCGTAGGTGTCTGGCTTATTCCCAGTCCCAGACCCAAAACAAGGCAGACAGCTTTAATTCTATTCTATTATATGCTTTTTTCTACTCGTTTGCTGCCTATTTACAGGCGAATGTAACACGCAAACTAAGCCCAGTAGCACAAAATCAGCAAAATGAAGTAATGCCCGCGAAAACCAATAAATTTGCACAGCACCCATGAAAAAGAAAAGGGAAAGCCAAATTTACGAAAGAGCATAAATAGATATATACTTAAAGTGGAACTGGATTTTGGGCCAAAGGTACTCATTTTGAAACAGTTAACGAAAGCAGTTACATTTTGTCACCCAAAGTGCCACAAAGAATGCTCAAAGAAACCCAATTTTATGCTAATTAAAACCTCAAACTATGTCACTATTCTCGCTATTTTCACGCACCATACAAAAACTCAACTCAACTCTATGCGTAACACATAATTTCCAGAGAAGGGCGCCAAACCAGCCAGCGACATTAATGCGGATAATGAGCGACAGTCGTCGAGCGGCACGCAGCTGACACGGCCAACATGTCAGAATAGTGACAAGGCGTTACGCTATGTAGTAGGGCTCCCCTGCCACATGAAAGGTGTCTCTGAGACAGAGACAGAGAGAGAGAGAGAGAGAGAGGCAGGTGCGATTGTAATCAATTATCTTTTGCTATGAGCATGCATAACAGTGGCGCAAAAACAGCAAATGCAGAGTATTATTGGTAACCAGCATTCGCGAATGAAACACAGACTAATGCATGCTCACACACACATGCACACACACAAACACACACACACACACAAATACGAGTACTCAATACTGCCGCAGTTTGCGCGCTTAATTTCATTAATTAACGCTATTTTTCTGCGCTTTCCCTTGTGGCACTGCAGAATGTATCTATATCTGTATCTGTATCTGCATCTGTGGCAGCGACAGTGTTGCTGTTGCTGTTGTGTGTTGCTGTTTTGCGTGTTGCTCTCGCTAATGTCATTTTCATTATCGTTTACATGCATTATGTGATTTGGCCATTAATTGATTGGTTAGCTTCGCTCTTTGGGGCCGCTCGACAAATGACGCAATCGAAAAGTGAATGCATTTGCATTGCCCACCGCCGGCTACATAATATAAACATTTGCCATATATGCAAGTTACACTTCAGCCTAATGAAATTTGTCGCGCATGTGTGTTGACTTACATGTTAAGTAACCAATTGCAAAGTCGTCGTTGGTCAAGGTCTTGGCCACATACCTGCAAATAGAAAAAAAGGCAACGTGGAGCCGTTAGTTAAACTTGAGTAACTAACAATTACAATAGCAATTACTGCATACAAATGAGAAAAAAGAAATAGCACAAGTTAAGTGCAGAGCTTTTAAATAAAAATGATACTCTATTGATTTTTACATATAACATTTATAAAGTACACATGTCTGTATCTTAATATTGTGAAGAAACCCTTATAGTATACATATATAATGCAGGAATTGCTTAAAATGCTCGATTGACAATACTATTAGTTATTTTTGCGCTATAATGTTCTCGCCAGTTTAGGATATAAAGAACCTTCTGCTTACTTGTAATTTACAACTGATGTATAGTAGCTACAAATATGTATGTGTATAGAATAATATTGAAAAATTAAGATAATTTTTTAATTAAACCGAAAAGTGACTAAAATTTCGACATAAACAACTAATAAGTAAGTAAATGAATACCTATTTTGGCAGACCACTTACTGTGGATATACTTTTCTGTCATCCGATCAAGATATATTGTGTTAATATCTCAAAATCATAAAATAACAGTTTCAAGTTCTAAGCACCACTAAGTTGCTAAAGTTCATTAAATTGTATTTTATTCTATTTTGCGTGTCTTGTTTTAATTTAAAAGCACCCAACATATAAATCTAAAATGTTTCCCCCTTTTGCAATCTATATCACTGTCACATTTAAGCAGATACTTTGCTTTTTCAATAACTTAAACAATCGACATTAAATAAGACTTAGCTCACATTTACCCTAATACTTTCTTAAAGTGCTGTAAACAATTTCAGGTACACACACGCAATGTGAATATAATATGAGAGATAAATTGAGTGCGTTTGCACAACACAATGCTGATGACGGTGGAAGACTGAGCGGGCAGAGAGCCGAGCGGCTGATGAGACGGAGACGCCTTCAAGTAGGCAACAAAAGACAAGCGCTAAAAGTTAACAGCAGCAAGCACTCAAGACAGCCCACACACGCACACACGCACACACACACACACACACACACACAGACATACTGACAGCAGCAGTTATATATTTATTTATTTATGCATAAGGCAAATGGCAACAACACGTGCAAAATGCGCGCAAAAATTTCGCTCTTTGTGAACTGCCTTTATTTTCCTTACATTTGACTGACTGCACTTGGCCTCAGTTTTTGGGAAAGGGCATGGAAAAGCGGTAGACGATGACGCTGTATGTGGGAGTTGTAAGCTGAGTTTTTTTTTGGAGCATTTCATTTAACGAGCATAGTCAATAGCACTTGTTGGTCAGAACAGTCGCTTTTTAGTGGCGCTTACTTGTCTCGAATGTAATGAAAACGGGAAAATTACTTTCAAGTCGGTGAATAAATGAGAAGCTTATGAATATTCCGTGGTTCAACTACGTTTTGAGCATCCTGAATTGGTTATGTAAGTTGCGAGCAGCTAAGTTCTTGTAAACAGAAGAAAACAGCTTGCTATTCACTAAAGTTTGCTAATTTTAATTATGCATATAAACCGAAAGTTACTTGAAAACTTTAAAACACTGTTACTTATGGCAATGTCAGCAGCTAACTATATATTTACAGTTTTAAGTTTCGTTTAAGTTAACCTGCAAACGAAAGAGAACAACTTTGCTCAGCTTTAATAATCTTAAAGCAGCTATAAGATATAGTGGTCCGATCCGACCGGTTCCAACCAATGTGCTGTCCCTTTCAATAATAAGTATCTGTGCAAAGTTTGATCACGATAGCTCAAACACTGAGGAACTAGTTTGCATACATACAGACAGACGGACATGGCTAGATCAATTTGTTTTTTCATTCTAAGCATACTGTCAGTAACTTTTTGGGGTCTCCGACGCTTCCTTCTATGCATTACACGCTTAAGCACAAACTGAATATACTATTTTCTACGAAAAGAGTATAAATATAATAACCTATTTAAAATGTTACCTATGGAATGGAATTCGGAACAAGAACTTCAGCAAGAGAGTATGAGAGTATAAACTCCAACGCTTATGTTCAGAATTTACTCAATATTAAGTTAAAAACTTGTACAAAACAAGGAGCAAGTCAATTAACGACATTTAACACCAACAATTCATTGGAGTGCAACAAATACCCACCAAATATTACATTGACGTATTTGGCACCTTCTTCCAAAAACCTGTAACAACAACATCCCTATTACTATTATTAAAAGGTATTTGTAGAAGGAGAATACAATCATAAAACAAGCAGCGCACAGTTTACATTTCTGTTCGCAAATACGCATTTAAGCCTTTCCGCCATCATTTGTTGGCACCTCCAACTCCAACTCCCCCCAACCGAAAACTAATGCCCAAAAATATGCCAAGCGGCAACGCAAATGTATCAATACACAACAACGAAACGAAACTAAATGCCAAAACAAGAATAACCAAATACACAACACACTAAGCAGAACACACTCGTGTACAAGCATTGTGTACAATATTTGTATAACATTTTGGGCACATTGTTCAGTCTTATGTTCTTTGGGGCTCCTCGGTTTGGGTTTGGTGGCTGCCACAAAACAAGCGGCATGCAAAAAAGCAGAGCAGCAAAGCGGCGAGTTTTATGTATTTTTGGTATTTCGTATTGGTATTATTTTCCCTTCACGTATCTTGTTTTGCCGGGTGCCGCTGCCATTGTATTCAAACGTATTCGTGTATATTTGTGTGCGTTGTTAATCCTATCAGCAAGGACTCTAACTCTCTGCCCAGCACAGCGAAAAGATAAAATTGCCGAGCTGCGAGTATTTGCAATAGTACAATGAACCAATGAAGTGGAAGGCGGAAGAAGAGCGAGAATGCGAATAGAAGATAGAAGAGCTGCTATCGAGCTGTACAAATATGTCTATAAATATTTGTGTGAATGCGTCTGTTGTTGGATTATATTCACTTGAGCGTAATGAAATGTAAACGAATCACATTATGGGCTTTTGCCATAATAAGTTAATGCAAAGTGTTTTAAGTGCTAAGTAATACACATTTCGCTACCAGTTATAAGTGCAATTTTTCATTATTAATAACTTCTTTGCTGCTTAGTTGGAAAGAGATGTGTTTTCTGATTTGTTTATTCAAAATTTTAGCAGCATTCAGCAATTGATTTTGAGTATGATCTATAAGATCGCTGAGTCTATTGTGAACAAGATATGAAATAATTATATAAAATGAAATCTGTGCTTTTTCTTTCTAAGAAACTGAGATTTCAGCACTTAACCCAATTCACCTAAAAAACCTGAAAATGTAAGATACCTAACTAATCTAATAACTATGTGATACTCAGCAATTACATCTCGAATCTTTCTTCGAAAAAGACACAGAAACATAATTTAAGAGTTTTCCTGAAACTGCACAGCATTCACTTCCACAAGAAGCAATTGATGCACACTATAAATAGTGGAAATCATAACCGATGCCAGATCCAATATCACAGATCTCATTTACAAGCTGTGCAATCAGCATACCAGTGGACAGGCCATGCGTGAGTCTCCTCAAGTGAATGTAGCATCCGCAGATTGTGTGCAACAATGGCATCTAGTTGCCACTTCTATTTGCAGAATCACAGAACACGGCGAGCAAAATTGCCACTTCGATCAGTTTCACAAGCATTGCGATAGCTGCCTTATTCTACTAATTTTCTTTCACAGTTTTCTCATGGCTGCTAGAAACTAGAAACGTTCCTTGCGACCCGCCATGCGGAAGAAAACTATTCCTGTACTGGGCAGAAAAAAAAGCAAATCTAGCTATTCGATTAACAACTGTGAGAGGTGTGGGTGTACGGCGTATGTTGAGCAATAATGGGTGGGCCATTATAATAAATACTCCGGGGCCATTACGGAATTGTACAGTGGTATTCGTTTCGTTATTCGACTGCCATCAACGACCACAAATTGTTGCGCTATCATAGAAGAATTTGCATTAATAAAATAACTTCAAATGTAATTCCATTGCCGCGAAATGATGTGCAACTTTTCAAATTTGTGGTTAGTGGTTAGTGGAGACATTAGTAGAGGTGTTTTCAAAAGTTGTAAGATTTCGTTTCGCATTGAAATTACTTTAGAGTGATGTGAAGTGAAAACTTTCAAATTGACAAAGTTACACCGTGTATTTGAAACAACTCAAATGTTGACAGTTCATGGGAAAGTTCAAGTTTATCCAAGAGAACAAACTCAAGTTTAAGTGGTACTTAGGAGTTAAGTGAGATGAGAGTTAAGAAAAATGATAATTTTCAAAAGGAAAACAACTTACAAAAACTCAAAGCAAAGTTGATACATTTGCTATTAATTATTAAGGAATATATAGATAGTTGAATACTAATAAATACATATAATTCTTTGAAAGTATTATTTTAAAACATTTTTTTATATATTAACATAGTTTCTGTGTGTCTATAGCTATTATTTTTCATTTACCAAAATATCTACAATAATATTAAATGCATATATATTATATCTTGCTGTTTCATTACAATTCCATTTACTTGATTAGTCTTAGCAGCTTTATGGCATGCCTCATGTAGCTAGCTAAATTATTGCCTATTAAGTCAGCTGACTAAATTAACTAATTAACGAGAGTGCCATCAAGTTGTGAAAGTCTTCTCAAAGAGTTAATTTCTAGTTGTTAGTACATATACAGTAAGTAGTCTAACTAGAGTAACCATTCTGCCATAAAAAGATATTATTCTTGAGCTCACTGGCCGCAAAATGTTATTTAAGTTAAGCTCGCCACTTAAACTTGACCTTTGAACTGGACGGCAGCTTAATCAGCGGCATGCAACTGACAATTACAACGCCTATTAATAAAAGCAATTTGCGCGTGTTTCAAAAGCATTTTAGTCGTCATCTCGCTTGGAGCCGAGTAATTGCTACACCTGATTATTATGAAATGAAGACATTATGGCAACGCCTTGAGACCACCGAACACCGAGCAGCGAGCATCTCCGGCTATGGCTCTGGCTCTGAGTCTGACTTTGGCTGTGAGTCTGGCTATGCCTATATGGCCGCCTCAATATGGCCATAAAGCCAAGTAGGAAGCAACGGCTGCAACGGCTGCTCATTTCATGCGCATTTAACTAATCTGTCATCTAATCCGTGTGTGCATCAGACTGTGGTCAAGGAGAGTGGCCAGTCGTCGGCTTCTTTTGTGTGCTGGCTGCCTTCTGCCGTTTACCTTGAAACCAGTCTGAGTCTGAAGACGGCGGTCTGGGCTCTTGGCTGGCAGAACTCTCCGTTTAGCAATTACATAAGTAAGTACAATAAACAATTAACTTGTTGCAATAAATTCAAGACAACAAAAGGCTGGCAGGCTAGCTAGCTGGCTAGCTGGCTGCCTGGCGTGTAACAGGAAATGTGATAGTAGTGAAATTTACTAAATTGAAATTTGTTGAAAACATTTCGATGTGCTCGTCACGTCGCTCCGACCGACATGAAATCCAATGATAAACCGCAGTTGAATCAAACTTCTTGACTTTGCCGCTCCATGGCAGCTGCGTCTATTTCCACTGCATTGTTGTGCGTCTGTCAGTCAGTCAGTCAGTCAGTCGGGGAGTCTTTCTTTTTTTCTTTGTCGCTACTTTCTTTCACAGCCCAGTGCACCAGTGCAACATACACTCTATACTCTACACTCTACCTTCTCCGCCCGCTCATCCGTTTGTGCCACTGTTTTTCTCAACATTTATCAGTTGCCATTGTGTTTGGCTATTTCCCCCAAAGAACTGCAGCTGCGAGCTCCAAAGCTGCGCGTGTGATAAGACCCCAAATTGTGGCATCAATTCGCGTCCCAGGCAAACATTCATTTGGGGCGGTTCCTTTTGTTACAGCTTGCTTGGTCAATTGCACTGCTGAAACGTCATAATTTTCATGCATATATGTTTTAACTAAGCCAGTCGTAAACTGACGGAATACTGAGCAGCTGCGAGTCGCACCTAATTGACCTAACACATAGCGGAAAAACGTCATGGAAGCTAAATAGGTATGTAGAAAGACTACGAAAACGCAGTGAAACGAAAGTTTGGGTGCAAAGAGATAGCTGATTAGAAAAGAAGAAGAAATTTGTTAGAAACACTTTTCGAGTCTATAGATTGATTTCACTAGCTTATATTTGTTTTGCATACTGGAGGTAACTTTTGGGAATTTTTGACGCTCCTTCTATGCACTACACACTTAGCACAAAATAAATAAATTATTTTCTTCGTCAAGAGTATAATAAGTTCTCTTTTTTTCAATTAAAATATTTCTAAGTTAATACTTTTAAAATTGCAAAATTCAGAATAATAATAAAATGAGCTCAGCCTGAAAATATAAAAAGGGGCAAGATTCAGAGAAGAAAACAAAAGTTCAAAAGAAATATGCTGACAAATGTGAGAAAATAGATAATTAAAAAAATAAATAAATACAAAAATATCGCAGCGGAAGTAGAGCTTATACAAATGACAAACTAAACAATAGAAAGATTTATCAAACAACAAAAATGTATGACAGACGCATCAACACTTAAATAAATTGATTTGTATATTAAATCAAACTTCACGCCGAATATTTTTCGCTTTAAAAAGCTTAACATAAATAAAAAGCTGTGACTAATAGCGCAAGGCAACACATAATGCATTTTGTTAATGAGCTATAAATATTACTTAATTGCCGCATGTACTCTTTGGGTATAGTAAATTTATGAAGCATACGCAAAACAAAAACAAAATATTAAACAATTTATCATATTTTAATAATGATGAAGTCTTTCATAGCAGACGTATTATTCATGATACAATCACCAAGGCTTTTTAATTAGTTTTATGCTTCAGCCTCACAGCATAAATTAACGTAGAGGGCAAGACCCCAGGGAGGCAACCAAGCCCTGAGCTAAGCCAGCATAAAACTGGTTGAGAATCCGAATCAGAGAAGAAGCAACAGCATTGCAATTAGGCATTGAGCCCAACTGCAACTGATAGAATTTTTCGTTTGATTGTTTGCCTGACTATAAACGGCATCTCAGCCTGATGCTGACCGTTTTTTATTTATAATTTATTGTTCAAACACAACTATAGTTAAATGATTTTCCAATTGCATCATGCAGCAAATCACTATGCTAATTTGTATAATGAACAACTTTTTACAAATGGTTATCCATAGTTCTCAATGCGCAATCAGCAATTAACGAACCGTTCAGCAGCTTATCAGCACAAGGTCGATGAGGATCAGGCTTCCTCATTAAGTTTGGTCATTAACCGAAAGCCCCCAAAAATAAAACCTTCAAGGCTCACTAACTAAATTAACAATTTGCTGGAAATATAAAGCTAAGCACTCAAGACATAAATTATAAAAACATAAACAACTAAAGGTATTTGTTTGTTTAAAAATATAATAAAATAAACAAAAATATGAAAATTTTAAGCTTATATACCCTTGAAGAGCCATCGAATCTATTGTTATGTGCGTATTAACAATTTTAAAGAGAGGTATTGTATATAAGTATTGATTAGACCAATGTAAGTCTATAAGCTGTTAAATTCTATGAATAAGCGATTTACAAAATTAATCCAAATTCAAACCTTTAAAATGAAGTTTAAAGTTTAGCTGCAATCTTATATATGTATAGAGAGAGAGAGCTCACAAAGAAAATGACTATTTGCCCAACAAAAGAAAAATTATAAAATATACTTTAAAAAGAAAAGCATACAAACTAATATCAAATAACATATCAATCATGCCAATGTAATACATACATTGTATGTACACGTGTTGCTGAACCAATCTCATGATGAGGTTACTGTATCCACTGCAAATAACAATAATAATAATAATAAAGTCATAAACAAAGCGCAGCTGCCTAGTCAAAAGGGGCCAACAAGTGGTCAAGTCAGTCAGTTAGTCAGTCAGTCAGTTAGTCAGTCAGTCACCCAGTCAGCCAGTCATTCCGTCATTATTTTCAACAAACGCACACGCAAAAGGCAAAATAAATATGGCAAATTGAAGTGGGCAACATTAGCAGCCGGCGGCAACAAAAAACAAACAGCAAGCAACTACAGAAAAAAAAAAAAAAAAAAAAAAACAACGCAATGCGCATGCGCAGCACGCAATGTCAAAAGAGAGCCCAAAGCAGTTGCTAAAGGCACAGCCAAAAGCAAAGCCAAGGTTGCTGTAATGATTGTTGTAGTTGTTGTTGTGGTTGTTGTGGTTGTTGCGGCTTCAAGTACAGCAACGATGTTCAATTGCGAGTACGAGCAAAGTTATGTTAGCGCCATAAATAGTTGGGCCCAACAGGCATAGAACGGGGAAGCAGCTGAGCTGATGTTTAATTGCAAGTTGTAAAAATTCTTTGGGTGGGGCTTATCAAAAAGTTCCAACGAAGTCAATTGAAAGCCACAAAGCAAAGGGCTCATGGCAATAACTCTTAATGAATGCAGAAGCGAAAGGCATAGATATTGTAGCATGCAGTTGTATATCAAACATTAATTCATAAGAGAAAATTCCATGCACTTCAAAATGTCAGTATAATCGAAAATTCTTTTAATTTATGCTCGTATGTCCACATTTTTCGATTTGTGACAATCAACTCGTAGAGTTTGCTTACAATCAGTGCTCAGTCTTCACTAAGCCATCGAGAAGAGCAAGCTCTTTTCTTTAGCCAGCTGGAACACCTGCACAACAGACTTTTTAATGCCAAAAGCATTACCCAGAAGTACTTAAGCATAAGTAGAAGAGCGCCACCACGTAGGCTGCACAATTTCCACATTACTTCTCATATCAGCAATATGATTTATTGAGTCGCAAATGCAAAGACCTTGCCCGACAGTCAGACATTCAGACAGTCAGACAGCCAGACAGACCAGACACACATCAGAATCATGTTAAACACATGGCGCACTCAAAGATGAGCATCTGCGGAGCAGTCGGACAACGATGTCTGGCCAACATGTGAGTGAGTACACGTTGGCGGTAGATAAGCGCACCAAAATGGGCTTAAAGTGACACCAGTATAAACTTTAATGAGAAAGAAACGAACACTGAAATTGTCACATTTCAGTCGCGCCACAAATGCAACTTCAGACAGTGGACTCTTTTTTTTATGGGTTAAAGCAGCAGTATAAAGAAGGTTCTTGCACTCACAGATGCCCTGTAAAGCAGAGCTCATATAGTTGATGAGCTTTTTAAATACTTAGTTTTACTTTAAAATCTGTAATAATTCATAAGCTTAAACAGTTGAGAATAATTTCATGTTTATTCAGCGCACTGAGAATATTTGTTTACATTTAATTTGCTGATTGCTGCTATGGTTTGGCCAATTTGTTAGTATGTATTTCAGCTCTGTTTGAGAATTTTTAATGAGCATATATAAATGCTAAAAAAAAGTGAATTTTGAATTTGCAAAGTGCATAATTAATGAAATCAATATATATAAATTTATTATAATAACAACTATCATTTTAAATGATTTATTGAACTGTGAAATGCAATTTGAATATTTTGCTCTTTAAATTTCAAACTAAATTGCATCAACTAATGTAAATTTACAGCAAAATGCTTTGTACTATAACAATATATTAATATAGATATTTAAAGAGCCTTAAGAAAATGTATACCCCTTAAAGAATACTACGAGGTATAAATATAGGAGACGACCAGGCGCAGGCAGTCAAGTGTGCTAACAGCAAAAAGGCGGTGTGGGTCACAGATACACTATACTACATTGCCATGCAAGTGAAAGAGTTGAAGTTATTCACAAATAGAGAGACAGAGACAGAGAGATAGGGAGTGAGAGAGAGAGAGCGAGAAAGGTGCAGACTGAGATATGAGAGATCGTTGAGATAGGCGCTCGTTTCGACACGCAAAAGGCCACTTAGGCCAAAAATGTAGCATCGCCTGCTGCAGATAGTATAGTATAGTATAGTATATTATACGACATTTAGATGCTATGATAGATTAAGCCGCAGCTATGCTGCATTATCGGATGAAATTCTCGCGCGTGACAGGCGTTGCAATGCTATCGATTACCGCAGATAGCAGTTGCAAGGTATTTTTAAAATGCACGCCCTAAATGGACACTCATTAGGCTGTCCGATGTCCCTATTGCCCTGGCCCCTGGCCCCTGTCCCTGTCCCTGTCTCTTGTGCCTGGCATGGCAAACATACTTATAAATAGCCCAGGCCCGATGACCACAATGAAAGCCATGGACACGGGGGGGTCAGTCCACCGTCCACGAGGCTGTCATTAATGGCGCCGCTCGTTGGCCCACAAAAGAGGTTTAAGTATGTACAGCTACACCAAACGAGTTTTCGGTGGCTTCTCTTTTCTGCTCGCTTCTCGCTGCTCGCTTCTCTGTTCGCGATTCTCGATTCTCGTTTCTTGATTCTTCGCCCCCTTTTCGGGGCGGGGCGGTGGCACAAGCATTTTTAAACTGTGCTGTGGCCGCTGTGACTACCACAAGCCAATTTTAAGTATGGAAGCTAAAAATTCATTGCAATTAGCAACTGGAAAAAAAAGAAGCAACAACCTAAGATCGACTAGAAGATTGTATGGATGGGATGTGTTTGGGGATTTGATTTCCAGCCAAACGGTTATCTTTCACGCTGTCTCGTCCTGGATTGGGCTATACAAAATAAATCACATACATGTTATATTTTTTAATTGATTGCCAATTAGCAGCTTTTTATAAAAAATGCAACATCTTTTTCGTACAATTAATAAACTAATTACATTTTGTGCTAAATATAATCAGAACAAATTTGAGAAATATAGTTTGTTTATTTAGTTTTGGTTCGCTTTCAATCATTGTTTGCATTGTGATGATATGTTTATGTTCATATTACACAACACAAATAGAAAATCTCTAACATACTATTGAATTTTCTTTAAAATGTTTTACATGACAAAATTTATGTGTTTTGCTTGCGGTGTTTTTTTTTGTATTTGGTATTTGTTATTGTTTTACGCTTGTGGTTTTCTGCACATATGTTTGCCTATTGTTTGCTCGTCTTGTTTTATATTTATACACAACGAGCATAGCAATTCCATTTCATTTTGATATTGCCAGCTATTTTTAGTCCGAATTTTTGGCTTAGTTGTGTTTGAAAAGTGTAACATCACGATGTGGTAGACGAGATTTAACAGCAAATAACTGCACGTCATTCGGATCATGAAAGCATTCAGAGCGAAGCGAGCGGAATGAGGAATATACAATATACACTATACAATATACACTGTGCATCGATTTGCAAACAGACAGACAGACAGGCAGACAGACATGCCCCTTGATATGCAGGCATGCGGCAAACTATATAACAAAACGACGGCAAATTGAATTTTACGCAAAGAAACTGAATACACACAATACCTCCATGATATACACATATATAAAGAAACTTAAAGATATTAAACTTGTAACCAAATGCAAAACTATATTCTGTCTGATCCAAGACATCATTTCCCAAACTATGTTTTCTCAATTTAAATGCCTGCACTATAATACTGTGTACTGAACCGTGATTTAATTATTTAATAACTCAATAAAACACTTTCCTGCATTACTAATTTGTTTGTTCATTCCCATGAACTTCTCAACGTAAGAAAACGACACAAATATGTTCAAATACACTCGAAAAGCAGAGGCCACCAAAAATTATTTAATGTACGTAATTGTTATATAAGTTGTAATCGTGTTTACTGACAAAACAACAGGCACAAAACAATAGCAAAATCATTGCCGTCAATTTGTTGCAACTAATTGCAAATGCCTAGGCAAACAAAACAAAAGCCAGCTACAACGACCTTTACATAGCAAGTATTTCCATTTTTATTATTATTGCTGTTGTTGTTGGTTTTGTTTTTGTTTTCCTTCATTTATTTGTTGCTATGTCTTTGCTGCAATACAGAAATTTAATTGTGCAGACAAAAGTTGGCCAGTGCCATCTCTGTCGTCCCAGCTGCCAGCCTGCCCATTTATTCAACTCTTTTTTACTTTATTTGTCGGATTCTCCGGTTATATACGGTTAATTGCTTTTGGCTGTGCTTTTTCTCTTCTTTTTTTTTGTTTTTGTTTTTATTTATATTTTTGGTTGCCGGTTGGTTGGTTTGTTGGCTTCTTGGCTGCTTCCTAGTCTTGTCTGTTTGAACTCTTGATCTTTCAAGGTTATGACAGCACCTTGGCTTCGCTTAGGCCATTATCTTCTTAATAACATCTTATACAATAATTTCCAACACACATAAGTGAGTAAAATTTTAAGTAACAAAGAAAAGAAAAGAATAATATCACGAATTAAATTACCACGCACGTTGGTAATTATTTTTTTGTGGTAGATCTTCAAGATTTCTGTTGCTACTTGAAATGAACGGACATTATGCAAAGTTTTGTGGGCGTCAACCGGGCTTACGCCCACAGTCAGCTCTTGATTTTGGCCACTGCCAGCGTGACGTATACTTAACATATAGCATAATAACAGAGTTAGGTAAATCTATGCAAATTTGGAATACACTGACGAATTTATATAATTATCTGAAGCCATACAAATTATGATATAAGGAACTTATATGAAATAAACAATTATACAAATTTATTTCCATGAATATAAAAATATTAAGAAATGCTTAATATGCATATAAACAAAAAAAGCTACAAATGTAAAGTAAAATTTATGTTAAATAAATGTTATTATACAATAACACAAATTATGTTAACAGCTAAATTAAATTTTGGTATTTCTCATGAAAATTGTAATGCCCCTTCTCAGCGAGTCCCTTTATACACAAAATAAAAGAACATGAACAAGAAATTTGCATATTGTGTGCTAAGAGCTAAATAAAAAGGAAAAACCATCGTCGAACAGAAAGCAAAGCTAAAGTCATGTCGAGAGAAATCTGAGCAAATGAAGTAAAGGTGTCAAGAACTTTATTGACAGGCCTCAAGCTGCCTGACAAACAGAATGTAATGCTGGCAAAAAAAAGTTTACACAATAAAACAAGAGAACGGCAGCAGCTGAGACCATAGACACAAACCGAACCCGAATTCAAATGCGAGCCCTCGTGTAGGAAGCCGATGAAAGCAAATAAAACAAAACAAACTGAAAACGTGACAGGCAGCAAAGCGTTCCAATAGCAACAAACATACAAGAAACAACAACAACAACAACACCAAATGCATGATGACAAAAACGAAAAATATTTTTGCATTGACAAATGAGCTACGTGAAAGTTTTGCACAACTCCTGAGGCGACTGGACGGACAGTGTAGGCTCAGATTAAGACTCTGACTCTTACTTTGACTCCAATTCGGAGTCGGAGTCGGCTCTTAACTGGCCTGGAGTCAGCTGCAAAATCGAAATCGGGTAATTAGCACTTATTGAGATCAAAGTCAAGTGAACGCGAACTAGTCGAGCGCTCATGTGGGCAGCCGGGAGGTCGACACACTTTTCGCAGTCACTGTCATTGGCAAGTAAATAGAGCACAGCAAATAATAACAAATACTCATACTACATACACATCAACTCACTTCGAGCATAATTAATGTGCATATGCCACTGACAGAGAGATAGAGAAAGGTAGGTAGAGCAAGAGAGAGAGAGAGAGAGAGAGAGAGAGAAGGGGCATTTAATACTTGCACTAAACAGCAATTGGTTTTGCATGCCAAAGTGTTTTAGCTCGGACATCTCTGTACTCAGCGAATACTACGCATTGTTGTGGTATGGGAAGTAGTCGACTAGACAAGCTCTTTAGACTTGTCAGGCTGGCAAATCGTATTATTCATAGATAGTTATCAATTTGTCTACATACTGAATTACGTATACGTAATATATAAAAAATAATACAAATAAATATAAATATAATAAAATAATACAAAATAATAATTTTAATATTATTAAAACTAGCAAACATTATAAGAAAATCTGAATTTAAATATATACAAAATAGTTATGATAATTTAATTAATTATAAAAGATACTTAAGATGAAGTCAAATGAAAATTAAAATAATATATAGAATAAATGAACTTAATTGCTTATTGTCATGAACTATTTGGCATGTATTAATTGATTTATTAAATATTGAAGTATCACTGAAAGCTGCGACGATTTTAAATTTAATTACTTCCAGTCGAAAGCGCATTTGAAAGTCGCCTACAACTAGACTAGTTCGCTTTATGTATTTTCCACTTGGCTACTGCACAGAAACTCATTTGCAACTCACACCAACGGCAGTCGGTTGCATTTGCCACTGAGGGGAGCTGTGCGGTGGCAATAATCATCATGTTGTCCAATGCAGAGCAATGCTGTCCAAAGAAAACGTGTGCCACAAAATGTCACTCTCATTTAAGCTGCATGTAAGAGAGTGTAGTGTGGTTGTGTTTGAGTGTGTGTGTGTGTGTGTGTGTGTGTGGCAAGGGGCAAAGCGCCGCAGTTGCATGCGGCACTCATTTGCGGACGAATGTCAACGTGCCGCTAATTAAGGTTAATCAAAATGACAATATTACCGGAGCTAAGCTAAATGAGTGGTCGTCAAGTGCAAGCGATGCGATTGATCAACGAGGTCATCAGCCAAAAGCGGCAGCCGATGAGATTTGGCCAAACAAGCGACTAACTGTATAAGCACAACAACTAATTGTGTAGCCAAATGACTGTGCATACACATACATATGTATGTATGTGTGTGTTAGTTAGTTATGACCAGCTCGAATTGCCTTTTGCGGCGCTGTTTTATTTGCATAGCAGCTCGACTTTACCACATGCTGCCTGTCAAACTGTCGGCGCCTGAAGTTTTGCACGCAGAGCAACGCAATGCGACGACTTTGCCTTTCCCCCTTTGTCACTTTCCATAAATCAAAGCGACTCGCATTGTCAGCACTAAATGAGTCATTTACTCTTTTTTTCGGGGTGGGTTCTGTCTGCCTTTGAAGTTTCATGCGAAAATCAAATAATGCGATGCCTAATTAGAGAACATTCGCATAGCTGCGGGGCAACGTTTAAGACAATTAAATACGGGGCTTTCAAAGGGATTGCGATTTGCGTGATTGCAGTGCAGTTTTAATCGGCATCCAAAATGCCTCATTGACTCACCTGATTTGGTTTGCAAATTGCTGTAAAAGAGAACAAGAGTCAAGCGTTAGTTGAAATTGCTGCAAGAACTAAGTGTACTTTTGTACTCTAATATATAGATCATTGATAAGTTGTTTTGGATTAATTAGTATCTATTTTTTTACTTTGAACACTAAACAACTAAATAATGCTAGTATTGTTGTGGCAAATATCAAGTATACGTACTTCTACGGTATGGTGTTTAACTTTAATAAAAAAAATACAAATAATACACGATAAAGGCAACAATTAGTAATTGCTTATAAGAATTCTAGTGTTAATATACTTATAAAAAATTTCATTTAAAGGCGATTTCGGTACAGAACAATTTTAAAATAAAATATATAATCAGGAAATAGACAAAATTGTTAAAGAATTCACGTAATACATCACAAACATATTTACAAGTTTTCATTTATTTTTTAGAATTAAATTGGTATCATAGTATAGAGTTCAGCAATCTACTTGGCACTCATGCCAATGTCTTAAAACGAATATCGCAAAAATAGCAAAAAGCCAACAATAATTCCTGTCAACTACTCGCAGCAAAGACCATCTGCTGCTTTCTGCTGCAATGCCCAACAAGTCCTGCACCATTATGCCGTAAAGTCCTGCAAGTAACTGCTGTCACAATATCCACGCACATTGCACAATGGAGGACATAGTGCACGATGGCAAACTTCAAAGTGTGCGTTTTTTAGCAGCATTTGCACTATTCAAAAATTAATGCGCTACAAAAAAGTTCAACTGGAGGAGAGAGCTAGGCAAAGATAAAGCGAAAAGGCGGCGAGATGAGTGCCTGCATAAGTGATGCCCACAGGACACGCTCTGCGTTAGTTAGTTAGAGCCAGAGAAGTAAAAGCGAAAATGTGCAGCATGTGCACAATGTTGGCCAAAGTAGCCCAAGGCGACCAAATGAGTTCAGCACTAAAAGAAAGTCCGAAAAGGAATGCGTAAAAGTCGACCAAAAATAACGAAAATTGTGCAAGTTTTCTTCAGCTACATACATTGAATTATTCATCAAGGATTACCGGGCAAACAAGTAATGCTCTTACATAGATTTTCTCCAAAAATAACAGTCTATGCAATATATATTTATATTATAAGATTTTAATATGATAAATTTGTTTTTAATTATATAATATGGATTATCT
The DNA here is from genome assembly GCA_035042425.1 of Drosophila flavopinicola. Lineage (NCBI taxonomy): Eukaryota > Metazoa > Arthropoda > Insecta > Diptera > Drosophilidae > Drosophila > Drosophila flavopinicola. The sequence continues at coordinate 971,350 of JAWNLL010000454.1, read as the reverse complement.
CAGAAATTCAATTTTCGATTTTCATGATTTTGAAAATTTAATTTATATTAACATTTGCATTTAAATTATATCAAATTAAATTTTGTCAGTTTAGACGTATTGTTATAATTTGAATTTATTTATTTAATGTCGACTATTGACAGTTGCTATAGAAAATATGTTTATGCCACTAATTGGAATGGTTATTTCGCAACTGCACATAAAACTGCCACGCCCACTTGCACACAAACACACACACACACACACGCACACACATATACTGTTAGTTTGGCTGCTGTCGCTCCAACAAAACCTTATTATTCAGCGTTATTGCTCTTGACCCAACTGACTCCCAGCCACAGCCCCAGCCACAACGCACAGGCTTTCTATATCCAAAACAAATGACTTTGTTTGCTTTGCCAGGCATTCGCCATGCTCTGTCCTGCCCTGCAATGCCCTGTTCTGTTCTGTTCTGTCCTGTCCTGTTGTGTCCTGCCCCCTAATGCGGCACACACTCCACCACTTGAAAAGTCAAGTGGTTGCCGGAGCCGAGTGGAGCAACTGCGGCTGCTGCTGCTGCTGCTGCTGCTGAACTGAGCCGTCGCATCGGGGACTTTGCGGCTGGCTAAGGACTCGGATTGTGACTATGTCGACGGCGAGTGTATTCTTGTATAAGAAAATGCTCATGAATGAATGAAATTGCTGCACAATTTAAAAACTTCCGCATCAAGCGGCAACAACAATAGCTACAGCTACAGCTACAGCAGCAGCAGCAACAAAAATAATGCGCCCCCATCTGTCGACAGATATTCTCAGATGCGCAGGTTGCCATTCCATTTACTATATATTATATACTTATTTCTGGTGTTTTTTTTTTTATTTTCCTTTCGCATTTTTCATTCTTTTTGCTGCATTTTGGCGTAGTTTTCTTTTGAGTTGAAGGCAAATGCTTTGCGGATGTGTTTAGTATACGTTTTATTTATATTGACAGGCACGGAAATTTTCGGTTCCTTTTTTCTAGATTGTAGTTCCTCGACATGAAAAGACTAAAATGATTTGAAGCAGCCGAGTGCACACGTTCATAACTATAAAGCTATTGCAGTTTTGTTTAAGAAACTTTACGAATTTATAGATTTTGCTGTAAATCTGAAGTACAGTGAAATAAATCTATTTTTTATGCAATTTATTTTGGAACTGATGCTTTACAAAAATTTCAATAAAAGATCAGAGTATAATATGTTATTTTTGATTCGAAAATAGTTCGTTTATATAACGTTATGGATTAATAATTTAGATGAAAATTCAGATCATCGACCAGTGTATAGAAAAGTCACGAATCCTCACTACCAATAAGACCAAATAGCTAAAACAGCTTGATACAATATTTGTATTTATTTTATATATATAATTCACTATCTAAAAAACTTTCGCTCATAGAAAAATTCAATTAAGATTTTTATTCTCTCATATTATAAATTTATAAGTTTCAAGTGTTGAAACATAACAATCCAGCAGAATACACAAGCTAAGTTTAATTTATAAGCGGCCAGACCATATCCGCAAAGACATCCGACTATTATACACATTATACTTACAGAGCGAATATTCTATACGAGTATTTTAACATCTGTCAGCTGATGATCAAAGTTTTTGTTTGCAACTGCACTCAACACACTTCACATGGGAAGCACAACTTTTATATGCAATTCACACAGCTCCAAGCGAGTTTTGGGCCACCCAGAGGACAACTGCCTTAAAGGCAGAAGATAAATGCCAAATGCGACAGTCAAATAAACAGAAAGCAAAAAACAAAACTGCAACAGCCTTCAACATACACATAAACCACTCTCTAATACACACACACACATATATAGTGATGGGTGGGCTCATTAAATATTTAAAACTCTTGTAACGCCAAAACACAAGCGGCTCGAAACACGTAGCCTTCGAAAAAGAATATACAAAATATAAAAACAACAAATAAGCCAACACACACACACACACACACACATACAAGTGTTGGCTCAAAAGCGCAAAGCAGTGCCAAGCAAAAAAAGTTTTGCATTTGGCCCAAAAAAAAAGGAAGTTTCTGTGTGCATGCCATGGAATTTGAAGCAACAAACAAAAAAGCCCCACGGACCCAAAGGGGCGTGGCTCTGCTGTCAGCTGCTTATAAATGAGCCAGTGTCTCTGTGTGTGTGTGTGTGTGTGTGTGTGTGTGTGTGTGTGTGTGTGTGTGTGTGTGTGTGTGTGTGATGCCTCGGTGTGGGTGTTTATGGTAACGTATGCAATTTAATTAGGACTAAACTAAATTAATGGCCACGGTATTTGTTTCCCCAACAACTGAAAGGGGTTGGCTCCTTGCTCCTTGCTCCTTTGCGACCACAGCGCAAGCTGGCCGAGCGATGAGGTCCTTTGACAGCGCACAAATGTGTGCGGCGGCATGTTGTTAAAAATTTGGCAAAGCTCTCGACGTCTATTAGCGACACACACACACACACACACAAACACACACTGAAAGGAACTTGCCAAGGAAATGTACTACATGGGGCGTGTGTGTGTGTGTGGGTGCAGGAAATGCTCACTGAAAGTATTTTACGTTGCCTGTTATGTCATGTAGCAAAGTGTGTGCAAAAATTTGTCACAGCCCCAAAATGTATGCTAGAGTTTGTGTGGCAATTGGGACAAGCATGTGCAAGCTTCTAACGGGTAGTTACACCCCTTGTTCACAGGTTTTTAGCAAACTGGCTGACAAAGCAAGTGTGCGTGTGTGTGTGTGTGGGTGTGTAAAACGTTCAAAATGCAAAACTGAAATCGGTAAATGTGTATTTTTGCATCTCGATTGCAATACAATTCTGGAATAGAAAATAAATTGCTTTTTCGCAGCACTAGTTTATTATTGACATGAGAGCTTTTAATTGATGGCTGTACAATATACATATAAAATATCTAAAGTGGATTGTTTTTCTTCTTTTTTTTATGTCGATGTTTAAGTGTAAGCATCTCAAGGCATTGAAATCAAACTGGTTAGCAATAAATGTCACTCTAAAGCTGATTGGCATTTTGCTGATCGAAAGTGGTATAATATGCTTGAGCAAAATAAAATTTTAACGTATATACAAACAAACATTTCAGAGTTGACACGTAGAAGGAATGGCGATAGAAATAGCTAGAGTATGTTTGTAAATGCTTCCAGGAATTATAATTATAATCTTTGCAATATCAAGCTGTTTGTTTTATACATTTAAAACAATTATTTAATCGAATATTCATTTTTCCTTCTAAATAAATCAAAATATGTAAATGTTGTAATATAAAATATAATCAATACAATACGAAATCACAAAGTCTGGCAGCAATAGTAACCGTATTTGGCACAATAAGCACGCGCGTTATAGTGAGCATTGAATTGGATAATTATTAATAAACTTTATTGCCATTTAAATGCTGTCAATAAAGCGAAATTAAATGTACATTTTAAAGGGCGCCCATTGTTGGGGGTTTGAGGTCGCGGCTGCGAATGATTACTGGGTTAGGTTTGTGCGGCAGACTGTTTGCTGTACACACAACGGCCCCAAGCTGCTGCTGCTACATATGTACGTTTGAAGTAAATTAAATATTAAATGTTATTCATACGACGTGCTGGCCCAAGTTGGAGGGCTTACAAAGTCATTTCCTGTTGCTGCGGTGCTTCAATTTTATCACCATATGCGAGTTAGCGAACTTAATGAAATTGTTGGCACAAAAACTGACAGCTGCGTAGCAAAGCTGATGGGCCAATTAAAAGAAAGTCTGCATCATAAGGATGTTGCTGTTTCTTTTTTGCTTATAAGCAGGCAAATTATGCGAGTCATTTTAAAACAATAAAAAAAACAAGAGGTTTTTTGGGTTGCCATTGCAAACATTTGATCTTTTAAGCAACACTTGCAAACACTCAGCATAAGGACATAATTTAACTGTACACATTGCATGGCAAACTTATGACACCCCTGCAGGCCTATCAGAACCAAATATGCATCGCAAATTAATTAGTGTCATTAGATATTGATCCGGTTAATTAGATTGTTTTTGGCTTTACGCGTTTATTAATTAGTCAATGAGCTATAATCGAAATAATATTAAATACGTTTTGTATTAAATTGCAATTGCACATGCAATGATTGCACAAAGCAGTAAATCAATTATGTTTGTCGCTTCCCTTACTACTACTGCAATTACAAATAAGCCAATTTAATATGTATAGAAATGAAAAGCAAATATATGACAGACAAGTTAATATTATGTTTAACAGGTTTATTTTACATTTTACTAGCATTTGCATGCGTTTAATTAAGTTGAATATGGTTTTAGTACTATTTCATTTCCACACCAGGATAGCAGTAGAAAAAATTACGAAGCTTTTTTTTAAAGTTTCATACTTCAGTTTTCTAGTCATTTTTCTAACTTGCAGGTGGATTTTCCAAAGAAAGTGAATAGCAATCTTAGGCATTGAGAGCCTTAACATGTCTTGTTTCTAGTTACTTCAGATTTAAACGCAGAATTAATATAGAGATCAAACCAAGGCCAAGATTTGGAGTTTAAAGTCTTGGAAGGGTATTTAATTTAGTTTTTGAATATGTTACAAGTCCTACAGCTAATATACTATACATGCTTCATAATAAACTACCAAATATTAATTTAAGTCCCAAAATGAAATTTAAAACTACAATTTCTACAAAATGTTATACACAATTTGTTAAATGATAAGTGAAAATCGATTTAATTTGATAGCACATTGTAAATCATTAAATTTCAGCCATAGCAATTTAATTATGCTGCACAAAAACGCTCGCACATCCATTTACTTGACATCTGCAATTTACGGGCCACATGTCGGGCTTTCGACTGTGAAAACGGCAAGAGTTATAATTTATGCGTAGTAATTAAACTAAAAATAATATGTAATCGCAACAACAAAATGCTTTCGCATATATATATATCGTATATCCAAAGGCCAAACAATCAACGGGCTTGTATAGAGCGGGTTAACGGATGTCACATCGTGCACACAAGATAAATTTGAAGGACACTCGCAGGACAGTGACAGGACACATGTTTCGGTTGGCTTGTCATTTCGGGCTGCGTTTCATTTAGCTGTGCGTTTATTCATTTCTATTGCGCAAATATTTAACATGAAATTACATGAATATTTCAGTTTCAGTTCACTCCCATTGGCTGAATTTTTGAAATGGGTGCCCTTAGCGTGGGATAGAAATTTGTAGGTGAATATATATATGCAAGGATATGTGCGTGCAGCAAAAGGTCAGCTCCATAATAAATCAGTAACGAGTAATCCAGAATGCCCGACTTTTTAACCCCAAATTAAAAACGTGAAAAAATCATTTTTTAATTTGAGAGCACTAAAGAATTCACGAAAATTGATGGGCTGTTGACATTATTTATTTGCATTGCATATTTGATTAAGCAAATAGCCAGGGCCTAACACATTAATAAATAGTTATCAAATTTTACTTTAGCCCAATATAAAAGGCAATTTCACTTAATCCTAATGCTGCTTAAAATTTTATTGCACCGTCATCCCATCTGCTTTATGCATAGCCGCTATAAACATGAATCTGCAATGCCAACCACTTTAGTTTTAAAGCACTCATAAAATGATGAACAACAACTAAAAAATATGGTTTTGCCGGCAGCTTTATGCACATCACAGAGCAATTGCCATAAAAACGGTGAGATGGGCACTCAGCATATATATGCTATATATGCATACATGGAATAATAAAAATGCATGCTCAAAAAGCGAAAGGACTTTTGCATTTGCGGAATATTTGAAACAATGCTCGAAAAAGTGTTGCACAATATAATTTATTTATTTAATTTTATGTGATTTCACTATACGATATATGATATATTGGACGAATAAACCAGAGAAACTAGGACCACGGGGAGTCAACTATCTACATGCCATATAATTAACACCAGGAATGACAGGATTGTGAAATTTAAGAAGAGAGTTGAACGTTAGCTTAGTGATTTATCAAATTGTATTACATTACCAATGCCTAATTATCTCGTAATGAAAAGCTTAGGAATTATTCATGAAAACATGAGCCACATGGAGCACAATAAAAGCTTTGGTTTGTGTCACGTTAACAATATATATTTATCATTAAATGTATTAAATATATCCCTTATATTTGCCTCATGGCACAATTGTTTCTATTTGCAAAGGAATTTAAAACTATTCCCAAGCGACTCTTAGTATAATGCGTTTACAAATTGTATAGGTTTTAAGATACCCATTCGTAAAAGATATACCCGCAACTTTGACATAACTTAGCCAGTCAATTCAAAAGTGAAAGTGCAAATGCCAAAGAAAATCGCAAAATGGAAATCTATTGAATTATTTAATGTACTGTAAAGGGCAGCTGAAACTCTCGGCCCAGTTGCCAAGATATTTGCCAGATTTTGTAGAATGCTCATCACAGTTCATGTGGCAGCTGCTGATGTTGTTGTTAGTTTAATGGCTATTGTTGTTGTTGGCTCGGTTAGCAAAACTTTGGGCACATTTTGCTGTTGTTATTTGTGCATTCCACGAACAAGTCGAAATAACAAACTTTGCCATGTCATAAACACAAACTATGTGCGACAGTTGCTCAGAGACACGGCCAATAACAACTACAACTACAACTACAAATACAACTACAACTACAAATAGCAACCAGAAGCAGAAGCAGAAGCAGTAACTAAATCAAGCCTACAATGCGGAGGCGTCAATATAAATTCAGGTGTAATCATGTGTAAATCCTTAAAGTTTATTTTCTGCAATTTCCCTTGGCAGTCGGCGTCGTCCTTTTGCCTCCGTGAGCTGCTCCTTATGAAAAGCACGTAAAGTACATGGCTATAAATATACGGACATCCGGCGAAGGAGAAGCAGAAGAAGTAGAAGGTGTGGATGCTAACGGGAAGTGCGTATGAGGTTTTTGATTAGAAAATATGAACACACTGCTGATTGGCCATATAGGTAACTAAATTGGGTATTTTTATTTAATACAATTTGACAGCGTTCATAAAGTTAAAGCGTGTGAAATTTAAGTGTTGCTTAAGTTAAGCAAACGCTGCACTATATAAAATGCTTATAAGCCAGCTATAAACTGGCAAGTTTTAGAGTATGCTTCTAGCGTTCTCAAGCTGCAGCTGCAGCTGCTGTTGTTGTTGCTGCTGCTGTTGCTGTTGCCACAGGAGCCAGGATCAGAGGACAGCATCAGCACAAGCTGCCAATAAAACATGAAATATTCGCTACGCCAGCTACGAGACAAAACAGCAATACCAGCTATACAGCTGCAGTAACCCGGGCCCTTGGTAGCTGCTTGCTTGCAACTCGGGCACGTGGCATGCCCCAAAGACAGTAGCAGGTAAATGGTAAAAGGTAAAAGGTAAATGTGGCGCGCTGCACAATGCACAATTTATTAGTTTTAACCAACACAACAGAAACCAAAAAAACAGAAAGCGAAAGACAAGGGTGCTCAACTCCACTCACGACTGGTAGATACACTGTAACCAGGGTATCCTTACCGATCAGTCTGCATCTAATTCGAATTATGTATATTGTACTTGTAACGTTAGCTAGAGATAAATGATAAAATTATAAAGAAAAATATAATAAAATAACTGTGACACTTGAATTTGTTTATAAAACACAAATAACAGACATATTCTTTACACTCTAAGAGTTAACTATTCCTGATCTGCTCTATCTGCTAACCAAATTCCATGATACTTAAAATATTTTTAAAAAAATTTATTATATTTAAAATATATAAATATAATACAATTTAGCTTCCACATCTAAAATTGCCTTTTGTCTCGAAATTAGAAAGAAATTCAATCCCACAAATCCTTTCTGGACCTACTTTCATTCATAAAAATAATAAAATAACTTCGATTAATATTTTCTATTCGAATTGATCTGAGAAAGATCGGATATTTGATCAGTATCAATTTGAAATTGATCCGTTTTTTTCTGTGTGTAAGCTCATAATCGGTGCTCAAAAACGAGGACATATTTTTTCCTGGCTCGACTTCATTTCTACCCATTTTCAGTAGGCACAGTGTATAAAAAGGGAAAGGACTTTCTGCGGCAGCAACAACTGCAGGCACCAAAGTGCAATTTTGTTGCCTACTTTTTGGTGCGGTCTCCACATTGGTCTGGCCACGACCTGAGCCCATAATAAAAACGCCAGCCTAGATTTTGGCATGCATATATATGTATATATATATATATATATTGGAGGAGCATTGTGGCCAGATAGCCGAGCACCACAACAATATCTTTAAGTGCCAGCTTGGCCGCAATGCAAAACTGTTTACCTTGTGCCTGGACGGGTTTTAGGCCATCTTCCTTTTTTTTTGTTGGCAGCACCAAACAGTTGGCAATACTCTTATAAAAGCAAACGATCTGTGGCACTAAACTACGTAGTGGCATGCAGCTACTGTAAGTCGCAGTTGGCAATGGCTTTTTTTGCCTAATTCATGCCACAGACTGTGGCCTTAATTAAAAAGTCTTTTGAGATGCAGCTATCACTGGAGGGCAGCCCAAATTGGGCGGCATATCGATTGGGTAAACTACGATAGTGAATGGTTTATCTTTTTTACTTACGCTCAGAAAAGCTGGGTACTAAAAAGAGTTTGCAAGTGACGTGACTTACCTGCAAAGACATTGAAAAAAGTAGAAAAAAAGTTTAGATGTATATCGATAAATAGAATTAATTAAAATAAAAAATCATTCGGAATCAAAAAACACAACTACAAGATATGAAACTCTAAAAAAAATGTTTAGCTTTGTTAAAAAGTAAAAGTAAATTAATAATTATGAGAAATAAATAACAATCGGGCTGACAGTACAGTCCTATTCTCAGAAGTGTATAGATCTTCTAGAACAAACAAATGTAGATTCGAATTGAAAATATTATGTTGGTTTCTTTTTTCGTAGTTTTAGAAAACAAATTTGTAAAACTTAGCACGGCAAAACTATTTTAAAGCATTCCAAAATATATATATAGAAAAATAATCTGCTACATATAAGAGTGGGTCTTTCATTATAGGGTTGTCAATTACTTTACAATCAGCCTACTATTTGTATGTGAATTAAATCAGACTTCACAAAATGCATGTAAATGCCTTAATATATTACCCTATGATTAAGATCTACAATACAATAACAAGCACATGCTACAACAACTTCCATTCAAGTACAAATCAAAACTCGTTTAATAACAAATACCACATTCCTTACATGCATTTTAAGTTCAGCTACCGCACAATACAATCATTTATAAAGCCTAAGAAAACTAATCTCTTTCCGCCAATGTTTGTACATGTCTTACATAATTGCTCCACTAAATTCCAGTTGCTTGTATAGACAACCCAATTTGGTATGTGTGTATGTGTGTTGTGTGTGCTTCCCCCTCTTTAAAAGTTGTTCACATACATCAAGTGTGCGGCCTTTGTCCGAAAAACGTTGGCCAAATGCAAATAACGTAATTTTAATTAAATGCGTCAATAAATCGCCCCGGACAACAACAACAACAGCGGACTAAAGAGTTCCCCTGGGCACGGCCCCAATGCGTTTGCTTGACTAATTGAATGTAGCACACACACACACACACACACACACATGTATACATACACACAAAGAGAGAGAGCCATAGATAATGCCTGGATTGGGCAAACAACTTGTGCAAACATATTTGCGCAAATGTGGCAAACGCAAAAGGAAATTGAATTGTCAATTGAGATTGGCTAGCCAAAGCACTTGCCTCAGGCCCAGCTAATTAAAATTTGCATAATTAATCAACTTTTTCGGCCCAGAAAGTACCAAAAGAGACGAAAAAAAACCAAAAAAACAAGTGGAGAAGGATTATCTTCGGCGTGCCGAAAGATTAAATACTCTTTTCGAACCTTAAAGCAATTTTTACTATTTTTCCGTGACTGCTTATTTAATTCGCAGATATTAATGTCGCATACATATACCCCTACATATAAAATAAAATATATAAAGGTATTCATGTAAACAGGGACGTTTCACTATCCGCAGCTCGTGGACGCGTCCCTTAGCATTCATAAGTGCTACCGAATTGAACAATATACAAGTTTCAGTTTTCCAAAAAGTCAAAACTACATTACATATGTATACTACAATATACATACCAAATTTTGTGCCTGTTGCTCTTATACCTTTCAAGGCCGCTGTCGGAAATTGAATTGTCATAAAACTTAATCTGAACATACGAGAGCTTATATTCAGAATTTGAGATCCATATTTTTTTCGCGTGTCATTGGTTTTGCCAATGAATTTAAATTTTTCTTTTGAATTATTCTATTAAAGCTACTTTATGTATGAAAAAAAAAATTAGAAACAATTTAGGAAATTGAAAATAAATGAATTTGACTACAGCTATTATATATTTGAAAAGAAGAATAAGAAAAAATGAAAATAAATGACCAGTCGCCGCTGGTTTCGAACCCGGGTCCTCTCGCTCACCAGTTCGCAACTTTACCCACTACGCCACAAGCCGTTTTGATGATCGCTGACAAAATCCACTTGAAGAGCAGACTGTCAAAAGCTTTCTTGTTTTGCTTTGTACTGCTTACGCAAGCAGTTTAAGAATCGCTAACAAACTCGATTTATACTGAGCTTTGTTTTTTCGCGTGGCATTGTTTTTGTTCTAAGCCATTGAAAGCAAATGAATTTGATTACAGTTATTATATATTTGAAAAGAAGAATAAGAAAAAATGAAAATAAATGACCAGTCGCCGCTGGTTTCGAACCCGGGTCCTCTCGCTCACCAGTTCGCAACTTTACCCACTACGCCACAAGCCGTTTCGATGATCGCTGACAAAATTGCTTGAAGAGCCGACTGTTACAAATTTCCTTCTTTTGTTTTCCTGCAACCTGCAACTCGCGTTTGTCAGCATTTGTTTTTTCGCGTGGCATTGTTTTTTGTTCTAAGCTATTGGAAGCAAATTAATTTGATTACAGTTATATATTTGGAAGGAAGAAAAAGAAAAAAGTATTAAATTAACAATCAGTCGCCGCCGAGGCTCGAACTTGAACTTGCGAAACATGCGTTCGTTAGCGCGGCTCTTTACGCCATACGCCACAAACCGTTTTGATGATCGGTGGCAAAATACCTTGAAGAGCAGACTATCAAAAGCTTTCTTGCGCTTGACTTTGTTTGCTCAGACTATCAAAAAGCTTTCTTGCGCTTGACTTTGTTTGCTCATATGCACCTGTTTTTTCAAAATATTTAATGACGCATATCTTCGCTGTTTATGACTCAATCGATTTGCGATTTTACCCATCGATGAGTTATATGGATGTTCAAGTGTACAAGGAAATTTAAGGCAATTGCTTTGAAAACATCGGATTTATGGCCAAACCGACTTTGAGGTGTATGGCAGCTATAAGATATAGTGGTCCGATCCGGCCGGCTCCGACCAATGTGCTGTCCCCTTGAATAATAAGTGTCTGTGCAAAGTTGCATCGCGATAGCTCAAAAACTGAGGGACTAGTTTGCATACATACAGACAGACAGACAGACAGACAGACAGACAGACAGACAGACAGACAGACAGACGGACATGGCTAGATCAATTTGTTTTTTTTTATAAGCATATTGGCAGTAACTTTTGGGGGTCTCAGACGCTTCCTTCTATGCGTTACAAACTTCAGGACAAACTTAATATACTATTTTCTTCGAAAAGAGTATAAAAAACAAGGTAGCCAGTGCTCAGCGGAAGGAGCGAACCCACCAAACCGGAAGTGCCTACTAAGTGAAGCGCTTTTTGCACAAGTGCACTTAAAATTGCATTTGAAATTAATTGAATTTTCAGCCAACGGGCGGGCTGGCTCCTGACGAGGACTTCAAAATTAATAAGCTGCAATTGTGTGTGTGTGTGTGTGTGTGTGTGTGTGTATAAAGTGAGGGAGAGAGGGTTAACAGAGCCGGGAAATGCCAGCTCAGCAGGAGACGCTCACATTCCGGAAGTTTGACTGGGTGCCGGGTTTCATTTGACTTGGCAAAATGTATTCAACGTGTTCTTAATACGTATTTAATGTGTTAACAACGGCTGAATCTGGTACTTTAATACCTATTAAAATGGAGTCAAGTGGCTATAATAATGTTGTGCACATGTGTTTAACCTAGTAGTTAGAATATTTAATTACTCGTCTCAACTGATTGAGCAATAAACAAGTACGAGTGCTAGCCTGCACCCAGTCCCTACATTCATTCGTACTAGCCTATCAGTGCACATACTTACAAACAACCACACACATGCTGCAAGCAGTGCAAGCAGTTCAGGTAGTTAGCTTGCTTCTTCACTGAAATATCTGTTAAATGTGTATGCTATTATGCTCTCGTGCTCTTATAACTTTTAAGTTATGGCCCAGAGACGCTGTTCTGAAATCGAAATATTATCGATAACTTTTGATAACTTTAAATAAACTTGATCTGACCAGGGACTAAAGGGAACTTATGAAGTCTTTAGCTCTTATGGTCTCTGATATATACACAGATGAACATACGGACGGACAGACAGACGGATATGGCTAGATCGACTCGGCTGTTGATACTAATCAAGAATATATATACTTTATATGGTCGGAGATGATTCCTTATGCCTGTTACATACTTGTGCACAACTTCATTATACCCTTTTCACCCATTTTAAAAGTGTTCATAGTATAAAAACCATTAGGCTGGTCACTAGATATCAAATATATTCAAATACCTGTAGACTGTACTTAATACATATATTAAACCGATTTTGAAAGTATTTATTTAAGCATTAACCTAAAAATAAACAGCTATCATAAATGGGAGCATGCTTGCATAATTATGTTAATTACATAAGGGTTTTAATGTATACAAATATATTATTAAATTGTATATGCATTGTTTTTTGGATCTTTGTTAAATAAGAAAAATAAAAACAATACCCATTTGATTAAAGCTGTTTCGTTTAATTTAGCATCAATTACTATTTCCTGTAATTTAAGCTTGAATACGCATATTATATTCGCACGCTATAAATATATATTTATGTTAACAAGCAAGAAGCTTACCGTAATGATTTTTATTTAAATTTAAATAAATATTCATAACATGTGAATAAAGTCAGTAAATAATTACTCATTAGGGCAAATCCCATAAGGCCGAAGTGTTTGAGTGCACTTCAAGGGTATAACACTTGTCGCTTTTCGCTGCAATCCATTCGCATATATATATATATATATATATATATATATGTAAAGGAGACAAAGTCACTCACAAGTGCAGCAGTGGGCGTTGCAAAAGTGGGCGTGGCTTGGCATGCAATCAAGGACAATTTAAGGGACTCATTAAGTGGCTGCTTGGGGCCTTGGCACCGGGCGTGGCGTTTTTAATTGCAGTTATCGCTGTTGTCATCCGAGTGGACATTATGTGGACAATTTCATATTAAATGGTTTTGTGCTGCTGGGCCAATGTTCATAAATAACAAAAGTCATGCTCCAAGCCAAACAATCTTATCAAAATGACTTACATTACACAATGAACAACTATTATTATAAGCCTCCAAATGTTCAAACTTTGTAGACAGATAAACAATGTGAGCATAAAACTCTTGAACTGTCGTTGTTCAAGCATATAAGAACAGTAGTTAAAGATTCTCAGAAGCACACATCATCATAACACACACCGGATAAGCATCTACAAGCAGTTAACAGTTGTTTTTGTCTAATCATGTTAGTTGTTGAGTGCCTGCCTTATACAGTAGGTATATAAAGTATCTCTTATCACATTGTGTCAAGCGAATCGGAAGCTATGCAATTGACAGGCGACAACAGACTGTTGAATTTTGCGTCGATTGCTGATAGCAGAATTGAAGCCAGTTAGCTTAGTATCTCAATAAGTAGTCTATAAGCCCATTAAAAGCTCAGGCCAAAGTGAAATTTCCCAAGTAAAAACACTTGAAATTCCTGCGTAATGAGCAGCGCAGTAAACCAAAAATTCCCAGACGATTGTCTGACACGCATGCATAAAAATAACTAAGCTGCTTTAATGGGGCGAAACCCCTTTAAAGGTGGCATTGATAAGGTTTAATTAAACTTTTATACAAAGACAAGTAATGCTTGCCTTTTGAATGGGTATTGCGTATTAAAAAATCTAAAACCATACTCTATAATATTTTTTATTAGCAAATAAAAAAGAATTCCACCCATATAACTCACTTTGAAATCTTTGCATAATCTGGTGCCAACTACAAAATATGCCAACGCTTAAAGAACAAACTCAACTGCAAATAACTGAGACAATATTACACAGATAAATCAAGCAACTGTGCATAACTATTATACTAGGTTAAACAAAGGCTTCTATAGAAAAAGGTGATTCATTTTCCATGATTGCTTGCATTAATCATAGTGCATTGCAATTTTCTACCTAAAGACGAGCAGCCAATTGTGAAAAGTTACACCCGCACAACTACTAGTACATGTGTGTGTGTGTGTGTGTATCTCACAGATAGTGAAAGTTCATTGTATCTGAGAGGCTGGTGTTTGATTTATGACTCGCAATGCATTTTCAATGGTGCCATAAAACGGAATGAGAAAAACGCCATAGCACGTGTGTGCTCACGATTTTTAATTATCATCTACAAGGCTGATTGCGACTCAGCAGCTCAAACAAGTTATAGATACCTGCAGCGTAAGAAGATATCACATTTTGTACACAATGTTTTTATAAGCTTATGATAACCAAAGTGATTCACCGGTAAATTCCCACTCGGTTGTTATTTGAGGCCAACGCAATATTAACATTGACTGATATTTTGAAATTAAGTAGCCAAAAGCTAAGTTAGATACCCAATATAAATAACGGGCAAACGCGTTTGTCATACAAAGCAATTTTTAATTAATACCCGAACAAAAAATAAGTGTAATAAATAAATACAAAACAGAAAAAAACATTTGCACAAAAGTCACGAAAAATACAGCTGACACCTCTCGGCGAACAAAACAAAACCAAACCAAACGTAACTTGGCGCAATCAAATAAAAGTAAAAGCTAGAAATAACGATAATATGTGCCAGACACTGCTACAATTGCTCGAACAATGGTACAGCAATAACAGCAGCGATAAATAATAAAAAATCATGGTCTAGGAGGCAACTGGCAACAGCCAAGACACAAAACACAAAACACAACACACAAGATACAACAAACAACAAACACTGTGTGGAAATGGCGTGTAGAAAACCCAGTAATTTTGTGTGTCAACAGTACAAATAATATTAGATTATGCTTGAGCTCGCCTGCCGCACCGATAGAGTGGTGCCGGTAATTGGAACATTTATCAAAATACTCACGGCTTCTATATACAAATGATAAATATGATTTTGCTATGTTCTTTGTTTGGCAATAAAATATGCATGTAAACAATTTCACATTACAATCGTACTAAAAAAAAAAATAATGTAATTAATTATGTGTCACATTACAATCTTACTAAAATATATATAAAAAACTAATGTATCTGGCATTCCTGAGCACTGATACTAAACAAATTACAGCTTTATCAAAAAGCAATTCCAATTTAAGTACAAAATTAACATTACAATTACCATTTAGCAATTTAAAGAAAAGTTATTTGCATATTTTTATGATTTTCAAATTAAAAAGCCATCTTATTTTATTACCAAATTAAATGTTGTGTAAATTCTTCGTGGCATAGTCAACACTACAAATGATAAATATGATTTTGCTATGTTGTCTGTTTGGCAATAAAATATGCATGTAAACAATTTCACACTACAAACTTACTAAAAAAATAAAATAAAAATAAATCACATTACAATCTTACTAAAAAAATAAATAAAATATAAAAAATAATGTATTTGGCATATCTGATCACTGATATTAAACAAAGCACAGCTTTATCAAAAAGCAATTCAAATTTAAGTACAAAATTAACACTACAATTATCATTTAGCTATTTAAAGATATGTTATTTGCATATTTTTTCGAATTAAAAACCCATAATTTTTGTATATTCTTCGTGGCATAGTCAACAGTTTATTTTTAGGACCAGCCTAATGCATTCACTTGCACATTTGTAAGTACACAGTGTGCGCTTGTGCGGCAGCAACCTTGAATTTAATTATGGAGTACATGAGCGCACTTTAACAAGAGCCAAAAATAAGTAGATGCATAGTGCACAAATTACAGTGGAAACTCACTCGTTCAACACAATTAATATGTTCCCAGCTTTTGTGTCAAATAACTAAACAAATTAAATCATCAAAACACTTTATGCACAATTTTAATGCATTTGCCATGTTGTTTTTAGGCAAACACTTGTCATTTAACGCGAGGTCGCACTGTATCGGGCATTTGGCATGTAGTGACTGCAAATAGTTGTTGTTTGCACAAATTAAAGATGCGATTGCTGTATAAAGTTGTTAACCAGTTAACCAGTGACAGCTGCTGCGAATTACATCATTCAAAGGTTAAGAAACATATGTCAATCGAATGCTTGATCATTCAAGTGCAACTCGCAAGAGACTTATTCAATTGTCTGAGCTCACAGCCGACTTATCTACGCAAGCGTCGAATGACTGGCAAATTATGGCAAATATTCGTATGGAAACAATAAGAAAACGAGAATGTGCACACACTGGTAGATACTCTGTACTGGGGTTATAACTTTATGCGTTCTGTCAGTTAATCAATTAGACGCTTGTAAAAAAATTGTATTCAAGCTATGATGTTTTAATATTATTATATTAAAATAATTAACTAATATTAATTAATTGAATAATATTATAAAAAAATAGATGATATTGTAAAATAATTCTGTAATCATTTTCTTTTTGGCTTTTTCTGTTCTATTTATTTACAATCTTTCTGTAGACAATAAGTAAATGTTAGGAAAACTACATAAACAGACAAGCAGATTTAGCTTGTTTATACTTTAAAGCATAATCAGGCATTGTGGAAGCGGAAAGGAGGTCGTATACGTAATAGATATATATAATAAGTAACTCTGAATAGGGTCATACTACATACCACTTTTACTGTCGTATAATATCAGCTTTCAATGAACAGGCAGCCGAACAAAGCTGAAAGATTTGCACTACTGGTATCGTATTTTTCAGTTACATCAATTTGCCTAATTTGATGATACCTTTATGCTAATAAGCATAGGGTATGCAAATAAAAATGTGCGCTTCTGTCTCTTGCGTATATGTATGCAAATTTGACTAAATGACAAAACAAATTGCACTCACGCACTCGCCGCGGGCATCAATCAGTCAAAAGCGACACCTTTTACAGTTACTCTGGCAGAGATCAACAACAAGCCTGGAGACTTCAAGTGCGAGTACAGGAACGCAAATATGACAGACAGGTAGACAATCAGTCAGAGTGCCGCACAGTGACAAATTGAATACGAATATGAAGGAAATGCCGACTTAAGTACAGGCTCAAGTATCTATGGAGATATGTACAAAATTTATTCAGCCATTGCATGTGTCTGCCAAAAATCTTCAAAAGCTAATTCTATCAATTTCATTAGCATATAATTTGGCTGGAAACAAAGGGGACGCTTTAAGATTTTGTGCATAAATTAACTAACTGAATATTTAATTAAGTGAATAGTTCAGCAAAGTGCCAATTTTGTTAGAAGCGAGTAGAAATATTTGTCTTAAATGACTGGCAAAGAAATGGTAAAGGTTTTATTTTTAATATACTGTACCCCCAGCAAGGTATTACCTTAGCTTTGTTATGTACTTGTATAATCTACTTTCCAATTTAGTGGACATTGGGCTTAAAAAAAGACATCAGAGGCTATTTCTAGGAAATCAATAAGCATTTTACAAACTCAATTTGACACTTTTGTATATTTACAATGAATTTTGACGGAACAATGAAACACTTTTAAATCACCTTTTCTATCGATTTGTATCCTATTTGTGACACCCGCGAGATAAAAATGTTTAGAAAAATGTGTACTATAAATGAAGAAAGGTGCCGCAGAAAACTAATCAAATCAAACACAATCAGTCATCCAAATACTATTACCAGCTCAAGTACTTTAAACCTATTTTTGCAGTAGCAAATTGATTGTTAGTTTAGTTAAGCTAATAACAGCCGCTATGCATATTACATGGTGCTTTCACGCACTGCAACTAGTGTTTAATTACAGCAGCCTGCATCATTGGCTAGTTATGTTTGTACATATAATTTTCTAGTTTATTATGCTCAGGTTCCACACCCACAAAACCGACGATGGCGGTTCATCTGAAGACGGCTTTCTTAGACACGCCAGGCACTTGAGCTACGTGAGTTTGTTTAGCACTTAATTAGGTACATTTTACGTCACGTTGAGCACATTAAATCTTATCAAAAGATTGAAACCTATCGCCCATGCAATACACACGCACACCCACAGAAATGGAAAAGAAGAAAGTAACACACATGGAAAAGGCAATGAAAGTGGAGTAAAAGCCGCTGCAAAGAGATGCCGAAGACACTTGTGAGTTATGTCAAACGCAATGAAAAGGAAAACGATAGACGCTTCCATTGATGTTGATGATGATGATGTGATGATGATGATGATGATGATGATGATGATGATGATGATGATGATGATGATGATGATGATCAAGAAAAACACGATACAAAGATGACACACGCATACAGCTCAGCTTGAAACTCAAATTACAAACTGTCAAAAAGTGACTATGCTGAAATGTGAGCAGTCTGGGCAGGATGGGCAGGAATGGGGCGCATTCTCAGTCTCAATGATGATTCCTGACTCAATTTCAGCCGCCAATCTCACAGATGGCCCCTGCAAAGCGGCTATTGATGACTTTGGCCACGCACAACTTTTTCTGCGCAATTCATGGCTCACTGTCATTTTTTGTAGAGCTCAATATACACATATATATATATATATATATATATATGTATATTGACAAGCTGACGTTATCACTGAGCACAATCGAGTGCAAATGAGTCGAATAAAAACAAATACTATATATATCACATTTGCGTGGGCATTACGTTTCCTTTTCTTTTTTGTTCTGTTTCTGCGTGGGTGTCTCTCAACTTTTATTCTCCCGTGGCTAATCTCTGTTACTGGTTCAAATAAAGCCGGAGAAACCTGCAGATTTTTATGATTGTCGTCAGCTCTTCACGCAAATTTAATATTAACAAAATGGCGTCACGCTGTCAGATTAACGTTAAAACTGATGGTCTGTTACGCCACATTGGTGGCTAAAGTTATATTAAAATCCATTAGACTTTAAGAGCATTTTATATATATATTTTTAGCCACACATAACTCTAAATAGCAAAGCCAACCATATTGTGAGAATATATTGTGAGAATTATGTAAGGAATAAGAATGAGGTTAGGTTTCGTTTACTGCAGATTAGGTTAGGTTATGAAAGCAGTAACATAGAATAGAATATAATGGGATCTAGCTTTATCATTTAAAAACGAAAGCCATTGACAAGAAACAATTAAGTTTACAATTCGTTCAAGGAGATATTTTAACATATGGAGCTGATATAAGTATTCGGACAGAGAAAATAGCTTCTATATTTTCCTTCTGCAATTGCATTTGCGGTCTGAATTGGGCTCTTTTAAGACTGTAAGCATTTAGTATTTTAAATTTAAAGTATGAGTTCCAGTTTAATCTGTATTTGCATAAGCATCATAAGGAGTAAGCTCATTTTATTTATTCCTATTGTATACTATTTGTGTAACGCTCACAATTATAATCTCGTATTTTCCTCCTCGTCATTCTTCAGTCCTTCATTTTTTATACCCATTTTTAACCCTATTAAACAAAGCGCTTTTATGCTTGGAACCTTCCTTTGCTCAACTATTCGTCTTGTGCTATTTTGTGTTATGAATTTTAATTAGTTTTCAGTCGTTTTGTGAATGCCCCAAAAGGAGCTAATCTAAAACAATAGTAAAGTTGTCTTCTTCTTTTGTGCATTACCTGAACAACAAACTAGTTGCAATATTCAACTATTTTTGCCAATGATAACACGTTAACTCAGTCAACAACTAGTAGAATCAGGCTAAGACCTTTGCATTGTATTTCAAATGACATTTGCTCGGAGATCGTTACTCAGATTTCAACCTTGTTTACACCTGCATAGCAAGCATATTTCTGAACTTTATGTTTGTAAGAAAAACTGAGAAGTGAGAACCCTCATATTGGTAATCCCCAGATAGCAGCACATTAAGCCACAATATCTCTATCTCGCTCTCTATCAGTCTGTCTTTCTCTTTTGCACACACCATCTATCTTTCTCATGCTGTCTGCATGCTAAAGTAATAAATTGATTTATGATGTCTGGCGCATTTTTAAGCGCCAAAAGTTATGCAACAGAACGAAGGGAAAATGTTTGGCCGCCTCCTGTAAAGTGTGTGGCAAATGGCCGCAAAATGTTGCCACATTTGCTGGAGCAAACTTCAGCAACTATAAGAGGCGGGGGCGTGGCAGCGCCCACCCGTCAAATGCAACGCTGCTGGAAGTGTCAACATGGAGATTTTCCATGCTTTCTGGATTTTTCGGCCTCACTTTTCGCCATTAAGGCCATCATTTTTTATTAACAATCATAATTCATATTTATTAATGTGCTCAATTTGTTTTTAATGATATTATGTGCAGCTCGGGTTGCTTGTGTGTGATGTGTGTGTGCTATGTGGTGTGTGGTGTGTGGTGTTGAGCAGCTGTGAACTGAGCAGCCTGCTCTGATTTACGTTTGAGGTAAATGTCATAAATATTTTGCCAGCAGGCAGGAGCAGTTATCCTTCCCCCAGGACAGCCCAAGTGAAGTTTGGAAGCATTGTGTGTGCTTACACATATGTTAATAGAGCTTGTTGTGTGCAACACGATGCGAGAAGTGTTGTAAAACGCTAGAGAAAATGAGCTGCAAGTTAAGTGGAGTAGCAGTAAATATCAAAATATTTTCTGGCTTTCCGAGTTTATTTGGTTACAAAATAAATTACTTTTTTTACTCTATTATTTGCTTGAAAACAATGCCCATCTATATTTCTTTATTATTTACACACTTTGCAATTTTAAATCGGCTCGTGTTCTATCACCCAGCACATGCATCAAAGAAAGAAATGTTTCTCCATTGACAACGAGTTAAATTTTGCCAATAAATATCAAATTCATTGTCCTTTCGTACATACATAGGTCACTTTTGGCTCCATTAATCCGCATCCTCTTTAAGACAGCATTGCGAGAAAGAAAGAACGAAAGAAAGAAAGAGGGAGAAAACGCAATTTCCAATCATTACGATTGAAAATCCCAAAACGAGAACCTCAGTAACAACAAAGACTACGTTCAATTACTAAAACGTTGAAAGCAACTGAAAAAGTGAAAATCGAAAAGAAAACCGAAGCAAATCCCAAACGAACAAAAAGCAAGCAAACAAAAAAACTACAACAATAACAATGGGCAACCAAAGGAAAACGAATACAATGCGGCTGGGGCCAAGAAACATGGACATGGAAAACTTTGGGTAAATGACTTGGACAAAAAGCAAATACAACCAACCACTGAAACTTCGAAGTCAAACACGCAAAACGACGAAATGATTAAGAACCAAGTATTCTAAAAGCCATAATAACAACAACTGAACGCTGAGTGTATAAAAGGATAATGAGCGGCTAAGCGGAGCTAAACAAAAGCTGATGCAAATATACTAGAAACTTGGCTATTTCAATTAAGCAGCATTTGTAAATAAAGGTAAAGTGTTTCCTTTGCTAAAATATATTTTACTTATGCTGTGTTCTGTAATTCTTGTCCCATTTGTATTTTGCTGTGAGCAATCTTGAACCTAGTATGAGATTTTAGTAATCCGCAAGTATTTATTATTCACAAGCTTTTTATTCTAAATTTGTAGGTGTCTTAGTAATTGTAATTGATTACATTTCATATATTGAAATGTTGATTTGAATTTAAGTGTTAATTGTTATTGTACGCGAACATGAAGTATTTGCAGTCGCAGCGCGAAAAACAATGCACAGCGTCCCCATTTCCAAGGCTTTGTGCAAATTTTGGTCAAGGACTCGCTGCCTGCTGCCTTCTGCATGCTAATCCTTTTAAGCAGCTTTACCCGCACCTACAATGCACACTACAGCAGTTAGTTGCTTTGTGCAAGTGTATATGTATATGTATATGTATGTGTATTTGTCGCCGACTGGCGTCTCTCATGGGCATAAATTAAAACAAGAACAGCAATAACAACTGGCGAAACAACTTTGCCTGCGCTGCACAGCTGAAAAGTTTATGACATTCTTTCTCCTTTTATACCAACCGAACCCATTACAAATGGATGAAAAGGGTATAATGAAGTTGTGCAAAAGTATGTAACAGGCATAGGGAAGCATCTACGTGTATATATTCTTCATCAATATCAACAGCCGAGTCGATCTAAGAATGTCCGTCTGTCTGTCCATCTTCTGTCTGTCTGTGGATATCAGAGACTACAAGAGCTATAGAGTTCATATTTGGAATAAGAGTTCTCGTAGTCATTCGTTGGATCAAGTTTATTTCATTTTATCGATAACCCGTCCCGCTCCAAAGTTATCGATAAATTTCGATTTCAGACCAGTGTTTTTTGGCCATAACTTGAAATTTATAAGAGCTAGAGGCACCAAATTTAATATGTGTGCTGCTCATTGAAGAAGCAAGTTAACTGCTGAAACTGCTTGCACTGCTTGCAGTATGTGTGTGTTTGTATGTATGTACACTGATAAGTAAGTACGATTGCATATGTAAGGACTGAGTTCCGGGTATCTCCCAGTCCGACACTCCCGACTGGAACATTCCTACTTGTTTTGTTATTGTTGTTTTTGCTTTTGTTTTTTTCCACTCCGGACCGCAGTTTTCTTAGGGATTTTCGTCGGCCTGGAAACAAAAGCCAGCGCACTCGCAACTTACCCACATGCACATTTATATTCATTTCCGCATTGTGCGCACTTTTTTATGGGCATCTTTCACTTTTCGCTTTTCTGTTTTCACTTTTGTTTGTCTGCACTGTGGCTCGTTGCTAGCGCGTTTTTTAATTTACTGTGATATCGTCCTAGTCCTGCGGCTTGCACACATAACTTGTAGCATATGCTGAGGCGCACACAAACAGTGGCAGCCTGAAAGCCAAAATGGTTGCCTGGCTGACAGACTGACGGATTGACGGACTGACGGAAGGCCCGAACATGTGGCAATCTGTCTACTTTGGCTGTGGCTGGGCTTTGTTAAAGTTTTAATGAGTTTGCAAAAGTGGCCAAAGCGCAGAATACGAACAAGAACTACAAGCATAAGCGATATGGGCCCATTTTGCGCTGAGCAGCGATATCTCAGTCCTTCAAGTAAACTCTGAAATATGTTGGCAGACTTCCTATTACTCAAAAGCCAATTCTGGCAATTGAAAAAAAGCACTCAGTTGCCTACGACTTAACTACTTAGCAAATTCCATTTAGCTTAAAAAACAGCACACAACTTTTGCTGTTGTCATTTGCTATTTTTGTGACATAATATAGTTCAACTAAAATGTGTTTTTTGCAATCACGACAATATAGTTAAAAGATATCTTAGGCATAAGACCCTCTAATCATTGCTAGCATTTAAAATCAATCAAAAATCATTTGTGCGTGCTGCTAAATAAATAGCGAAATAATTGATATTGACTTTATTTATTAATTTTGAAGAAAGAAAACCGAATACTTGAGAAAAATCATTAATATCCATTCCACAGCAAAAATAAAACATTTTACATTAGAAAGACACGACAATAATATACACATACAAATGGAAACAACAAATCTATCAAAGATGATTACAATATTATGCTAAATACTACAGTTTAACTCAATTAAGTATTTTATTTTGTATTATTTTTTAGTATTATTTTTCAGCCTAAAAATGTATAAAATGATGTGTCTCTTATTATACCTAAAATATTTAAAATAGTATATATATTGAAAATATATGAATATAAATTTCTAAATACGCAAAAGCCTAAACTCATACTCAACGTCTAACAAAAAACTTTAATTTTTAAAGTAGTGGCCAGTATATACATATTATAATTGGCTCACATGCATGAACTGCTAAGATCTGGCATATCAATTTGCAATGCCAATAATAAAAGCCACAATCCAATTCAAACACAAGCACAAACTATCGATTCGAAAAGCCGCAAAGCACATGACAGCTATCGATAAATACACATGAATATACATAAAAATCCATGTGTGTGTGTGTGTGTGTGTGTGAAAGCTTTTAAGTAATCAACTAACTGAAAAAGCGGGCATGCAGCTGAAAACTATAATGTATTTTGCACTAATTCATTTAAAAGGATGCTCAGCCTTAGCCTCAAACTTGGCCAAGGCAATCATGTGTAAGTGTGACAGAGAGCCTGTCAGAGTGAGAGCACAAGTCTATGTATGCATGTGTGTGTGTGTATGCCTGTGTGTGTGTGTGTGTGTGTGATATTCTAGTGCTGCTTGTGGTTGCTTCTTGGCCTTGTGCCTTAGCAAACCCCCACCTCCCAGTGTCCTGTGCCGATGTCAAGTTTGAGTGGCTCGACTGCTGCCGCTGCTGCTGCTGCTGCTGCTGCTCATCTGCTGTGCCCGGAGAGACTGCATCGATGGCATTTGGATGAGTGCCAAAAGAAAGAAAAGAAGAGAGAGCCAGCCAGCGAATAGCACGTGCTTTCGGCTCAATGCAGGCAAACAACTAGGGATATATAATTAAATTGACTATACTCAGCTTATTTAGCATCGTTTACTTCGCAGGCCCTACTTCAGGCCAGCACTGGACTTTAACCAGTCTTTAGGGTTCACAACAGTTTAAGCACTGCAATTACAACAACTACAGCAACAACTATTGTCTGGAAGTTCTTAGTGTGCACGTTTGCATAACAATTAGCTTCACTTGGTTCACTTGTCTCCCTAACTCTCTGACACTTTAACCGATGATTTGTGCAAATGTTTTTGACGTCGGCGCTGCGCTTTGTCTGCCCTCAGTTTAGTTCGCTCCCAGACTTGTTCATTTGCATATTAATTACAACAAAGCACGCAGATGTTGTTGCCGCATTGTTGTTGTTGTTGTTGTCGTTGCTGTTGCTGTTGCCAAAGTGGCGGCAAGATTAATTGTGTTCGCGAATCCTAAAAGTAGACTACAGTTCTTGTATCCGCTAAGTGTTTTTCCTGAGTGGTCACAACTGCCATGGAAAATGGCTTTGTTGTAAGCAGGCTCTGCCGTAATCAATGACAGCTTGTGGCTAATCAATGTGCCAATAAGTGGCAGCTAATTATCGCTGATTGATAGATAAGGCCGATGATAGTAAACAAGCAAGATAAATGATTAAATCGACACTCAGATGAGCTCCTTGCATAAAAAATGCCTATCTCGATTTATGTGACCTCTATATAGCTTGATGAGGCATATTTAAATTAAAGAAGCAATAGTAAACATGTGAAATTCTAAACGGAATTAGTTTGAAAATCAGAAATAACTAAACAATAAGAATACCACACTAAGTCATAATAATTATCAACTCAGTTAAAAGCAAAAGATATAAGTTACAAATATGCTATGGCTTTTATCGACTACTGTCGAATTGATAAGTTTATTGTCAAATACGCGTAAGTTGTGCTATTTATCAATAGTGACCCACATAAAACAAAACCTGCTTTTTGCCCCAAAGAAAGAACAGAAAAAAGCGAATAAATTTGGTAGTAATTATTTCAGTTAATTTTTGGGCGGGCTTACCTTATCCAAAATGTGGTGCGATGGTCGCAGCTTTAGTGCTTTTGGCGTTGTCTGCAAATGATAAGAGACAAATTCAATTAGGCGCTGGAGAACTGAACCAATTAGTCGAGCACAAGTTGGCAATTGAGCAAATTGTGCTTGAAAATGCTGCTAGAATTACCCTTAACATTGAATCGGCTAATTGCCTTGCTCAATGGAATGGAAATACACAAGTATTCCAAATGCACTTTTAAGTAATTCTAAAGATCTCAAGTATTTCGCGTGTTCAGCTCATGTACATGTTTTTTCAGATGGCGCTCTCGAACATAGCCAATATAAGGATTTCAAACATTCAAAACTGCCATAACTTTGTCAAAACTGATCAGATTTTCGTTTGCGAGGCAGTTTTTGTCATGGTTTGGCATATATAATAATTCTGCATTGCAATTTAGGATTGTCTATGGAAATCAAGCCACTATATGACTCCCAAGTACCTAGAAATGCCTTTCAAACATTAAAGGTTCCCATAATTTTGTCAAAACCGATGCGATTGTCTTTTCCAAGACAGTTTTGAAACTGGTTTAGCATCTATAAAAATTACAATAAAAAAAATTGTATAGTTCAACATTCTTAACAAATTTGTACAGCCTTTTAGTGCATTGACACCTTAAACGACCTGCAATAAAATATCTTAGTTCTCAGCAAGAGAATCTTTCTTAAAACTATCTATCCAAATATACTGGAACTTTAATAATTAACCAGTATAAAAACCCATTTCTACTGAACTTTCCTCTTTTTTCAATTTCGACAAAGAAAAGTATTGTAATTAACATAATACGCCAACTTATAGCACAAACCTTAAGCTTAGGCTATTATCCAAGCTGCTAAGTCTGCCCAAAAAAACAAAAGCTGAGAGGCCCGCATTTGCCGGAGCCATTACCGTAATGACTTTTCCCCAAACTACGTGACATAGAAAACTTCATCGACGAATTTGCCATAAACATAATTAGCAAGAGGTCTGCCCAGCCTCAACTCCAACTCCATGTGGGTGGAGCAGATCCCAACTAAGTTCAACTCATGCAGAACAAGTGCAATGTGGCCAACAGACAGAGAGAGAGAGAGGGAGAGAGGGAGAGATAGAAAGAGAGATAGAGAAGTCATGATTCCACACTTCCCACTCGAGACAACGGAAGTCAATTTGTACGGTTGGTTGATTTTTGCGTGAATATTGCAATTTAGAGTGAGTTTAAAGGATGTTATGGGTTAGCAAGCAGCGAGTTAGTGAGAATAAAACCATTTGCAGCTGGCCTGCAAACAAAAAGCGAACAGCTAAAAATGTAGGTTAGATAAACCAGCAAAGTTCTTTTTCTTGAATATATTAAATCAAACGTAAACGTAAAAATACAATAAATCTTCTAGAGAACTTAAAGGATTTAGATGTCATTATAAATCTGTGGGCAACATATAAACAAACAAACTTTGCTAAATTTGGTAAGTTCGAGAAACAGAACATTCCATTTAAAATGACTTTTAAACAAGCTAGAAGTTAAGTTTACATTCAACTGCCGTAATAAGAATTAAACTTCTTTAAAGTTCTACTGACCTATAGCTCTTGATGTTTGTATGCCATCAAAATGTAAATGGTTTATTTGAATGTTTTGCATGCTTAAACAGCACTCTGTTATCTATATAAATAATAGCCACAACAATAGATTTATTGTACTGCATGTTTGGGTTTTTAATGACTCAAAGTGCTCGATGCAAATTACAAAACGCAGCACATCAAATAATCATATTTGAAAGAAAAAAAAGGTATACATTCTAGAAATCAAACAATTTCCGCATGTAATTTGCGTAAAATCAACATTACAATATAACACATAAAATTTAACAATATTGCAATTTGAATGCACGGCTCAGCCAAATGGAACCAAATAATACCCCGGTGACTGCTCTAATGAGCAGCGAAAACAGATTTATCTCCGGCTTATTATATTTTTACTCTACGTAAACTTGTTGTTGTTGCATTTTGACAGTAGCCGCTGCGGCAATAACAATAAAAAAAGAATTCAATGCCCCAGAGGGCAGATACAAATCGTTAAGCTTTGCGTATAATGGAATTCGCTTTAAAATTCCTGAAAATTAGTCAGCACGGGGAGCATTTAACATGATTTTATAAATTAAGTTTTACGCTTGGGTTATTGAACTTGACAGCACGCAACTTGACGTTTGATTTTCGATTAAAGACCGTGGCCACAATGGTATATATGCAAATTAATGAATCTACAGACACGATTAAGTTAAATTTAAATGTGATAATCTGTTATTTATAGAAAGCTTACAAAGAGCTGACATAAGAAAAGAATTTGCGCTTGTAAGCTAACTTAATACGTTTTAAGCAGACGTTTGAGATCGATGAGTTGTCTTCAATTAAACTTCAAACTCGCAACGTCAAGAAGAAGAAGATGTGAAGAAAACTAATTTGAGAGTTGGAAAAAAAAGGATAGTATATAGTAAATCTGAAGATCAATCGTGATATGTTTTAATATTTTTAACTAATCGACTTTTATCCTCGATATTTCGTTTTCCATGTTCGTTTTGGATCATATTCTCCTTAAAGTATAAGGTTTTTAAAATTTGAGTTAAGTACTCGTAAGTTTTGCTTGATTTAAGTAAGTTTATCTGTAACAAAGCTAGAAGAACATTTGTTTCAGGCTTGGTGATAGAACTCATTTTTTTTATCTCATATATAGACGCTTAAAGATATTGTATTGTACAATTTTTGTATTTTAAAAGCCAAATAATTGATATTAATTTTTTAATAAATTAAAAGTATGTCATTTTTGAGAAACATACAACAGAAGAAAACATGAACATATCAAAAAAATACAGTAATTTCTATCATTTTTTTCATCACTGTATGTAATAACAAAATACATAAATAAGTAAAAGTTTTCTCATGTTTATACGCATGTGACTATGTAAAATCCGACAGGAAACATTTGCAAGTTGCACTTTGTATACATTGTAAACATTTGTATTTGTAAATGAAAAACAGCTTGTGATAGCGAGTTTAAAGTTTACAAATTAAAACTCAGGCTATGAGATGCAAGAAAATGTACTCTCATCACATGCTTATCATTAATAAACGGAATACAAAGTATATAAGACAGTTATTACAAAATGTGTATCCAAAAGAGCCGCATAGTTATTAGGTCAGGTAGTATATACTCCAGAACATTATTAAGCTAGAAAAGTCCGCCCTCCAATGTTCCGTTAAAATGCACACTACAACAACGTATGAATCACCCTTAAATACACTATCCGAGTCTTCAGCTCCAGCTCCATTTGAACCGACGCCACATGCTTCCCATTTCAATTCAATCAACCATAAACAGAAGCCCTCACCTCAGGCGCTTGTCAGGCAACAGGACAACATGGATGTGCCCCCCAGCCACGCCCCCTCGCCAAGGTGTCAGCACATCGCACGCCCTGATAGTGGCCCACCTGGCTAGTGGCCCACCTGTGCCGACCCGCCCACGGATGGTTGCGTGCCTAATTGTTGGACGAAAGAAAAGAAAACATTTTGCCTGCCTGCCTGCCTTGCGGTTGCCATGACAGTTGCCATTTTCTCTGCTACTTCTCAGGAAGGCACTTAGAAGACAGCGAAAGCGAATACCTAAGGCATCCTGAATGTCCTTAGGGGTAAATTACAAGTATAATGTCAATTAACATACTTTTAGTAATTTAAAGGATCATCGCGAGCAGCTCTTTGGATTCGAATTTATTGTAAAAGGGAGTTAGATCCTTAGTAATCATAAATTCACATTTGTAAACTATTTACTTATTTTTATATAAATAATAAAATAGTTTTTCGAATAATGGTTTAACGCCAAATAAGTGCATGAATATTCAACTACAAAACTAGCAATAGTATATGAATTTAAAATTTGTATTTCTATTTTGAATTCGAATTGATTACATTTTTTTTAAATATATAAGACAATTTACAATTTTGCAAATTTTTGTATATTTGGTAAATATATAAAAGTAAGTTCTTATGCCTTTTATCTTTTATTTATTTTGGAAAAAATACGTAAATGAATTTGAGTTAATTACACAGTTTTGTTTTTTTGCTTGGATATTTGGAAAATTTATAAAAATTAATTCTTATGTAAGACGTTTTCTTACACTTTTTCCCATTTTCCAAATTTGTGTATATTTAATAAATATATAAAAATAAATTCTTATACCTTTTTAATGAATTTGAATTGATTACGCCGGTTTTTTTTTGTAAATATACAGAGATTTACTTCTAGTTTTGTTTCCGCTTTCAAAAATGTTATTTAGTTTGTAAATATATAATAAAGTTCTTATGCGTTTCTTCAGACTATTGAAAAGTCCTTTGAAAGGATGCTTGTCCATGGCAACATTATTCATTAAGTACCAATGTCCACGCATTGAAACGTAAGCATAAAATCATTGGAATGTCATAAAAATTCCGCAAAGTGTAAAAATGTGTTTTATAGAAAATGGGAAAAGCGAAACATAAATTGTATTGACGACTGGCTGAGACTGGTCAAGCAGGACCAGCGAGGCACTAAGCAGCCATTTCCATTTCCATTTCCACTTCAATTTCCACGAATAAACCCAAATCGGAACCACCACCCGCTGTCCGAGCTTAACTTTTACAAATGGCTGAGTTCGAGTTTCAGTTTGAGTTGGGCAAGTGGCAAGAAGCAAAAGCAAAAGCAAAGCAAAGCAAACGACACGAAACGAGCGAAACGAAAGGAATGGAATGGAAAACAAAATGCACAAAATGCTTTTTTGCGGTTAACCACAAAACTGTAAACTAATACCAGAGCAGAAGGGAGGGCGTTGGGTCTTAACCCATGCTGACAGCTGATTTGAAGCCTCTCGAAGTTAACTTGGCTTACATTTGCGGGAAAGTAAGCTTTGCGATTAATTCAAGTGTAAATTGCATTGTGTCCGGTTTTAAATATGCTTCAACTTCAAGTGATGATAATTTGGGCCAAGGTTAAGAAGTTCCCGTCAGGCTTTAGGGTTGCGATTTGACTGGACAGTGATCGATGAGCGTGAGTTGGGTCGTTAATTGAACGAAGGTTTTCGGTTGATTGGGTTTTTGTTAATGGCACGAATTACTTATAACTGAAGTTCATTATCAAAGGGCACACTGTGGCATCAAAGTTTGCGTTGTAGGTGAACTTTTTAATTGAACGCAAAGTGAAAAGTTCAGCCAATTAGCGCAAAAATCGATTGGCATAATTAATAATGAGCGAGCATTTTCGCTTCATGTACTTCTTATAAACAAGATTTTAACAAATTGAATTGAATTTTTTGAATAAAAATAATATGCATATGTTTGAAAATGGGACAAAGTTTAATATAAACAGCTTAACAATATTTAAAACTCATTTATATAAATTCTGAACCCTTTGCTGCATTGAACCTTTTTTTCAAATTCCAAACATTGCAAAAGCGCTCATTAAAAATGTGAAAAAATAACAAAGTAACGCAAGAGAAAAACTTGAACAAGAATTGAAATTAATGTGGCAGCTAAAATTGTCAGACAGCTTGATAAAAAGCAAAAACAAAAGTTTGCTCCGCATTTGACCTGCTGAACCCTGAACCCATAGCACGCGCCCCCTTTGAACATTTATATTCGGTTTTTCCAGCTTGTTGTTGTTGCCATGACGCTTTTCACAAACAAATTATGTGTAAATGTTGTTAATATGTGTGTATGCATGTGTATTTTCACATATCTCCGAGTGTGTGTTGTGTCAGCCTATCCATCTTCAAATGTAACCAGGCAACTTTTGCTCTATGGGTCAGGGGAATTGTTGTTGTCTCTCATTACGGATTGTCGGAATTGTTTTTAATTAATTGCGCCGCAATCTTGAGTGTCATTTACGACTGAACAATTAATAGTAAAAACTATGCAAAACGTAAGTAATAAATGATACAACATTTTAAGTTTTATGTTAAAATCATACTGAATAGTTAAACATGTGAAACATAGGAAAAATCTACTTTTATAGCCTCTCAATCTTTCAGCTAAATAAAAATCAAAGCCTCAAAGAATGTGGAATCGATTTTTATTTATTTATTTAGCAATAAGAGTTTAGCAAATATTTTTAACTGGATCTGCTTATGGTTTATGGAAAACAGCATATTAAATTTGAACGCGCTGGAGAATGAACAATATATCAACTTGTTAGGGTGGGATAGAGAGGGAAACGGAGAGAGAAAGAGAAAGAGAGAGAGAGAGAGAGAGAAATACTGCACATTTTTCGCACTTCTTTATCATAAACTTATGTTAACCACTCTAATTGAACACTGATTATACAAAAATACACAACAAATAATAATTATTGACTGTGAATGCTGTTATCTAAAATATCCATTATTTGTTTGCTGAATTCGTTTTTTTTTTGTAATTATACACATTTTCTGTTGATTCAAAATATACAACCGAACAATATAATTAGTTATTCAGTTTAAGGCTCATTCAATGATGCTAAAACAAAATGCTGACAAGCAGTCAATATTTTAAATTAATGTTTTTATAATAAAATGGAAAATCCACAAGTCCATTTATATAAAGTGAAAACAGCTATATTTCCAAAAGGTAAATCAGCTGCTTTAATAAATAATAATAAATTATACGCCTGAGTAATGCGGCATCTTGACTATTTATCCGACTAAAAATATAAAGGCGCTCCGTTAGCTGACTTCCGTTGAGGCATTTTGCTTCTTTTGTTTTATTGTTTTGTTGTTTTTGTTGTTTTTGTTGTTTATCGTCGAGTAGCAAACAGCGGAATTATGTCAAGCTTATCGGCCGCACTAAGCGACTGCTGCATTGCGCTTTATCTGTTCGTTTGGGCGTCAGAGCAGAGTTTGCGACAGCTTATCAGCTTATTTCAATCTCGGGGAGAGAACGAACGAACTTCATTCTTAGGATCTCTGAGTGAGGTAATGTTTGCCAAGCAAATATTTAAACGCCACAATGATGGCACTTGAAAAGACAAGTTTATTTTTTTGCTTATACAAACTGGATGTATTTCACCTGAGCTGTAAAACATGTAACACATGTAAATAAACTGATAATATTAATATAGTAGTGCACAGATTCGGATATGTTACATGTTTTACATTTAGCGAATTAATAACAAACAAATAGTTTGATGCAGAAAAGTGAAATATAACATATGAATATTTAATTCCTATTTTCCAGAAAATTGCTTTTCATATGCAGAAAAAATATAAAACTTTTAACTACAATACTGCTAATAAGTACAAAAATTCTTATTTAAAATATATAACTTTTATTTGCATAGCATAATTTAATTGTTTTCTTATGTGTAGTAAAAATTCGAAATTTCTAGATAAATGTTTTTCTTATTTGCAGAAAAAATCATCTAATAATAAATATAAAACCTTTTAATAGAGTCATTA
Organism: Drosophila flavopinicola; assembly: GCA_035042425.1. Taxonomy (NCBI): domain Eukaryota; kingdom Metazoa; phylum Arthropoda; class Insecta; order Diptera; family Drosophilidae; genus Drosophila; species Drosophila flavopinicola. The sequence continues at coordinate 938,066 of JAWNLL010000454.1, read as the reverse complement.
AACGTCGGTGCGCCAAAAAAAGGGGCGATTCTACATAATTTTGATTGAAGCTTCCCGCTATAGTTCCGTCGCTAGAATATATAGCGACAACTGATTGCTTGTTCTCATAAATGTTTATATCATTCATTTGTCAGTGGCTATTTTTAAATGGCCACGCATAAATTATTTTTTTTTGACATCCAACAAATATTTTTTGACAATTTAAATGCTAAACACAACAGTTTTGCTGTCTTGTTTTACGATGTATTAATCAGCCTATTAAAAGGTAATAAATCTGTTGGCAAATGAAAAATATGCAGACAAGAGATAAGTGTTTCATTCAAAATGCTAATAAATAGTCAACACTTTAACACCCAACAAATGGGAAGGAAATTTAAAAATGAAGATAAAACAAAGTAATACTGAATATAACCGCGATTATATACAACATACACTAAATATTATTAATCAACACAATGTGTCTGGCTGATAAATGTTAATTAAAATAATAATCATTATTATGACAACAGCTATGCGAGTTCCCAGTAAATTTGCAACCGTTGTGCGCCAATTTTAATCAACGAACCGAGTCTTCTTCTTCTTCTTCTTATGTCCGCCCAGCAGGGGGAAAAATTACGACTATTCAGAAGCATACGCAGTTTATTGGAAGGAACTTGTTAGCATTGAGGCAAGCAGAAGACGATGCAGCATTTATATATGATATGATTGTTTAAACAGTGTGTATGTTTATGGTAAACAAGTGAATCAAATAACGATTACGAACGCAGTTGGTTTATTTATAAAAGAGTAATATTGTGTGGAGAGTAAGACTTACGAATTGAATTCCAACAGCTAGAATTCCGATAAATTGGATATTAATATTCAAAGAACAAGTTCATTTAGAGGAACAAATATTAAAAAAGAAAAAAACAAAAACAACTATTAGCTCAAATTATAATCAATATTGGTATATTATGGAAACAAATTCAACTGGCAAATTTTAATTTTATACAAGCAATCGTTGTTAGGTCAAACCATCATATTTCTATTAAAGCTGTGACCAGAAACAACCTTTCTTATACAAAGTTATACTGACACCAATTTCAGAACACATAAAAAAAATACAACCGCTATAACCCGTTCAAAAAAAGCTATAACAAACTAGTCTGCAACAACATGAACTGCATGATATTGGGCGGCGAAACCTCTATATCGGATCATTACTGAATTAATTTTGTTTATAAATAAGAAGCAGAAGGGAAATAAACACATACCACGCAGCTATTTTTTTGAGATTTTTTAGATACTGTATACAGTGATTATTATGTTGAAAGTTTCTAAATTTTCAAAAGTTAATGTTTATACAAGTCTTAAGCGTACATTTTTTGAAAATCAAATTCAAATTTCAAAAACTAGCATTATTTCATAAATTTGAATTATGGAATTAGTTGGTTTTATTCTCTTGAAAAAATCTACAAAAACAATTCAATACATTAAAAAAAGCAATCAAGTATTAAACCTAATTACAGGTATAACAAAACTAAATGCCATATCCAAACTCAAATATGTGTGGGCAAAATGAAACGGGAATTTGTTGTTGTTGTGTACCTGGACATATTATGCAGTGATAAAAAAAAGCCGGTCAACGAGCGAAAAATCAAAAGTCAACATCAACAAAGCGCATAAGAAAGGCAAATTAACAACAGCAGCAGCAACAACAACAACAAGACGTATTCGTAACACTATACGAGCAAAAAGTGTGTGTTTAAAATACTTGTAAAATATATAACTTACATCACACACAATCACAATTCACATTCACTACAACAACAACAACAACAGCAGCGATAGCAACAACAGTAGCACCCAATGCAATTTGGCTGCTGTGACTGAATATTTGTTGTTGCTGTTGTTGTTTGTCACTGTTAGTGTTACTGTTGCTGTTACTGCTACTGTTGTTGTTGTTGTTATTGTTGTTGTTGCTGTTTGCTGACGCTGTTACAAGTTTGAAATTTGATTTCTTTTGATTTTGCTTTTGTTTGATATTTTGCTTCCTCCTTTTTTTATCTTCGGTTTTTTTTCTATTTTTTTGGGTGAAAATAAAAGAAATTTGGTGTAGAAAACGCGCGGCCCAAATTGAGCAGACGATCGCTGCTGTTGTTGTTATTGTTGCTGTTGCTGCTGCTGCTGTGGGCCTCATGAGTGATTGCGCGTTAAAAGCACCAAAGGCGTGACGCGACGTACAACAGCAACAACAGCAACAGCAACAACAACAAAACGAGTTTTGTGGCTTTGGCTTTGAAAAAAAAATAAGATAAGCGCAAGCAAAAGAAACGAGCGCAGGCTTCAAAAAATTTAACACAAAATGCTAAAATGAACACAAGAAACAGAAATAACAACAACTGCAACATATATAGGCCTACACTCACACACACACACACACACACTCGCACTCAAATGCAAAATTACACACACACACAGACACACTCAAGCACATTTCGACAGCTGATTTTTGGCCGCAAGTACAAAATGCTTCTTGCTCTCTTCTTGCCAATTAGAATTGGTTTATTTAGGTGACGCACACACACACAAGCGCAAACGCAAACAAACACAAACTCAAACACACACAACACGCACACACACACGCACACACACTGATAGCTTGGCAGGCCGCACGCCTCGTATTTATAATATTGTGTGTTACACTTGTTTTGATTGCTGCGATTGCGTTTTGCCTTATGCACTTTTTGCATTTTGCATTCCACCTTTGACTTGTACACACCTTGCACTCACAGTGTTTGGCTTTTGTTTTGTTGTCTCTTAAGTGTTATTTTGCGAAAATCTCATTGTTAATTTCCGATTTCTTGTTGCAGTACTGATTGGCACGCGCGTAGCCACCCGCACGGTTGGAAACTTCTTTACAGACTGTTAACAGTATGCTGTTAACGCTGGATTATTGCATTAACAGCTGTTGATACATTTGGTATTTTTCGTTTGGCATTTTTTAGCGCCACAATAATGCATTTACATTCTGTGAGCATAACAGGAGGTTAACAGTTTGGGCAAGACTGTTAAGTACTGTTTGGTTACAGATTTTCAAATTAAATATGAAACTAAACTTAAAAGTTGTATGAAGCTACGGGAAATATGCTATCATATCAGAAGCTTATTCTCTTATTTTAGTGAAATGGGATGTTTCAATTCAAATACCGACTCCGCTGATGGGAATATTGAGTCTGTTAAGAACAGCGTTGCCACACTGTTAACCCTTTAGTTGCTTTTATACAAAAAATTTGAATAAAATGAACTATTTATAGAGATTATTAATTCAACTGAAATTTTGTTCACAGTCCCAACTTGAAAATTAGCACGAATATTTTAAATGCCTGTAAGCCAGACTTGTATAAGCAAAAGAGTTGTATTTCTTAAATTATTCTACTATGTTTAAAAATTTTAAGATACTTAAAGAAGATATTTCTAAAATTGGCTGCTCAAATGTGTTTTAAAATGATATTAAGAATTTAATGTATTTTATTTTTAAATTATAATTACTTCAAGTTGATAATTTTAATTTTGAAAAAGTAATGTTTTTTGTTTGGTAAAAAAACCGTTCGTTTTCAATCATAAGTTATTTGCAACATTGCAAAGGACTTAATTTCATGGTTGTGTGAGTCGTATACTTATCGTTTGTGCCGCCTTCCAATTTGATGCAACAGTTTAGCAACTCGTTTTCGAGGTGCGTGCAAATGTTACAAAAAAAAAAGAGAAGAAAACAAAGAAAACGGTTGCCAGAATCGCCAGCAATTACACCATCAATCGAATGGCCTTAAATTCCACAGTGTCTAATTGAACATAATAATAGCAACAGCTCTGAGTCCAGCTTCAAGTCCAATGCCGATGTTGCTGTATCATTAGTGCACATTTCCTACAGCTCTGTGTCGTTTTGGCTCTCGTCCTGCAGCTGCTTTGCACAGCCAATCAATCAATCAATCAGTCAATCGCTCAGCAATCTTTTTGCAACTTAACATTTCAATCGCACTCGAAAGTAGCCGACGGCATGCAAATTTCTTGGACGGGTGACGATAATGATGACTGGTTCTGGTTCTGGTTAGCAAATGTTTGCCGTCCAAAGTGCCAGAAAAGCGAATCATTAAGCGAAATGGATACGCTCTTTTAATGCGCCCAGATGCGGACAGGTGCAAACAGGCTGTAAACTAAATGCGGGCTCGAAATAGACACTCGATGCAGTCAGAAATGGAAATGGAAATTTAAATGGAAACCTACGCGAATTCAAGTAAGTTTACTCATAAATAACAGCATTTTCAAATTAAAAAAAATATATATTGAAGATGATTTGACTTTAAAAATGCTGGGAGTATTAAAAATGTATATTATTCCAAGGAAAAGAACTTCCAATCGAGCCACTAATTTAGTAAAGATAAAATTAAATATAAATAAATAAAATTCAACTGACTAGTGTTGTTATTTGTTAAGGAAATATTATATTAGATAAATAAATAAAGTAAATAAATATATAAAAACAAAAATTCGACTGTCGGTTACATTTGATTAATTGAGTGTATTTTTTGTCTGCATGCTGCAAAAATTGTACTGGAAAAACAATTGCTTCCAATTGCACAATAATTACCTGGGCGTTAAGTGCCAGAAGGTTCCAAGCATCCAAAATGCGGAAATTCAATTAAAGTAGCTGGCATATTCAGACACCTGCTGGCAATTAATAAGCTCAACAGAACTCCAAAAAGAAGAGCATCTTTTGTTTGCACTTGTCTAAACTGAAATACCCTTACTCAAATTATAACACTATCGACATAAGTATGTATATTAAAATATAAGGCTTATGAAAATAGCGAAAGTAATGATCACAATACATTTAGTAGTTACTAAATTTATTAATTTAAATATTCTTTAATAATCAGATATATTATCTGCCATTGCTAAATTTAAAAATTAAAACAAATCACTGGTTTTTTGTAACGATATTTAGCTAATATGAAAGGTTATTAGAATCAATTCGGCATAAAAAATAAATTTATATAGTAAAGGAGAATGTCCATTTATCACAAAATTAATTTTAGTTAATTTTAATATTACCTGCAATAAATTCTAAAAATATAGTCAGAGAGACTGAAGTTTTGGAAAAATCAATTCTGATGTTAACTGATGATGTTTAGCTGATGAAAAATAATAATACAAATATTTAATAATTTATTACAATGTTGTAAGGCATGAATAGCACATAGATTAATAAAATTAAATTACCTTCTCCGAGGGTATAATAAAAACCTGGAAAACAAATTCACACGGCTATCTGTATCTCTGTGTGTGTGTGTGTGTGTGTGTGTGTGTGTGTGTGTGTGTGTGTGTGTGTGTGTGTGTGTGCGTGTGTGCGTGAGGCAGTACGTGCGGCTGTGTGTGCGGCTGTGTGGGCGTGGTAAGCTGTAGGCGAAAGCAGTTTATTTTTAAATGCGCCGCCTTAAAGTAGGCAACAATTTTGTGCGTTTGCAAATGCAGCTAAAGGAAATTTAATGAAAATAATACAGCTACACATATAAAATTCAAGGAAGCAACTCGGCTGTCAGAATGGCGAAACGGAAATTAAATGTTTGACTGTTTATGGTGCGCACTGAAGAAGCGCATAAGTAGTCTCAGTAATCGCTGCAAGATATTCAAGATTTAAAGTCTTTAAATGAAATTTTGTTTTCTCTGAGAATAATAATTATTATGAAATATATTAGTTGTAGTGGAGTTTTCTTTTATATACTTAGCTTTCAAATAAACTGAGAATTTTATTAATCTAAATGTCTTTTTTTGTATTTTACATTTAAAGCTTTAATAGTTTTAAGAGTTAAAAAGACTTAGATCCGATTGGGCTATTCTAATTCACAATATACAAAACATTTAATAAATACGCTAACGTTTTAGAAAAAGCTTTGTTCATTTGTTACAAATAACAACAAAGCAAGCACATGAAATGTTTATGAAATTGAAAAATAGTATGAAATAGTTAGGGCAAAATCAAAAACAACTGCTGGACAACACCCACCAAAATTTCAGGTGCTCTTGTTATGGGTGATCTCAAGAGCCACGGGTTTGGTTGAGGGACTAAGTGTGCTAATACTCGGATTATGATGTCGTTCAGCGTAGACATCGACTCGCTCTGCTCGGAGATGCGGGAGGAGAATGCCAGCAAGCTGGATGCCATTGAAAGCTTCGATAAGATGTATAGGACCTATACGCCAACACCGATCGAATCCGAGACAAGCGCTTCCAGCACCACCTTAAAGATCAGCGACACACAGAGCACTGAGGAGCACAAGGAGTTCTATACACTGGTCAAAGCTGAGGCAACTACGGATATTCCAAATTCAAGTCCAATGGAAGACAGTGATGATCAAATGGGTTCAACTACAAGCGGTGAAGTTGTTTTGGAAACTTCTACAGATTCGATTGAGCAACGCATCGAAGATGCTCCCTCGGAGCAATTAAAAGATCCCAGGTAAGTTATATGATAATATTGAGGATTGTTCAATAGTTAAAGCAAGGTTCTTTCTTGCAGCTCAGAATTTCGCATTGCATCTGGTCAAATGGCAAAAAAGCAAGAGCAAACATGCGAGCAAAATGATCTTGAACCTTCTGATCAATGTCAATGTGAGTATACAACTAAATCCCTATAAAGTGGCTTAGAAAGTAGTAGGAGATCTTTTCGATTCTCTTCTCGTTCCCAACCCGACTATAGATTTACATATATATATTTAGTAGCTAAGTTCCGATTTTCGACTATAAATCCAATAGATTGTTGTCATAGAAGAGAAGCAACTCAACCAAATAATAACGTACAGTTTGCCCAAGCGGAAAGTGGACAGGAAGAAATAAGTGCAACGGAATACTATGCCCAGCTGATGGCTATGCAATATGGATTGGGAATGGGAATGGCACCTGGAGCAGGAATGGGAATGTTACCTGGCATGGGAATGTTACCGGCAATGGGAATGGGAATGATGCCTGGCATGGGAATGGATATGGCAATGGGCAACTATGGCTATAATCAGCTGCAGCAAGCAGCCGAGGGCTCTTATCAGTCGGCCGGGTCAGACTACTTAAGCTATTCGCAATTTCAGCCACCGTCAGTACCCGGTTTCAACAACTACGTACATTTCCCGCCACCGTCCCAACAGGGCGGCGGAGGATGTGTCAACTTTGGCCAGAACGCGCCAGAGATTCATTACCAGGATACCAATTCGTGTGGCTCCACTGATGGCAGTGGCTCGGGCTCGTCCTCATCCAGCGATCATTGCGGCTGCGACCTCAGAGCCGGCAAGCCGGATACCTGTCCGATCAGAATGAACGAAACCCAAGGGAATGCCTTCGAAATGCCCGACTCCGGCAAATCAAGTGCCCGACAGTGTCAAGTGGGTCGCAGTGTGCCAGGTTCAAACATGGCAGCCCAGACCAAGGCAGCAAGTCAGGGTAAAGCAAACATACAGTCGATTGAACTGTGTTCCTAAATATCGAACATCCTACAGTCCAACTACCCTAACCCGAACTTTCGTAAGTCGTCTTTTCTGTAACTTGAACCAATTTGAGTGGCAATAGCGTTTAGAGTTCATAACTTATCACTATAGCTCAAACCGAAAGGGGTTTGAGTATTGTTTCAAATTTGGTTAGCTAGGTTCATATATTTTGGAATACCGTTCAGACAATAATTGAATTGAGTTCGACCGAGAAATATGTGATATTTCTTTGAATTCTCTAACTCAAAGTTTATTTTTTGTTGCCCAGGTTCGAGTTAGAGAAGTGCGACTGCAGTTCGTCAAACGTATTATCATTATCGTTCCTAAATTCTCTGAGTCTATAAAAAAGGAATTTGATAGTCAGCTCGTAGTATTCAGAACGATAATGATATTCGTTTGCTCGCTCATCAGAAACTTAACGCTCTACATTTATCCCTCAAGTGTGTAATTTGTCTGTCGAATCCGTGGAATACTGCACCTGTGATCAAGGCGCCTTCCATGCCAGCTGTCAGACGAGCACGGGTAATATTCCCTCCGGCATAACCGGCGGCGGCATAACTGTCCGAAGGATGCCAATTTCCGAACCCCCATCTGCTGGTGCGGACTGCATGCAAATGCCGTGCGCTCCTGATTCTCGGCCTCCCTGCCTGCAGATGCCCTGCATGCAGATGCCGTGCTGTTCGCCAGCTCTGCCTTCCTGCATACAGCCCTGCTGTTCACCGTATCCCAACAGCTGTGCCTGCTCCGGCAACTGCCTGGATGTGGAGAGATTCATACAAAAAGTGCGAGCAACGCAGCAACAATGCTTTCCCAATTGCCTGACGGCTCCATCGCCGCCCTGCATGGGCATGGGCTGTGCTCCCAGCTGTAGTCCTGGCTGTGGTCCTAGCTGTGCTCCCAGCTGTAGTCCTGGCTGTGGTCCTGGCTGTAGTCCTGGCTGCAGTCCTCCCAGCTGCAGTCCTTGCTGTGGTCCCAGCTACTGTAGCAGCAGCTACTGTCCCAGCTATTGCCCCCGCCCCCCGCCCAGCTGCTGTGGCAATGACAGGCTGCAAACCCAAACCGTTTACAGCTGCGATTACAAGCCGTTATGTGGACCCGGCAACAACTTCAATCACTTCCCCAAGTGCGGTGCTTGCGGCAGCTGTGGCAGCTGCGGCGGCTGCGATGGCTGTGGCAACTGCTTCGGCTTGCTTGGCTGCGGCACCTGCGATTCAGGCGGCGGCTGCATGCCCCCGGCGTGGTAAGATATGCTCACAATACATCCCATCCCATAACTATACCATAAGCACCAACTTTGGTTTAGATTTATCAAATTCCAAATTTGATTTAAATATAAACATATAAATGGAACAAGTAGCAGTGCTCTTGTCGGAAGTGCCTGACTACGAGATACCCTAAGCCCAGACCTTACATTACTCCATACTAATACTGACTGGCTACAAACACACACATGCTGCAAGCAGTCCAAGCAGTTTAAACAGTTAGCTTGCTTTTTCCCTAAGTAAAATCTTCAGCAGCTTCTGTGTTTATTGTCCGATCTTATTGAAACAGACTGACGGACAGACAGACAGACGGACATGGCTAGATCGACTCGGCATGTTATGTTATTTAACACTTGACCTCTTGCTTCCCAGCCCTACTGCCTACTGTTCCCAGCCCTGCGGACCAAGTGCCTGCTGCTCGATGCCACCATCTGGATGCTGCTCGAAGCCACCAACTGGATGCTGCGGAATGCCACCTCCCGGCTGCGCCTATCAGATGCCTTGTGCATCCAGTTGCTCGATGCCGCCGATCTCTTGCTTTCTCCCACCCAACGCTACACCCTGCCCCTCCACATATCCCACGGCCTTCTGTGCCGCTCCTCCCGCGCCGTATTCCTCGCAGGGCGATATGGCATCTTGTGGTTCCTATATGTCGCAGCAAGTTTACGATGTCGCCTCAAAGGCAAACAGCTGCGATATCAGCCAATACTCTTGTGATTGCAGAGGCACTTAATAAAAATGTATTGGAATGCCATCAGTTGCGATCATAGAGGCTAACATCGGCACTGGCTAAAACTTATATATCTGTAAATAAAATTAGGACAATCATATAATAAACTATAAACGCACAAATTGTCATTTATGAAAAATCTTCTCGTCTAATATTAAAAAATTATCAGTAAAAACTTCGTTAACTTAACGATACTGAAAGGTATCTTTAAAAAGTTTTAAAAAAATATATATAAATAAAGTTCCTATGGTTACACAAACTAAACATACAAATTTATCCATTGAGCATACAAAAAAAACTTAAGCTTTGAATACAAAAAGGAAAACAATTTGCTGTGAAATCTTCATTAATTTTTCATGAATTTATTGAAATATAAGCATATTTGGGACACCTCTGCTCTAACAACTCTGATTTGGATTTTATTCTTTTGCTTATTTCTGGCACACACTCAACTAGAAATTTTATTGCACAGGGTCATAAATTTGAGGGTGAACTCAGCTGACATAAAGTGTAGATGACATTTAAATGCAATGAAAGTGGTAAGAAATTTAATAAAAACGTAAAAACATTCCCATGTGTGTGTGTCTACTGCAGGATAACACAATTTTGTCCTCGACAACAATATTCGGAATTGGTTCATAGCTCGATTCTGTGGGGAAAATTTTTAATTTACATAAACTAAATATATTGTATTCACCATGTAAAGTAAAACCATTTATTTTGTTTATATGTAGATGTTTTTTTGAAAAAATGTTTATTACAAAATATTGCATTGACAATTAATGGTTTAATTGTTGTTCCATTTTAATTTCAATTATTAAAAATATAAAAATGAAATTAAATATTTACTATGGATGAGTAGTTGAAAAATGTAGCACTAAGCACACGAACAAACACAAGCTTTAAGATTTAAATTGACCAATTTCGAATTTAAACAGTTCAATTTTGTAGGCGCAACTTTGCCTATTTAAGCGAATTACTTAAATAGTAAAATATTAGCCGAGTCTGCAAAAGTGTTCCACGATTTATATATATATATACTTGTGAGTTTGCTTGTCGAGCTGCTTTTAGCTGCTACAATTTTCGTTTGATGAAGAAAAACTATAAATTAATTTTGATTTTTGATTATCATTTTACAATTGCATTTAACTATTGGTATTGTATATTGATATTTAGTTAGACCATTCATAAAATTAACATTTAACTATTTGCATTTAGTTTTACGATTTACGGTACTTTACGGGGCCAGGCAGCAATAGAAAAAGATTTTTTATTGTTGTGGAATTTAATGCACAATTAAAAAAGTGAAAGAGCTCTCTAGAAAAATGAGCAATTGAATTTGAATTTATAAACCGTGGCATAAGATACTTAATTTCGTCTTTAAGTCTTTTAATTAATCTTTTTGTATGACTCTTAAATCGCTGATATTCTAAATCATGAATAATGAAAACAACACCTGTGTTTATATCTCCTGGCCAACATATGTTTTTAAGGTTTTGTGGTTTTTGTTTAAATTATTGGAATAACATATCGTTTCGTTTGTTTTGCTTGCGATTTGCTGGTGGGGCTGGAAGTTTTATAGTTAACATACACACATATAGACATTATATATATATGCAGGCTATATAAATCTAAGTTTGTTTTATGCTTTGACAAAAAATATAAATGTATGTAATTTAAATGTTTTAAATCCTGTTACAGGATTTGCTTCAGCTATTAAGTAAAATTACAATAAAACAAAATATATATACGCATATAGATGTACATACATATGTATGTATATATGCACAAACATATATTAAATATATATATATATATAATATTAAAACATTAATTAAAGAATACAAAATACAATTCAAATACGAATACAGACACAAATATTCATATGTGGTTGGTTTATCTTTATCAGTATGTGTAATGACAAAAGTATAAATTTGATTTATGTAGTTTGTTTTTGTTTATGTTTTTTATGCAACAAATAGCATCACTGGAATAGTTTTTGCCACGCCCTGCCACAAAGAGGCGGCAATTTAATCGAGTGGTCTTTTCTTGTATAGTTTATTTTTTTTCTTGCGGCCATGTTAGGCTATATATATATATATGTATATATATATATATATATCGATATATAAGTAGACATATGTGAAATTGCACTAAAACTAAATGCTACAACATTTAAAAATGGATTTCTCGTTCACGTTTTATATATGTAGGTAGAAAATTCTAGCAGCTCTCATTTAAACCAATTTTGGTTTTGGCATTTTATTACAAAATATTCTTAAATTTGTCTGCTTTACTTCGATCTTTCAGTTGTTCTCATTCTCGTTTTTTTCTTGATATTCATAAATATGCATATAAAAACATTTGCCGCTACATTTGTTTACGTTTCTTTTGTTTTTGTGTATTTTTTTTGTTTTGTTTTGTTTTGTTTTTGTTTGTTTTTGTTTGATTACTTCAACTAAAAATTAGAATTTGATTTGCATTTTAATATTAAAGTTAAATAAATTTCTTAGTCTTTTCATTTTCCATGTGTGCTTTAGTTACTATACATAATCCATATATGTATACATAGCAAAAACTTTATATAATTTAATAAACTCAAGCCGCACAACAACAACAAATGCACACACAGCTAACATACATACATACATATTTGCAAAATAAATATATATATATATATACATACATACAAATATACCTATGTATATGTAAAAAATTTGGCAATTTCGCGCTTGAAATTAATTCTTTCGTTTCTTGTTGTTGTTTTTTTGTTTTCGTTTTTAGTTGCTATCAGTTTTGTTCTCGAGTTTCGTTGCTGCTGCTGCTGTTTGCGGCTCGTTGTTGTTGTTGTTTGCTGTTGCTGTTTTGGCTGTGGGTTCATTTTTTAGGCACATGTTTTCAGAGCTTACACATAGAGCACTTAAAACTACTCATAGATATACTAATACTAATCATATAAAACTTGGGTGTGCGCCTTAACCCCTCCTGCGACGGCGGCGACAGCGTTCCATGGCCCACAACATTTGTCAATGTTCTCCACGCAGCAGTTCCATCAGCAAATTGAAATCTGCGCCATCGCGCGTTTTGATCGTCAGCATTTCCTTGCCCAGCTGCAGCAGGAATCAGAATCAGAATCAGAATCAGCATGTTAATCGATATGTCTGTTAGATGTCCTTGCTTGGCACTCACCTGACACGTGCGCTGCAGATCGGGTATGCGCAGCAGCAGCTCACCAAATTTGGACGGCGTATCGGGATAATGGGCTAGCGTGTATGCCTGCAGAGCCTGCAGCGCCTTCTCCTGGCACTCGCGCACCTTGACCGCCTCATGCAGCTCCGTGGTGTCTGCACAAGGGATATAAGGATGTTATTGTGTTATAGGATAGGTAGTGACAACTACTACTTACCGGACTGCAGCAGCACGATTACCTTCATGGCAACATATTCGTAGCGATCAACGCGCAGTCGTCGCAAATGATCGGTCAGATTCAGCATGCGCTCAATGCAGGCCTAAGAAGCAAAAGGAAACGAATTGTTGTTCAAAATGATCTTTGTTTCTATATATTGGGTGTTGGCAAGAGGTAACTTTCTAGGTACTCAAGCCAAAAACGACCAGCCTACCTGTAAGCCATTGGTTTTAGCCTGTGCCAGCGTTATCTTTCTGCCCTGTGACATTTTGATCTCGCCGGGCGTATCGATGGAACGAAAACAGCAGGAGAATAGCAACAGTTCACACCACGAGTTGATGAGCAAACAGATCTGATCGTCAATCTGCAAGAGCCATAAGTGAGTGAATGAGCAAAGACTTCCAACTGCTGCTGCTGCTGCTGACTGTGAATACGTACCGAGATGTTCTTGAAGAGCGGCAAACTCTTGCACCACTTGACGATCTTGTAGAGGCGATGATCGGCCACATTGCAGAGGTGAGCGATCAGATCGGGATTGGCGTTCTCGCCGTTGGACGAGAGACCAGCACTGGCCAGCAGTGGATTGGTCATCTGTTGTGCATTGGCAGTGTGCTGTCCGGCGGAACTCGAACCGCCCGCGGCGCTCGACGAGGAGCCACCAGATGCAAATGAGGACAGCGGCTGATTGATGCGCGCCAGTTCGGCATCGGTATATTGCCAGAGATGTTCAACATCCATGATTTCCTAATTGGTGGGTGGAACAAAGAAGGTTAACAAATGTTTGAATCACTATAACCCAACCATGCTTACCTGCAATAGTGCTGGAATGCTTGAGGCTCGCGATGATGATGATGATGATGATGATGATGTGTGATGATTCAGCTGCTCCGTTTGCTCCGTCTTGATGGATGTGCCGAGACTGGGACTGGCGGGCAGTGAGTTGGAGCCACCAAAGCCATTGTGTGAGCCATGTTGCTGCTGCTGTTGTTGCTGATGCTGCTGCTGATGCTGCTGTTGCTGCTGCTGGAGTCGCTGCTGATGCTGATGCTGCTGCTGCTGCTGATTGACAACGGCTGCGGCGGCTGCCGCCTGATCGGGACTGAGCATCGAGTTGGGCAGAGTGTAGGAGCACTGATAGGTGGAGCGACCGCCACGTGTGCGATCCTCGCGTATCGCTTCCAGTTTCATGCCCTTCTGCAGGCACTTCTCGAAGCGGCAGGCGGGACACTTCTTGCGAGTGGAGATGCTCACCTGGCACGGTCCGCCACGCACACACACATAGTTCTTGCGATTCTGCACGGTGCGCTTGAAGAAGCCCTTGCACGACTCGCACGAGAAGATGCCATAGTGGAAGCCGCTGATCTTGTCGCCACAAATCGGACACGGCGAATTGATCAGCTGCTGGCGCGAGATTCCCGCCGGCGAGGCTGGCAACGTGGCCGCCGCATCCGCTGCATCCATGCTGAGATTTTGCGCCGCATCCTGGGCGGCATCCACATTGAGCGGCCGGTAGAGCACACTATGATGATGCAGCCCGTTCGGATAGCTGGAGTTGCCGCCGTTTGCTTGCGCATTGCCAGGAAACAGCGCAGCGACGCTGGCCGGCGGCGCATGACGCGCCTGGATGGGTGAGTGGGTGGGACTGAACTCGGAGCTGTAGCTGTAGCAGCTGCTGTGCGAGGCGTCGCTGTTATTGCGGCTCAGCGAGGGCGTGTAGGGGGCGTGCCGCGACGTCAGCGGCGACTGCGAGGGGCTGCTGTGCGTGTAGACGGAATGTATGGCCGAGTCGGGACTGGGATTGGCGGGCAGCAGCGGCAAGTGGCCGCCGCTGCTGGACTTGCTGCGATCGCACAGCAGCGACGCTGTCGTCGGTTCGTATTTCAAATTGATGGGATCACTTTGCGTGGGCGCCAGCTTCAGTTTATTGTTGGGCGCATAGCTCTGCTGCTGCTTGAGTGGCAGTAATTGTTGTTGCTGTTGCTGCTGCTGCTGTTGTTGTTGCTGTTGCAGCTGCTGCAGTTGCTGCTGCTGCTGCATCTCGCCGGCTATGTGCTCCAGTTCGGTTTTGATCGGCTGCAGCATGACAGCATGATTCACCTGGCTGCTGGCCAGTGTTGTGGCCCCGCTGCCGCTGCTGCTGCTGCTGCTCGCCTCGCTCTTGATCACCGTCTCCGTTTCCATGAGCTCCTCGTCGCCGCCGTTGGTGTCGGGCTCGCTGAGCTCACCCTCCCAGGACATGGGTCGCGGCCCGTTCTTGTCGGCCGCCCGTCGGCGCACCTTCAGATTCTCAATGTTGGCCAGCTCCGCCTCCGAATCGGAATCGTCCTCGTTGCCGCCCAGCGGTATGCGCAGATTGTGATTGTGATTGTGATTATTGTAGTTGGCGATGACCGGCACCAGGTTGCCATTCGGCGTCGGCAACTCGTCCAGTTCGCACTTGATGTTCGTCACGGACACGTTGTGACGTTGCGACGTCGGCGTCACTGACGTTGTGGACATGTTAACGGGCAGCTGATAGCTGCCACTGGCACCGGGCGAGACACTCTGCTCCGTCTTAATGCTCGACATGTTGGGCATCTTTGCGTGGCAGGCTGGCGGAGTGGGTGAGTGTGCTTCAATTGCAGTCCTTGTGCAACTAGACTCTGTACGATTTGCTAATCATCTATTTGTGCAATTTGTAGAAATTGGAGAGATGTCGTTGATGCAGTTCCATTGTGTTGTAAATCTGTAACAATATATAATATTATAATCGAATATTCAAAAAAAAGAAAGATCAAAGATCAACAAAATAGCAGTTTACAAATATGCATACCTAAGATTACAAATATTCAAATTTTTGCATATTTATGCAGTGTACTATTCAATAATATACTATAAAGTACCGGTTTGGTACAATTGTACCTCCTCTCAGATATTCTCTATTTTAACTCATTACTTTGAGAACACACTTCGTTACTATGCAAATTATTACTCATGTGCCAGCAGAAAAGCAAATGGAAGAGAATCTCTGACAAACGGTACGCCTAGCAACAACAACCCGAGATTTAGTCAGCGCCTCCCGGTCCGCTAAGCCAACGACCTTGGCCTATGCACGATGAGGCACTCGAGACTGAGTCGATTCAAATTATGCTAATTGGACCCACGACATGTGTCCTACACACACACATACACACACACACACACACACACATACACACACACACACACACACACAGACAGAGATTTACACTGTCCGGCGAGTGGCGATTTTGTTGTTATCAGCGGCAACGGCGCTTGATGCGCACACGAACAATAGCTGAAAGCAACAATACAACAATACAATAGCGCCAGCCAGCGACGAAAAATGTCAACGACCCGCAAGAGGCGAACGAGGCGCAAAAGCCGATTCGAATATTATAATAAATTTAAGGTACATTAAACCCAAAACGAACGGGGCGGCAGCCGGCAGCTGAAAAATTGTATGTTGTAGCGTTTATGGATATGAGAAGGGCGCGTCAAATGCTGCAGAGTGAATGGCAAACTACTTTTCAGTTATTGGCATATTGCTGCCAAGTGCAATAAATTAAATGCAGCTGACGACATTTAATGATGCCCCATCTTTCGTTTAGCCGGTACAACAACCCAAAATGCAGCGGCCAAGACGCCAACCGGCATCTGGCAAATCAGAGAGAGCGCACGCAAGCGGCGAGAGGGAGAGAGCGAGCGCAGAGCGCAGAATGGGCAAAGGACGACCTTCAAATAATGTTGAAATTTGTACGCAAACGACCTTGTATACAACAACAACGAGCGACGACGAAGCAACCACGAAGAAGACGCAGCGACGACGACGACGACGACGACAACAGCGAAAACGAAGCAGGGCAGCCACACTGCTCACACTCAGTCACAAACACACACACACACACACACACACAAAAGACGCAACACATGCGCGGGCAGCAACGGCGCCGGTGGAGCTGACAGAGACGGAGAGCGCAAAGCATGCGACGAAGAAAAGAACAACAACAAATTGACAGCAGCAGACGGGGTGTGTGTGTGTGTGTGTGTATGTGTGTGTAGCACAAAAGAAAATAAACAAAAATGTTGATATCAAGAGCGTCGCTCCGTGAGTTGCGCGCCGAGAAAAGCAATCAAGAATAATTCTCGTTGTTAAAGTTGTGTGGGTGCCGAGAGGTCACACCGAGAGAGCGGGCAAACAGAACAGAATACTGACCAAGCAGAGAGCATGAAAGTAAGAGAGAGAGAGAGAGGGTGGAAGAGAGCGAAGTGGTCAGCAGTTGTCGTATTTTTTAGGGAAATCTACTCGCACATGTATGTATGTATGTATGTATGTATGCATATGTATTTAGTTAGGAGCCGACAAATGCAGCCAAGCGATTTGATGACGGCTTGTTTCTGGTTATAAGTACAGACATACAAACATGCATATACTTTCGGATAGAACTGTACCTTGTTAAGTGACGGCAGCATCGATTAGGCGGAAGTGTTTTGTGTAACGGTTGCTGAGCATTTACCTACATACATACATATGTATGTACATAAGTTGGGATTAACTTATGAACTTTGGATATTAGTGACTTTGAATATGCAATAATATGATAATATGACGAGTCTATATTTGTAATAGGCAGAAAACAAAAAATTAAGAACATATTCAAATCATATGAAGAAGAATGTGTATTCGTAATTTTTATGGTCAAAAAGATAGTGAAGTTATAATTTATTATATGCATATATGTAATGCTTAATATAGCATGATAAAATACGAACATATGCATGTAGATTTTATCTTTCTAGGCATTTTATCTCCCAAGTTTTGTTGGCAACATCATGAGACTAAACTGCTAACCAACTTAAATGGCTTAGCTAAAATTATTAAAATAATACAGGGTCATAAATGTATTTCCCTGACGACAATTATTATTCTTATTATTTTCGAAGAAAATAGTATATTAACTTTGTGCTGAAGTATGTAATGCATAGAAAAAAGCGTCGGAGACCCCCAAAAGCTACCTTCAGTATGCTTAGGATGACACAACAAATTGCTCTGGCCATGTCCGTCTGTCTGTCTGTCCGTCTGTCTGTCTGTCTGTATGTATGCAAACTAGTCCCTCAGTTTTTGAGCTAACGCGATGAAACTTTGCACAGCGACTTATTGCTCAAATGGACAACACATTGGCCGGAATTAGTCGGATCAGACAGCTATATCTTATAGCTGTCATACAACTGGAAGTCGGTTTTGGCCATATAGCCCAAGTTATGTGAGTTTGAAGTCTTCAAAGGGCATATCTTGCGTACCAAAATGAAATCTATCCACAGACTCGAAGATAATACTTCCCCAATTGTTTTTATACATGTTTTTCGTTCTAACTAATTATAAACTTTGGTTGATCCATTCGCAAACCCAATCACTATGTATTCAAAACACTTCTACAATAATCAACCACAATTTGAGCCAAGTTCCTAAGTTACAACTTGCAAATTCTGCACAATCTTATGACAATTACCAGCTATTCAATTATGCAAACACACCGAGCGATATGCTCCACACCTTTGACAGGTAAACGCCCCCCTTCGGGCTACCATTCGATTCTGGCTGTCCGCGAGCTATGGAGTTGCTGCATACTTCAGTCATGATCTAATTACGTTTATTAAATACATACGTATGCATTAGCCAACACTGAAAAATGCACAGCAATTAGCTTGAAACGTTGGCTAGCACTTTTTAGCCATGACATATTGGCGAGCACCGAGCACTGAGCACCGACATCAAACTGCATGCCAAGAGATTTGTGGCAATTTGACAAGCCCCTGAAGAAAAAAAAACAACAACGAACATAAACCCAAATGGCATACCACAGTCATAGTGCAGCTGCAAGTGAGGGGGATGAAGTGCAGTCTAGAGTGGAGTTGCTGTTGACCGAGAATCTGAGTTGGAGCCAGGAATGTGCAACGGGTTGGGCGACGCGTCGTTTGCCCCTGAGCTACGGGCTGGCTGCCTGGCTGGCTGCCTGGCTGCCGCTTATCGATTTTTTTATCAGCACAAAATGCTTATGAGTTTGACAGGCCAGAAAAAAAGACCAACTTTAGTTTGCTGTACAACTTCAACAGCAGACAATAGAATTGACCTTCAGCTTACTGAGTTTTTCCTCTTGTTTTTCTGTTTCTTGTACGTTTTTGTTTTGTCAGCTCCCCATTTTGGGCGCTTGGTGGGGTGTAAAATCGCGGAAATGCCGTCGCTCAACAAAATGGCGACTCTGTCGTTGTCCATTGCGGTAAATCCATGTCAATAATATTCATGACATTGACATGCTTTGTGGGCCAAAAGCCCCGGCTCTAACGGGGGTTGAGCCAAGGAGCACGGAGCAACGGGACTTGTTGGTGGTGGTTGGTTTGGTTTGGTTTGGCATTGACGTAGACACAGACACAGACATGGACATGGACATGGACATGGAGGTAAAGCGTTGACGCTGATGTTAACGTTCGCTTTTGGAGTTCTCCATGTGGCATGTGGCAGGCGGCATGTGGCATGAGGCAGGCGGCGCTGTGAGCTGTGTGCCCACTGAATAGGAAGTTGGTTTCAATTATGCGTAACATGAAAGCATAAAGCGCATTTAGGGAGTTGTTCTGTGGGCCCAGGGTGTAGTAGGGTGTTCTAATTGGGGAAAAGCGACCCTTTTTCTTCAAACATCAGCCAAACAGTGCTATTGTTTTTGGGGTTGTTGGGGGGGAACCAACAACAACAACAGCAACAACAAAAAGAAGAAGTCGAAGTAAGGGAGTGCGAGAGCCATTTGTGCTGGTATATGGCAGGCAATGGACAATGGGGTAGCTAGGGAAGAAGATAATGTTGTTATCTTGTGGGTGTTGAAAAGCTGTTGCGGATTAATTGGGAAAAATAGGAGTAAAGGGGTTGTGCGCTTGAGCATACAGACATAATATTACCCTTTAGCTCGGGGAATCGAAAACCGAAAGGTTTTGAGAATAGCAGCGTAAAGTTTCTAGCAGTTAAAGCACTATTCACTATTTTTGTAAGCTCAATATATACTTTTAGCAATCCAATTCTGTAGTTAAGAAATATATGCAATTGATTTCAGACATAAACTGTCTAAATATGAATTCTTACTATAGTTCGTAAAGCATAAGTATTTCTGTCTGATATGTGTATACTTGATTTAAGAATTGATATTTGTTCTCAGAGTGTAAAAGCCAACTTCGATAAACAAAATACTGTGCATTTGGCTTGAAAATGCGATCTGTTCATCGATCTTCACTTTGACATATGGTAGCTGCCAGAAGCTTACATAACTTGGCCAGAAAAGAGTGTGCAACTGTTAGTTGCGAATGGCAATCTGGCTGTCTAATATTTTAACACGCTTCAGACGCCATGGACAACACACACACACACACACACACACACTAGCTTCACACACCTCCAACACCTTTCGCCAATTGCAAACAAAGGCACAGGCTTAGAGACATAAACCCGGGTCCGGACCATGTCGGGCTAGGCCAGGCCAACAACAACAATTGCAAATTGCAATTACATTGCCTGGCAACGGGCCACTTTTTAAATGTGTGTGTATGTGTGTGTGTGCTTGTGTGTGTGTGTGCGTTCGCTTTTGATTAATCATCGGTGCATGCAGCTGTGCGGAGTGTTTGTGTTGCTGTTTCGGATCGGGCTGGATCGGTGCTGGCACGTCATTAGCATAATGTGCAACAGAAGTTGCCTATGGAAAATGGCAAACAAATTGCCAAAGCACCAATGCACTAACACCAACACAAACGACAAATATTCGTTAGAGCCAACAGGTTATTTGGAGACAAGCACAGCACACATTGCTCCATGTTGCCAGACGGAGTGGTCGGATTGAATATTGCGTGGTCGTCCATAGAATTTCCTATTGCCATTTGCAGTCATTTGGTTTAGAAAATCAGTCTGTGTGCCTATGTGTGTGTGTGTGTACTGTGGGGTACTTATAAATCCACAAACATAGATGCGAATCGACGCGACGTCTGCAGAACTTGATTTCCAACAGGTGCGTCGTCGTCTGGTGGCCACTATCGACATGGATATGGCAACGGTTGGCCATAGCTATAGCTAAAGCGAAAACCGGTACGATTGCAAGAACTGCAGCAGGTGCACTGAGCGAAATTCCAGTGCAGTACGTTAAGCTGACAATATCATTTATTTCTTTTTCCAGTATATTTAGAGATTTTTTACTGTATAGCTTTGATTTGTCAACTGGTTGATTTCAAATCTGTAAGATGGAAAGGTTACTAAACATAAAATCTATTCCCACAATCGCTCATTACAAAATTTTAGAAACTAGATATTCTAGAGCTATGACATGAGAAGCTAAAAAGCCACCTATATATTATTATTAGTAGTAGTGGTCTTTATCCAGACGCATAGAAAACTTATCTAGAAGCTAATAACTTAAAAGATATTTAAATAACTTCAAATTGATTATATACTTAAGAGACATACTTTTCTAATGTTGCTCATTCGAAGAAACGATAACAAAATATTGAAGTAAAGTCAACAGATTTTCTGTATAACTAAATGATATTATGGAAATAGATATTTTGCTGCTGTTTCACTAATACTTTAAAGTTATCTGCTCAATAAGAAGAGATACAGTTATGTCAATTGTTAATCCTATACATCATTTTATTCCAAACAGACGTCTTTTATCATTAATGATATTCCTCGATCAAAAAAATATAAAATCTTTAAATGTGCCAAAACGTAAAACAAAATTCTCTTGTATTTTCTCTACTATACATCACAGAATTAAATATATTATGAAATTTACAATTCTTTGCATCGAATTGCACAAATTTCTCTCAGTTGATGCCACAAGTAGAACGATAAGTTGGACAAGTTATGCCACAAAGCCCCCGCTGATAACTTTGTCAACGTCGTTGGCCACGGTGCAAATTAAACGCCCAGAAAAAGAGGCGCGCCACAAAAGTTGCTGTTGTTGAGAACCCGCATTTTTTCGGGGCGTTGCAATGTTGCAAGTTGCAAGTTGCGAAGTTGCGTCTGCATAACAATTACAATTTACCGTACGACAAACAGGAAATGTTACGCTTGCGCCGTTTGCATTTTTATGACTTGCCGAAGACTTCGGAGTATGCGGCACTCCCCAAAAACAAAAACAAAACCCACAACTGAACTATAGAGCATGCAGAGCTTTGTCAGCAGTTGTATTTTGGTCTTTATACTCTTATCGAAGAAAATAGTATATTAAGTTTGTGCTGAAGTGTGTAATGCATAGAAGGAAGCGTCGGAGAACCCTAAAAGTTACTGCCAGTATGCTGATCTAGCCATGTCCATCTGTCCCTCTGTCTGTCTGTATGTATGCAAACTAGTCCCTCAATTTTTAAGCTATCGTGATAAAAGTTTGCACAGAGAATTATTGTGCAAAGGGACAGCACATTGGTCGGAATTGGCCGGATCGGACCACTATAGCTTATAGCTGCCATACAATTGTAAGTCGGTTTTGGCTTTATATCAGATATTTTCAAATCTATCACCTTCCATTTCCTTGTACACTTGAAAATCGTTTTAACTCATCAATGCTTGAATTTAATATATCAAAACAAAAATTTAAATTCATATGATACCATTTCTAAGAACAAAAAAATAAATAAAGGTTCGAAAAGAGTATAAAATCTTCGGTACGCTGAAGATAATCCTTCCCCACTTGTTTTTTTTCTGTTTTTAATGTGTGCTGTTGTATGTCATTGCTATTAGCATGGCAGCTTTATCAGGTTGGCCTGGTCTGCCTTCAACCCTTCGCTGTTGCCACGCTTCAGCTCGTCGCTATCAATATCAACAAAAGATAACAGCCAAGCCAAGCGGCACAGACTGACGGAGAGTAGCCTCATATCGGTATCAGTTGGAGCACATAAAGCCCACAGTACTACTCCCGGCCTATTATTTATAAATTTCAACTTGCTGCTGCTGCTGCTGCCCAGCTGTTGTTGTTGACAGTCGTTGCCTCAAGGTCGTACGAATTTTCTTTACTTATATACAAATGTAAAAAAGAGCACATGAAAATAAAGTTATCTTCGTGTTGGCGAATATTAAACACCCTTGTTTGTATCTGATTGGATATCATGTTTTTTTTAGAAGAAAAACTATCCGACAAGAACTTAAGCTTTGACAGCTTGTTCCTATGACAGCAATTTGATATAGAAGTCTTTTTAAATTCTGCACGATTTTGAGAACCTGTTTCCATCTTAATAATCTCAGGTAGATGATCAAAATTGTAAAAAATAGATTTATAATTTATAAATAAAAAAAACCTAAAACTTGGTCAAAAAATCGTAATATGTTAATAACAACCAACATTTTTTAGCACAAGTACTAATTTTTTCAATCGACAGTTTCGAAAATTAAGGGATTGCTCTCAAAACAATATCGAGTATTGCGACTTTCAATCGATTACACATAGTTATAATACATTCTGAAAGGGTTATTTGCACAAGAAGTAATTTTAACAATCGACCGTTTCTAAAGTTAAATGATTGCTTTGAAAACAATATCGATTATTACGAATTTCAATCGATTACACATAGTTAGAATACATTCTGCAAGTGTATAAAAATAAAAGTCGTGTCCGCGACTCGTTCTCACATTATATAAAACAAAACAACTCTCAGTTCCCTGTAATCCCCCCGACTTCTCGGCTCACCTTCAGTAATACCCGTGTTCTTTATTCTCATAAGTCATTCGGTTCTTTGACGTATTGTCGTGATTTCTGCTGATATCTGCGACGCTTTGTTCGCTTCATTTCTCAAACTCGTTTCAATTTCGAGCGAAAAAAATTAGCTTTTAAACGTTTGAATTAAACTAAATATATAAATGATTTGAGAAAAAAGAATATGTTAGATTTCCTCAATATTTACAAAATTTATCACCATATTGTGCTATTTAAATGGGTTTACAGGTTTTGAGAGATTTGAAATTTAAGAGCATAGTTAATTTGTGTTAGCTGCAATAAACTAAAATGGAAAATATGCTATTCAAGCGATTAAACTCATAACGATCGTTTAGAACATCAAGCGATTGGGATCTTTTAGCATTTTTTTGTTTTTGTTGTTCAATGTTTACAAAATATGTAAATGAGAGACTATAACTTTTAATTACTTGGCAGATAATTTAATATTCTTGGTTTTTACTGCATATGTTCTTCTGGCTATGCTACTTTTAGTCTTTTCACATTTTAGTCTATATATAGAATTGAATTTGAAATATGTGCATATGCTTAGCGGACTATCATTAGGGAATTATATATAATCCAGACAACGATAAACCAAGTCTTTAAGTTTGAAAAATGTTTTATAAAAGAACTAGTTTAATTTTTATAGTAAATGTCACATAGAACCTGATTTCCGATTTGATTCAACATTCATTTAGTACATCAAAAATAATTCAAGCAAAATACATAATAGATCTCTTGAAGTATACTTTTAATTTATATTAACATTTAATCAATTTTAGAAAGAGGCATTTTATTCTATAAATTGATCGCAAAATAAGCAATAAATCATTTATTTCTTATACTGCAAAGTGGTTTAATAAATTGCACTTGTTTTTTGTGAAAAAAAAACCTCCTCACAACTTCTTGTATCAGTTACAATTGAAGCACATTATTTTGGATAAGTGTTAATTTAATTTTTGTAATTGTGGCGCTTTGTTTTTGTTTATTTGTTTTTTTGGTAGCTGGTGTGTTTGCGTCAATGATACAACGTTCCAGTTTATCGATTACACAATAATGTGCAACCTGCCAAACAGTTTCACTAACTGACTAAACTGCCTAACTGGCTAACTGGCTGACTGGCTGGCTTAACAGTTGCAGTTGCATCCATCTAACTGGTACGAGTTGCAAGAATGCCAGCACGCACACACTGCATTAAAATTGCACTTAAGCCAAATGCAACAAAAGCAAACAAACAAACAAGAAACTCAGCTGCCAAACGGCCTGCACTGCAAAAGACCAGAACGCGATCGCCAACAACCTTGTCCCAAAACAACTTGCGAGTAATTCGTTTTTCCTTTTTATATCTCTTGTGTACATAAATATACATATACATATGTACATATACATACATGCATGCATATAGTATGTATACACATAGTTTGCACGTACGACTTGCCAACTTGACTCGATATTAATTAAACGCACGCAAAGCCCCCAAAGAGCCAGCGGCAACAACAACTTTAAGATACAACAACAACAACAACAGCAGCAACTGCAACTGCAAGTTGCCCACCCAGCGTCGAGGAAACGAGTTCCAAGAGAACAAGAAAAACCAAAGCGTTTCGCACAGGCTTAGAAAAGAAGTCAACGTCTTGTGGCCTGCCTCTGCCTGCTTGCCATTGATGCAGTGCGTCGATGTTGGTGGGCGGCCAGAGCTGGGTCCGTGGCTACGTTCTGGCTACGTTAGCTGAAACAAAATCGAGTTACCTGCCTGAACACTGAAACTACCTTATATGTATACACGGACTGAGCCAAAAGTGAATTTTTGACTTCAATTTGTTTAAATTACACATAAAGTTTGAATTTTTGCATAATATCCAACTTGAATTGGTTTTAATTACCCAATCAATATATTTACTATTTTTAAAGCCAGAAAAAGCATAGTGTTACATAATAATTTTATTAAATATTCTATAAAAAAAAACTATTAAAAAACGTATTTGAAATTATTGATAAGAAGGAAAAACATAAAATATTATTTTTCAAAGAATTCTGCAAATTTTCTGAAAAATATTATTATTTAATAACTTAGTAATTATGCCGTTTTCACATTAAGTTTACTTATTTAATTTCTTTCTATACTTTAAAACCGATTATTTACTGTACTATCGCTAATATACAAATTTGATCGATATTCTGCAAAAACTAAGCAATACTGCTTTATAAAAGAACACAAAGTATGATTTGAACCTTAATTTAAAGATCTAGTTCATGCTGTACCAATCTGAACTTCAATTAAAAAAAGTATACATACTTAACACATAGGAAAACATATTAGTATTGTATACTCTCCATACACATACTCTCCGTACACAAGTATTCCATACAAATGCATATGTTTTCATTGAGTCATAACCACTGTGCGCTGTTTTGCATGCGCCGCTGAGCAGCAGTTGCGTTTTGGGAGCGTATCGCTTAATGACTCTGTTTAAGAGGCCTCTTTGCGTGGTGAATGCAACGCGTAGTCAAATGCCACATATTGGATAGCCCAGTTGGTCACATTGTCCATCATTCAGCCAGCCAGCCAGTCAGTCAGTCAGTCAGTCAGTCAGTCAATCAGTTGGTGCTGCAGGCTACAGCTCGTCATGGGAAAGCCAATGGAATGGACGTGCTCATATGCCATAGACCCATTGGCCATTTGGCATTTGGCTCGTTGTTGCATTTTAGCCCTCTTTTTTTATGACAATAGCAAATGGCTTTTGTTTTTATTATTAGTACGAGTGTGTATGCATTATTTTTATTACGCAAATTAGTTTTGCGATTGTTATGCCCTACAGAAACAGCTACGAGCAGCAGCTGTAAAATATGAGTATCATTTAAATGACTATTAAATGTGTGCAAAACAAGATTTGAGTACCTAGCCCCCAGGTTAGACATATTTTAATAGCAAAACTTAGTTTTGAATAATTGATTTTTTTAAAACTGTGGTTACAATGCACATATGTATGTAGAATAGCTTTATTCTCAGTACTTGAAAAGGTATTAGCATAGCTACATCAGAGTTATTTTGTGTTAAGGTATTACAACTATTGATTTCTTTTAAAGAAGAAAAAGATTCCCTACTTGGAACAGATATAAAGCAGGTAGATCTTAACATTCTTAAGTCTTACTCATATTTTATTTCGTTTGTTAGAGCAGTCTGAATAAATAATTAGGAAACCGCTTTTAAATTTTGTTGATACCTTTAAAAGTTTAGCAACTGTATGCTTTTTCAATTTTTGGTTTTACATCTGCACGAAATAAGCTGTGAGTAACTGTATGTATGTATACATATGTATATATGTATGTCTGTATGCAGACATGTAGTGTTCCTCCCCATATCATCAATGTCATTGCTCCATTTGCCTTGGCCCTGTGCCCAACGCAGTCCGTCCGTCCGTCTGTCTCTCTGTGTATGCATGTGTGTGTGTGTGTTTGTGTGTGTGTGCTCGTCGTCCTTTGTTCCGTTTTAGTTTCTCCAATGGGAAAGGGCATTGCAGCCAGCAGTGTCACCAGCTGCACGCGCGCATCTCCACTTCATGCGCTCTTCGCTCGCACTCTCGCTCTCTCTCGCTAGTTCTAACTGCCTCTTTGTCTGTCTCGTGTTGTCTCCCGTTTTGTCTTTGCGAGTGCATTTCTGTGTTGAATGCGGCGCTCGCTTAACTTTCAGCTGCCCGTTTTATACATACATACATACATGCATACTTTTTATATTATTTTTACTTCTCTGCTTCTTTTTTTTGTTGTCTCTCTTTCTTTCGCTTTACCACGCCATTTTTCGGGGCAAGGTCATCAGCGAGACAAAGTCAATGGCCGCCAATGACCTCTTCTTCTGGCCAGTCTTCGTTTCGTTTCTGCGCTGCTTCTCTTTCTTCGCCGCGCCTGCCTTCGCCTCATTTACAACTTGTTCTTGGCATTGGGCGACTGCTGCTGCTGCTGTTGGCGCTGCTGCCGCTGCTTCTTCTGTCGCCCGCCCGCTCGAAAAGGGGACGGCATGATGACGTGTTACTTTTATGCTTGTGTTCTTGCGCTCTCCTCTCGCATTTCTTCTTTTTTTCATAGTTTCGCTTGTGTTTCCTCTTCGTCGTCCGTCGTCTGTCGCTTTGTTTGGCTTTTTATGTCTTGGCAACAAGTCGTCGCTGTCGCTGCCTCTGTCGCTGTCGACGTCGACGTCGCTGCTTCGACTTGTGCTGACAATGTTTGAACGTATTTGGCCTTTCTTTTGTCTGGCTGAGTATTACTGTTTTTGTTGTTTTTGTTTTGTAATTTTTATGCTTAGCCTCTTTGTGTCTTCTGTTTGCTGTTCGCGTTCGATGTTAGTTACTTTGTGTCTTTCTTATTTCTTTGCAAATGTGTCCAATGATCTTCTTCGCGCGCTGCTTTTATTGCCTTTTGTTTTGTTGTCGTTGTTGTTGTTGTGGTGTTGTTGTTGTTGCGGGTTCTTCAGCCACCCGGCGGGCGTTTTGCTACCTCGATATGTGTGTTTCGTTTTTTTTATAAATTGTTGCCTGTCAGTGTTGTCATTGTCGCCAATGGCGTTCGCTAGCGTTTGACAACTCTCTTAAACTTACAGGTACATATGTATTGATTGTTGTTGAACTGAAAAGTTGACATTTCTTTTGATTCATTACCCATAAGATATCATCGATCTCTTGAATTGTTTACTGCAATTGTTCTTTCCCGATTTTCACAGACCTTCCCCAATAAGCAACCTGAATTTAAGAGCTTTATGTACCTATGACAGAAGTACTTTATTACTCTGATCTTATATAATGTTAAAGTTATTATTTCTGCTATTCAATGTTGGTGATCCTTATTTTTTTTATAGGTAACTTCTCACAGAGCAAAATGTGCTCTGATTATAATCAGTAGTAGAACTAAGTATGTAATTCCCTTGACAAATGTCTTGTAAAGTTTCTTATAGTTATAAGAATTATCAATTTGCCATGTGTTACACAAATTTTAATTGGGTAACTTTGAAAATGCATGTTCCTTATAAGACTTATCAGCTGGTTCAACTACCTTGTAAGGAAGATAAGCAAATTATGAAAAGGTGCTAAAACGGTCTTAAGAGCGTTATGAGATGTTTTCTTCAATGTTTGCCAATCTGATGAAAGATTTAATACCCTTGAGTAGAAGCATTGATCTTTGGCAACCTAGTTTTCATTTGCTAACGAGAACTCATCTCCATCTGCACTGCATCAACAACAACACCCACAACTGGTAGCTCATTAGGGAGCTTAAGTAAAAGCTCTGCGATTTGAGCTGTCGTCGTAACTCTTACCAACTTAAGATAGTTTATGCATGTATATGTACAATGTATGTATGTATGTATGTACCTGCGTGTCCATACATATGTAAACATCAAAACAACCGCTTTAAGTCCGCTTTAAAAACCGTGCTGTCCCATTCGTTTGGATTTCGCTCTGTGCTGAGCCAGCTTTTAAAGCGCTGAATAAGACATAAATCCTTGAAATTATGTACGACCCGCTCCTTAAGTTCAGTATCAGTCTCAGTCTCGGGTCTCGGGTCTCGCATT
This sequence comes from Drosophila flavopinicola, assembly GCA_035042425.1. Taxonomy (NCBI): domain Eukaryota; kingdom Metazoa; phylum Arthropoda; class Insecta; order Diptera; family Drosophilidae; genus Drosophila; species Drosophila flavopinicola. The sequence goes on along the minus strand of JAWNLL010000454.1, from coordinate 908,864 downwards.
TCTCGTCTACTCTGCAGTTGCCACACTTTTGCACAAATATTTTTGTTGCCCATTTTATTGCATCGTTTCGTTCTGCAACCTTCCTTCCTTTCTTCCATCCTTCCTTCCTTCGGCTCTCAGGTATCCTCCTCCTCCCGCAAAACTTGATTTGTTTTGATTAAGGCAGCCGAAAATGCGTTTGCCTTTAGGTCGCATTTTCTCTCGTGGTTTTTGTTGCTGTAGTTCGTTTTATGTTTATATTTCTCGCGGCCTTTTGTCGGCTTCAATGTGATGTAGTGGGCCCCCGTTTTGAAGGACATTCGTTTAATTTAGGACCTGAGAAAACATATATTACCAGGCGTCGCTTATTATGGCGCTGTGTGACGACGGCGCATTTTTAATTTTTTAAGTGGACGCTGCTCAACATGATGGAGATGAAGATGGGGATGCTGGAGATGCTGGCTGCCTCATGATCATGAGCCAGTTAAAGGTTGCAGCATATATGATCATATATGGGACATGATCTGGTTTATTATTGCAGCCGGCTTTTGTCCTCGAACACTTGCTAAAGTTCTTCATAATTTATGGACTCTATATGTACTTGTAAAGTTAAGGATCGCAAAAGGTGCAGCAGGTTTACAATTTATATATTTGTACTTAAACATAACAACTTTGGATTAAATATAAATACTGTTTGTGCAAATTTAAATTTAAATTTAGTTTTAAAGTTTCATCAATTGCGTTTTAATCATGCCAAACGACTGTTTCTTAAAATCGATTTTAAAAGCTAACGACTTTATGATAAATGTAGTCTGATTAAGATAAATAAACAAAATACCGCTTTTAAAATCGATTAAATTATACAAATCTTAGCAAGTAAAACAATTACAATTAACAATTATTCAACATAATAAAATCAAATCATTTCATCATCGGAGAGTCTATCTTTTCTATCTGATTTATGTACACCGTGTTCAAGTGAACAAATAAAATCCCCTTAAAGGTTCACTTTATGAATCATCCCGCTCAACAAAGTAATAAAAAATTACAACTATTGTGAATTTCATGCTACTCGTGACCTGTGGATTTGCAGCATTATTCTGCTTAAATGATTATCGTTTATTATTTGCACACATATGTCTGTCTGTCTATTGAACAGTACATCAAAGATTATAGTTTTGTGTTACTTTGCAACCTTCGATGACCTTCATTAGCCCAGACACAGACAATAGCTGTCCGAAATTCAGCTAAGTCCGTAGATAGCATTTCACAATTGACCTACTTCAGGTCTAGGCAAAGTCCCTATCGATGGGCATATATATCATATAAAGATTGCTAGGCAATCCATCAATTCGTCAATTCAATCAAGCAACAGGTTGACAATGCCGATATCTGTGTACAAGTATCTCGCGCCTCCACCATCGGCTCTATCTACATAAGTACATAATATAAAGCTTCCAAAAAATACAAAAAAAAACAAGTGGGGAAGGATTATCTTCGGCGTGCCGAAGATTTTATACTCTTTTCGAACCTATAGGCAATTTTCACTCTGCCAACTGCACCACTGAAATTTCTTAAGCTGTAAAAATCGTTTTGTCGCGTAACATTTTTTTTTGTTCTAAATTTATTTAATTTATTGCCAGTTGTATAGCATCTATAAGATATAGTGATCCGATCCGGCCGGCTTCAACCAATGTGATGTTTCTTTGAATAATAAGTATCTATGCAAAGTTGTTTCGCGATAGCTTTGAAAACATGGGATATATGGCCAAAACCGACTTCGAGTTGTATGGCAGCTATAAGATATAGTGATCCGATTCAGCCGGCTCCAACCAATGTGATGTCTCTTTGAATAATAAGTATCAGTGCAAAGTTTCATCGCGATAGATTCAAAAACATGGGATATATGGCTAAAACCGACTTCGAGTTGTATGGCAGCTATAAGATATAGTGATCCGATCCGGCCGGCTCCGACCAATGTGCTGTCCCCTGGAATAATAAGTGTCTGTGCAAAGTTTTATGCGACAGCTCAAAAACTGAGGGACTAGTTTGCATACATACAGACAGACAGACAGACAGACAGACAGACAGACAGACAGACGGACATGGCTAGATCAATTTGTATTGTCATTCTAAGCATACTGGCAGTAACTTTTGGGGGTCTCCGACGCTTCCTTCTATGCGTTACAAACTTCAGGACAAACTTAATATACTATTTTCTTCGAAAAAGAGTATAAAAACGTACATAAATAAATTAGCACATTTCAAACAGGAAATACACATGAAATAATCAAGCAGAGAAGAACGTTCTTTGCGGTGTGTGTGTGTGTGTGTGTGTGTGTGTGTGTGTGTGTGTGTATGTGTGTGAGTGCCTCTATAGAAGCCAAGCAACGACCTTGAGGCGATTTCTGATAGTACACACGCAATTATATATAAATATATATATATTAACATACATATATATAATACTATATGAGCTGATGAGAAATTTCGCCACGTTTTGGCCAAATGAGTTTGGCAAATGAATCATGACAGCATTTCTATAGCTTTCTACTATATTATAAAATACAAATTCTGGTCGATTTATCTTTATGTACGTAGTACATCGTAGCGAGACAGTCGCGTGATACAGTCCACCCCACAGAACCCCCTTGCCCCACCAGAACCACTGAGCACCACACAACATTGGTAGCCGCTAATTGGCTGTGAAAAAGGCTGCCAACGAAAATGCCACAAAACAAAATTAATCGGCCAAATATTTGGCAGATAAGTCAACAGAATTTGATAAACACCTGTTGTCGGCTGTGGCTTATATAATGTAAATACGACTCTTTCGTATTCGACAAGTAAATAGGCGTCGTTAATATTAGAAAGATATGACCATAAACAAAATGCTATTAGAATCTATACGTTCATATACTTCTCAGAAAACATAAGCCTCATTAGCTATTCCACAGGCATATTGAGAGAAGGCATTGGAAAGAATATAGCCAATATTTTGTATTAACAAAATTGTCTTTATTGAGAATTGATGCATATTTCTCGCAGTTATATCCATTTAAATTTGAAGTACAGCAAGAGAATCTAAAATTTTTTAATATTGATTTTTGGTACTATAAACAAGTGGGAAAGGATTATATTCGGCGTGCCGAAGATTGTACAAGGAAATTGAAGGCGATAACTTTGAAAACAAGGGATATATGACCAAAACCGACTACTAATTGTATGGCAGCTATAAGATATAGTGGTCCGATCCGGCTGATTCCAACCAATATGCTGTCGCTTTGAATAATAAGTCTCTGTGCAAAGTTTCATCAAGATAGCTCAAAAACTGTGGGACTAGTTTGCATACATACAGACAGACAGACAGACAGTTATACTAGATCAATTTGTTTTGTTATCCTTAGCATACTGGAGGTAACTTTTGGGGTCTCCGACGCTTCCTTCTATGTATTACAAACTTCAGCACAAAGTTAATATAATATTTTCTTCGAAAAGAGTATAATCAAACGTATATATGTAAGTTTAAACAAAAATCCTCTTATTAGATCATTTTTTGGAGTGATTACAAATTTTAAAACTGTTGGTTAAGTTAGCTTAAGACTTTTAAAGTTGTTGTCATATATAATTGTTTAATAAACATAAAGTACTCCCCAATATATTAGTGTATCCACCCACATATGGTATAGTATGTACTTGAATATTTGAATTGATTGCATTTGGGTTTTTTTAGCTACTGGGAGTATTCAGTGAGGCTGGCGTTCGAGTGCTGCTGGCTGCTGCCCTAAACAAACACACACACACACATAAATCAGTGGTAAGTGTTACCTTTGAAAAGTACGAGTATTTGGCTCCTCAATAGTTGGAGCTAAGCGCCAAACATCATGAGCCATGCGTCATGTGAAGCGTCACTCAAACTGAGGCCCAAAAGAAACCTGAAACAGGAAGAAACCCGTTTCTTGTGTTGTTGTGCCTATATGTATGTGTTTGAGTGTGTTTGGGTTTGGGGAGGGAGTGGAACCAATCAAGCAAAGCAGCCAGCCAAAGAGGACCAAAGCAAAAAGCAAAAAATCCAAATCAAAAAGCCAAACAAACTGGAGCCCAGCTCTCAGCTCAGCTCTCGTTCGGCTGGCGGCAATTTTCAAGTGATTAGTCATCAGACGAAACAACAGAGTAAAGAGCTACAGCCAGACGAGACCTGGGCACCAGGTGAGGCGAAGGGGGTGTGTCATTTAGAAAGAGAGCGATACACAGAGAGAGATGGAGATAGAGCATGCGGCAGTTCAATGTTTCCTTAATAAAATACAAAATAGTCAACTTCCACAAGAAATCTCTTTTTCTTTGGCTCAGCGCATTAGAATAGTTTCTAATAAAAAAGGACAAACATTTTTTTTTATTGTTTCGCTTCTTCAATGAGGCAGCAACAACTTTCAAGTTGTTTCTGACTTTGTTTTTGTTTTGGTTTTGGTTTTTGTCTGCGCACCCGTGGGCCAATCAATTTTTATCGTTTTGCTTTAATTTGATGAGATTTTTATCGATTTCTTGTTCTGCCTGCCGCTTGCCGCTTGCCTCTTGCCTCTAGCCACTCTTGCCACTCTTCTGCTGCTGTGGCAGCTTCATCTTTTGTTTTGCATAAATTAAATGGCTAATGGCTATAAATTTAATTCTTGCTGTGGCTCGTTTTAAACGCCGCTGCGATTTATTAGCTGACCTTCAGCGTTCTAAACTTACAGCAGCCACTTCAAAAAGAGCGAACAACTTTTAAAGAACAGCTATCTTTAAAGCTTGTCGAAGATTTAATCCTACACTTGCAGACATAGCAATTAAATTGTTCCAATAGCAGCTGCGCTTATATTATATATAATTTAGCTAGCTGATTCCAGTTATGAACTTGTCAAATAGTTGAGGATGAAGTTAACAATCACTTTAGTTGAATGTCTTCTCTAAGATAGTTTTTAGTAGTGCTTTACAAACTTATTTGAAGACAAAATTATATGCATTTATAAATAATTAGAATACCTATTACATTTTTTTGTTGCGTACTTTCTTTAATGTTCAGATAATATTTATAATTTTAAGCCTAGGACAATCAATGATCTACTGAACTGTAAAAGGTTATATTTAGTGCAGTAGAATAGTAGTCAGAACTGATTCTTCTCTACTTTCTTCAGCTGTTGGCGTTCTTTGAATTTGTTATGGATATTTAAGACATTTTGGTGGAATGCTTAAAACATCTTTAACACATGTATAGCAAGTAAAAAATACCACTATGATATGATATTTATCAGGCCATTTACTTCCTAGATGCAAGCAGCTTTGTTCATGCCTAGGCTCAGCTGCAGTCCGAAATGCTTACAATTGTTACACAACCCATCAACAGCAACTGCAGCAGCAACAACACCAACAGCAGCAGCAACATGTTTCGCAGTTGGCCGCAGCAACGGCAGCTGTTAACGGACAACTGCAGAACGAAACGGCAGCCGTTGCTGTAGCACAAAAATTGGCCAAAACGATCATGTTTATATAGACACATAGAGCAACGAGCAGGAACGGCAACAGCGGCAACGGCAACAGTTATGGCAATTGCCAAAGTTGCAGTTGCAGTTGCAAAAATCAAACAGAAAGCCACAAAAAAAAAAGAGGAAAAACTAAAATGCAGGCAGCAACAAACGATAAAAAGCCATTCAATGTTGGCCAAAAAGTCAAAAGCAGCAGCGGCAGCAACAACTGTTGCAGCCAAATGGCAACAGCAGCAGCAGCAGCAGCAGTTCAGCAACAATGTTGCCAACTCTGTGGCGAATGTTGAACCAACAACAACAACAACAACAACGGCAACTTATTCAAGTTTCTTCGACTGCGAGTTTGTCTTCTTCTTCGCGCTGAGGTTACAACAAGGTAAACCTGCTGCCATGTTATTGTATCTGCGCTTTGATCTCTCGCCTCAGACAATAGAACAAAGCGAAAAGTTGTTGCAGTTGCTCGTAAAACAACAACAACAACAGCATCGACAACAACAGCAGCAACAGCTGAAGAATTATGGGAGGAGGTCAATGCTGCAATTGTTAACTGCTAATTAGCAGTCAGAGCGATAGAGAGAGAGAGGGCGGAGGGACGATAACAATCGATATGTGCCCGCGGACATATCGAGAACCGGTTAACAGATGGGCGCACCAAAAAAAAGAAACCGAAGATGTTGCCGCTGTTGTTGTTGTTGCTGCTGCTGTAACAGCAACAGACAAATTAGATATTAATTATAAGCACTATGATGCAGCATGTAACGATATGTTTTCGATGTCGTTAAGGACCACACGCAACTATTGCTAAATCGAATTATTGAAATCAAACTCTAATCGAAGAAAAATATTTTTAAGCGAAAACAAATTTGAACTTTTTTGATGCTTTAATATTTAAATCAATATTGTTTGTGTATAAAAACACTTACTTTGTAGTGTACTATAATATCAATGCAATGAATATTGTAATCAATTCTTACTATTTTACTTATACTTATCGATAGCATAACTATTGATAAAAATCGATGTATGTTAAGATAGTTCTTTAAATTTAAATTTAAATCTTTAAATAGTTATTTATTTAATAATACTGCGCAATCAGCTGTTTGTATTCCTTCAATAGCATCGATAGCATTCAATACCTTCCCCAATCTTGGCTGTAATCTCTGTTGTTCCTCACTCCTCTCTGTCTCTCCTCTGATTGTCGTGAGCATTTTCCTTCTGATTTGGCTTCTGCTTAAGTTATGACAGCAAAGGCTGTAAATTAACATTTGGGGCCGCATTTAGCCACACACTTAAAAAGAGTTCAAGAACATAAACAAAGCAATGGACGTGTCCAATATACAACAAAGACTAAAAAAGCCAACCGCCAGAGCCAATCAGCTTACAAAACTCAGAAAGCCGACTCCGACAACCTTGGCTGAGATGCAGCGGGACAGAGGAAAAGAGAGAAAGAGTGCGGGATATAGAGAGAGGGAGGAGGAAGCTGCTGTTGCTGCTGACCGCCAACTGATAAAAGCAAAGACCGCACATATACCCAGTTACAAACAAGTAAGATTGATACAATTGAAACTGCACGACGCGGTGGTACCCTGTGTTATCAGTCACACAATCACTTTAGGCACTTTTTTTATTGTCGACTAAAAACAGTCGGATAAGGCTTGCGGAAAATCCAAAAAAAACCAGCTGTGAAATAGTTACTAAAATCATAACAGTATAAATGATTTTATATGTAACTACTTTTATGGTTTTGTTAAATATTTGTTGTATTGTACTAAAGCTTTTTCTTTCTTAATTTAAATCTTTTATTTCACAATATATTATATAGTTTTAATTTAATATTTTTCAATATTATAATTTCAATTAGTTTGCCCATGTCAACTAAGCAGTCAAATAATCGAATAAATAGTATGGTTTCCACTTGAAGCACATTTCTGTTTACAGGGTATGCAATAAGCGAAGAGCACAACTGCAACTGACGGCCAATAAACACAAAAACCGCAAGCCGACGTAGTCAAAATAGTAATGAGCCAACATTTAAAATGGTTTATGAGATGGAATCATCATTATGTTCAAACAGCAACATTATGAGCATCCACATTATTACAATACACCTACGGCACAGACCAAGAGTCTTCGATTTTTCTGGGTCAAGCCACACGCGAAAGCCGCCAGAAGTTGTCGTTGTTGTTGTTGTTGTTGTTGCTGCTGTTGTTGTTGTCGTTGTTGACGTCGAAGAAGAAGAAGAAAGAGTCAAAGAAGAAATGTGTGGTAGAGTTCAAAACGTGCACGAGCCGCATCGTTAAAAGCTTCTCTTAACTCTTAACGTTTTTTTTGCTGCTTTTTTTGTTTTTTGTTTTTTTGTTTTGACGTTGGAAACAACAATTTCCGGTGGCCTCCGGGGCCAAAAGCGCTGCACAATTGCAGTTACCCAGTTACAGCGATCCCATCCGATCCGAACCGAGCCGCGAGTCCATTGGGCCCATGAGTCAGCGCCCCAAGAAAGTAGTTCAAGTGACCAATGGCGCCGTTACATTTCACTGCTTCAAGTGAAGTGGTGGCTGCCGCTACTCCTCCTCCTCCTCCTCCTCCTCCTCCTCCACCACCTCCTCTTCCACTTCCTCCTCTTTTTGCTCTGGCTCTTTTCGCAATGAGTTTTGCTCTGCGTTGTTTCGCTTCGCAATTGGGCGTTAATTAAATTGTTTTGATTTGCCTGCTCTGGAGAGGCTTTTTTGCGGTTAATACCCAAGTGGGTGTAGTTCGAGAGTCGTCCAAAGCGTTAAGTTAAGCTATCTGTTGAGTGTGTGTGTGCGATAAGTGGGCGGAAATGCTGGTTAAGGACCAAACCTGAGATCTTGAACTTAACAAAGATATATCCGAATATTGCTACCTCTTATTAGTTAACCAAATAATTCAAATGATATATTTTGAAGCTTAACAGTGAGTTAACGGTCAGAAACTAACACCCAAAATTACAGTTTTCAAATGTTTTCCATTTTGTTTTTACATATTTGATTAATTTGATATAGAAAACGAATGACAAGCGAAGAAATTTTAACTATTTAGAAATTAGAATGCCTTCTCAAACCAAGAGGTTATAATATAACTTCATTCACTGCACAAAAAGGCTAGTTTTGAAGAAGTTTAGAATCTCATTGAAAAACCTTACTTAATAGTATTAAAATCTACAAAAACAAGTGTTTACTTACCATTCTAAATTTTAAAATTAATATTCCAATTGTCCTTCTTTTCAGTCTAATAAGATTTATTTATGTATATATTCCCTAAAGTGTTGCCGCGTTGTTTGTTTTTTTTTTAAATTAAATGTTTATGTTTAATTTGTTATAATAATTGTTTGCATATTTATGCTTAATTTTGTATAATTTAGTTTTGATGTGTATTCAATTTTCTATGCACTCGTTTTTACACCATTTTTATGCAAATTTAAACAACACTTCTTCTTGTTATAAAAAAAACATTTGCACAATTACGAGAACGATCATATTATTGCACAATGAATGCCGTTGCTTTTATTATTTTGTTGTTCACCTGTGAATTATTAACGGTAAATTAATCATTCAGTGTTGCTGTCGGTGTGCGAGAGTGTGAGTCTGCATGTATGTGCATGTGTATGTGTATGTGTATGTGCATGTGTGTGGGTTAACGAGCGGCCAAGCAGCAAATTGACAAAAAGTAAATAAACAAAATGCTGCACAACGGCAACTGTTGAAGTTGCAACGCGCAGCCAAACGCGGAAGCTGCAAGCTAAAAACCAGATATATTTTTTTGCAACGCCATCCAATAAGAATCACACGTACGTGCGCTTTCTTTGCAATTGCACATGTATATGGCTATGTATGCGCCTGCCTGCATGTGCATGTGTGTGTGTGTGTGTGAATTGTTCTTTTTGCACTTGCTTGTTGGCTGCTTTCTTTGCTGCAGCTCTGGGTTTCATTTTACACGGCAGCAGAGCGCTGCTGCTCTGCCGCTGTCGCTGCCTCTGCCGCTGCCACTGCCACTGCCAAGCTACTCTTGCGTTGCGTTTTTCCTCACCTTTGCAGAGTTTATTGACATTTTCAGCATTTGCTTTTGTGCGCTGCTTTCTTTGAGTGAGCGTGCGCTCTCCCTATTTCTCTGCGTGTGTGTCTCTCTCTCTCGCTCTCCTGCTCCCGCTCTCACACATATACACAAACACTTGTTTTTTGTTGTTTTTTTTCTTTTCGTAGAGAATAACCTTCAATTTTATCTTATTGCGCTCTTGTCGTCGTCGCTGTTACACACACGCACACACATACATGCACACATACACGCACGGCCCCACATTTGCTATAGCCTTTACAACTTTTGTTGTTTTACGCTGCGTGAATTAACATTCGCCTTTGGTTCTGTTTCTTATGCAGCTCGAACTTAATTTATGCATTACGCTTGTTTTAAAGCGATTGCTTGCATTTTTTAATTCCACTACGCATACACTTACACTCTAGCACACACACACACACACGAGCACCCACACTCATATGAGCGACAGCCGATTCTGCAACAAAAACATGCACGGAGATTTTTTGTTTGGGCCTCGTACGTTTTCAATATGTTGAAACTATGATACAATTAAATATCATAAATATTTAAGTATATTACTCTTTATTTGTTTGTGCTATTTGGACTTTTTTGCGCAATAAAACGAAATTTTGACAAATACTTTTTTCACAACGCTCGCGGCGCAACACAGACACGCGCGCAACTTCTCCGATCGGCATTTGTTTTGGTACTAACTACAGTGTGACCGAACGCTGCAAGCTGAAAAACGGTGCGTTCTTTGAGAAAATCAGAGGGAAACAACAAAAACGTAAAGTGACCAGCTGAAACAAGTGAGTAACGAAGGGATTCTAAGAACGTACTAAATAAGGTCAGACTAAACAATAATACTGAATTAATTTACACTAAATCTCAAGTACGTGATTTGGTGATAACTTTTGGATGGCGTCATTTTTCCCAGTATTGTTCAAATGAATTCATTTTGTAAATTAATACAGAAAGCCGAAAACATCAAAGTTAATTTAATGAAGTCATATGTTTCATATTTATTTTCCAAGAAAAAAATACTTGAGGAAAGGTGGCAGCTGTCATGTCGATGGCTTGTCGGTCAAAACTGGTATTAACACAGCTGTTACTAGGGTGACCATAACATCGCCATAACATATGTACATATACAACACTGTTAGAGCACTTAAAGACAGCAACAGCTGATTTGACACCTTTAGTTTCATTTAGTACGCCATTTCGTGCGCGACGTGGTCGTAGTCGTTTAGTTTTCTGTAGTTTATTAGCAAAAAAACAATCGCGATTTGAACGATTGCTGATTGCCAAAACAAATACGAATGTGTTAGTGAATAAAGTTGAGATTTTCTAGAGTTTACTCAATTTAGTACAAAAATAACAACACAATGACAACCACCGATGTGCGAAAGCGGAAGGTAGGCAAAGGTTAAAGGGCAAACAGCGTAGTATTTTTTTAAATGCTCATTTCGGCGCGCTTCACAACACACACAGCCACAAACACATATGCATATACATAAATAATTGTTTCGCTAATGCGGAACTTCGATGCTTCGAATTTTTTGTGCCAAGTCTATTTACATACCCAATTAATTGCTGCTGTCCATGCTGCCCGGTTTTTTTGTTGTTTTTATAGGTTGAGATGAGCAAAGCTAATTTATCTGTGACTAGAATTTAATTGCTTTGAATAGTCATAGTGAATAACAAACCTTTTAGGCAGTGTTTACCAATATTCTATTAGCACATCACAATCCTTTGTTGACCCATATTCGTAAACGTTAAACAACAGGTGTTTCTTGCCCTAGTCGAAATCACGACCCTTGCGGCGGAGATTTCTGCCTTTGTGAAGCTGTAAAACTGGTTTTGCTTTCTACGCAGTAAATACAGTAAAACTCCTTTAAGAAAAACCAACATCTGCCACAGCAAAAACAATGTGTCATTATTCTATAATTTAAGACATAATTGGTCAAAAATGTATTGTATTTTTTGTTGGCTTATTTAATTTGTAAATAATGGGAACCAGCATAACGAAAAGTATGACAACATTGAAATTTGCGATGACATGATGAAACATCTTTATAAATTGGTATAATGAAATGTGAAACGGTAGTAAAAGTGTATGCACAAATGTAATTTTTAAGTTATCCAATTTTTGGTCGAGTCACATATATAGTCGAGTCTTAGATTATAGACAAGCTGTACAGAATTTTTGTTCGAGCTACAACTAATTCGAGTTAATGCAAGTTAAAGTTCAAGTTAAATAATACGTTATAACATATATACGTAATTTACATAACTAAAATAAGTTGCGCTTTCCACCTATTTACCGGCCGGTGAAATTTCGGATATATTCCGTATTGGGGGTATATCAACAAGTTTGCTTTTGCAATGTTTCTATACAGCAAGGTCGTCAAATTGTTGGCAAACTCAACTTTCTAGATAGCCAGCTAGGAGTTCGTGTCTTTTTTGTTGCCGCGTGGGCAAAACAGGTTGCGAATTCAGTTAAGAGCACATGCGATTAACCCTTGTGTGTGCACATAACGGTTGCCATTTTAAAATGTAAGAAAGCCATAAGGAAATCTTTAAAAAGCGCTAATTCACAAAAAGCGATTCAAAATACATTTTCTTAAATAAATAAAAGGCCAATATTATATCATATTATATTTTCATTTCTGTTTCGAATATTTATATTGTTGATAAAGAAAACTTTTCAGTTCCAAATTACGTACTAAGTAATTATCAAAAGAGGATCATGTTTAAAGATCCAGCTTTGGCGCAAAAGCAAAAAATATGCCATTTGCATATGCCCAACAATAAATAAATGCGCTGAAATCGTCGCGTCTGATGAAATATACAATACAATCAGCGGCTATTTTTGCCATGGCGACTGATAAGCAAAAGCACTTAAGCATACACAGTTCAACCCCCATTGTGTATGAATTACTCATGATAATGTTAGCCTGACAAGTAAAATAAATATATGTCTGGGCACACGTCTAAATTATCAATTGATTTTTGTCTTTATTGATCAGAAAGGCGCCTCGAGCTTCGAACAGCTGCTCAAAGTCCCAAAGGTGAAAATTTGCGCACATTTTCCGCTTTTCAGAGCAATTGACATGCTAATTAAATATATGTACGTGCGTTTATATGTATATATAATGTAGACAATTGCCATTTGCCAACTAAAGAGCTCGTCGAGAGTCAATTAGTTTCATTTATTTGTGGCATCAGGCACTTGTGTTGTAAAAAGCGACATTTGTCTAGATAATGGAATGGGAATTTCGTCAGTTGCCTTTCGTGTTTGCAGCGGCAATATTTAATCAAGCTAAAAGAAACTAAAACAAACACCACACAGCGACCCAAATGGTACGCGAATATCTTATCATAGTGCCCACAAAACTCGTCTACAAATGTCCATAACGAGATAACCTTCAGAAAGAGTTCGCTTTGCTTGGTGAAAAATATTGTAATTCAGCGGACTAGTCTGGTGTTTGTTTTCTAGCATTTGAGACAGCAGCCATACCTTATGTATTTAAATTATCTATTCATTACATCATATACGAGACTTGAATATGTACAAAAGGTTGATAATGTGCTTTGAGAGTGTGAAATTAAGTGCACACTCATCATTACAAGCCGTAGCGATAAAATTGCTTGATTTGATTATCTTGCATAGAATTTCCTTGAACTCAAAATTCAAGATAAGAACTATGGAAGGGCATCAATATTGTTATTATATCATAATTGTATTTATTAGCAACTCATTTTACCGAAAATATTTATCATATCATTAAAAGTTATAAAAACTGTCATAAGTAGCTAGTTTTATGCAAAAATCAACACCTTCAGAAAACTTATTTTGTAAATATAAATTTTTTAAAAATCCAGAATAGCAATGCGTGCACTGATTAAAAAAAACTTTTGTTTTTTTTTAGCTGAATTTGTAAAACTACTTATAATATTATTTAGTGTTCACATCTATTTAAATTGCTACGATTTGTTAGAACTTTAGCAGAATTAGAACAGTCTTTTTAGCACATTAGCAAAGTTAGCAAAGCTTATTGATTAATGCCAGCCCTGGCTTCGTAGTTTATCGATAGCACACGCAGTGCAGCCCTCGCTGCTGTCTGCCGATGAACAGACAAAAACAACAAAAATACATTTGTCTGCCAGAAAGACAGATAAGAACACACAAAACAGAAATTGTCAAGAGAATTGCGTACGTTACAGACAAACCATTGGCAGAAAGAAGAGTGCAAACAACTGACGAAGCTGGCAACATGTGTTTTAAAGAAAATGCTGGTTATTTATAGACAGCAAACGCGCCGCAATGAGATACGAATACAAGCTGGTAGAAAGAGAACACTTTCAAATTTATCAAATTAATAGCAACAAGAAAGTATTTCATTGATTGTATAATTTGTATTTTCTTGTTTTTATTATGCAGCTGGCCAGCGATGATAAAGCGCCGCAGGCAGCCCGTCGCAAGAACAGCAACGGAAACGGAAGTGGCCGTGGCGGTGTGACTAGCGGCCTAAAAGTCTCATTTCTGTGTCTTATTGTATCAGTCGTCCTGCTGCTGTCCGTCTTTGGTGTGTATAATTTGTATTATGCTAAAGCAGCCCCAGCTCACCCCACTGTGCCGAGACTAACTAAACCCTCTGTTTTTCCCACTGTCACCACGCACTTTCACGAAACGCCCCACATGGACACGCATCATGCTCATCTAAATGTGCCACGCACCACAATAAAACCGACGCTGAAACCACACCTGGATCCTGATGCAGGCTTTGTCTCCGACAATGCGAGTCCTTATCTGGCGCGCCTGGCCTCCAAGCTGGGCTACAGCAAAGTGCAGTACGCGGCGATCATAGATGCCGGCTCCACGGGATCTCGCGTGCTGGCCTACAAGTTCAATCGCAGCTTCATCGACAACAAGCTGGTGCTGTACGAGGAGCTGTTCAAGGAGCGCAAACCGGGCCTCAGCTCATTCGCCGATAATCCGGCGGAAGGTGCGCACTCCATTAAATTACTTCTAGACGAGGCACGCGCCTTTATACCCAAGGAGCACTGGTCGTCCACGCCGCTCGTGCTGAAGGCCACCGCCGGTCTGCGCCTGCTGCCGCAGAGCAAGGCGGAGAATCTGCTGAATGCGGTGCGCGATCTGTTTGCCAAGTCGGAGTTTAGTGTGGACATCGATGCCGTCGAGATCATGGACGGCACCGATGAGGGCATCTTCAGCTGGTTCACCGTCAACTTTCTGCTCGGCCGTCTGTCCAAGACAAATCAAGCAGCTGCCTTGGACTTAGGCGGCGGCAGCACACAGGTCACCTTCTCGCCCACAGACCCGGAACAGGTGCCCGTGTACGACAAGTATATGCATGAGGTGGTCACCTCCAGCAAGAAGATCAATGTGTTCACGCACAGCTATCTGGGACTAGGTCTGATGGCCGCCCGCCACGCTGTCTTCACCAAGGGCTACAGTGCTGAGGATACCGTTGTGGAGAGCGTGTGCGTCAATCCCATCATTGGAAATCGCACCTGGGTCTATGGCAATGTCAAGTATCAGGTCAGCGGCAAGGAGAACAGCAAGTCCAATGCCGAGCAGCCGGTTGTCGATTTCGATGCCTGCCTCGAGCTGGTCAAGAGCAAGGTGATGCCGCTGGTGAAGCCCAAGCCCTTCACGCTCAAGCAGCATGCAGTCGCTGCATTTAGCTACTACTTTGAGCGCGCCATCGAGTCGGGCCTGGTGGATCCAACGGCTGGCGGCGAGACCACCGTGGAGGCCTACCGCAAGAAGGCCCAGGAAATCTGTGCCATACCCAATGACGAGCAGCCATTCATGTGCTTTGATCTAACCTTCATATCGGTGCTGCTGCGCGAAGGATTTGGTCTCAACGACAGCAAGAAAGTAAAGGTAAGCCGACAAACAAAGTATAAAGATGATGAATCAGACATGAATTAAGAAACTCTTGCTCACATCTGGACATTTTCGCCCAAGTCCCTGGAAAAGCTAATCTGTATTTCATTTTTATTTCAGCTTTATAAGAAGATCGATGGTCATGAAATCTCTTGGGCATTGGGCTGTGCCTACAATGTGCTGACCAGCGATGAGAAATTTAATAATTCCTAGTTCCCCTCTATTAGTGTGTAGACGAACATATAGCTGAAATTCTTTCTAGAGTGCCTTAGACGTGCATCGAAGTATACTACACACACACACACATACATACACACACAAATATAGCCTTGTTTCTGGCCAGTTAATATATTTATGCGCAACAAATTCATTTCAATTGCCTTTAATTGAAAGCGAATTCATTTATTTTTATGTTTTTTGGAGGCCGCAC
This sequence comes from Drosophila flavopinicola, assembly GCA_035042425.1. Lineage (NCBI taxonomy): Eukaryota > Metazoa > Arthropoda > Insecta > Diptera > Drosophilidae > Drosophila > Drosophila flavopinicola. The sequence continues at coordinate 892,966 of JAWNLL010000454.1, read as the reverse complement.
TGTGACTACACTTATCTTCGTTTCTAGTTTGTAATTCCAATTTTGTGTGATTCGTTTTTTAACTTCGTATATATGCAATTAATACGACACGATATTTGTATCCTTAGTCTTACACTCCATATTTTCCTAATGTATATATCTACATACATATCTAATTTTTAAATTGATTAATATTAATACATAGAACTTGGAAATTGTTTTTCATGCATATATTATTAGTTTATTTTTGCAATAAAAGAAAATGTTTGTTTGGAAATGGAATGCCTTTTAGACAATTCGGTGGCTTTAACAAATCATTTATAAGAGTAAGTTTTAAATAAATCAATTAAGATTTTTTTGCCTAGTCCAAAAGGGGTTTTGAAACTTTCTTAAGTTAAAAGTTTCAAAAGAGAAAACAAATTTTAAATAATTATAATTTCCGAACCAGAATTGTTTTTGCAGTAGAACTGCTTTAGAGATAATATTCAATTCATTTTATATAATATTGCATGTTATTGATACCATGACAAAAGGATATATATCTTAAAAGTGATAAGTTTCAATATCTGGCATGCAATAATAAAATAGTGTCTTTATTTACTTTTACTCTATATTACAAATACAAAAATTGTACACGGCTTGCTTATCAAACATTAGAATGGGCTTTATATATCATATACATATTTAATTGTGTATGTGTGTGTCTATTTAAAAATAAAGCTAAATTTATAAATGCATAACAAACAAGCAAAATGTGGGTAGATAAAAAGAAATGAGCCTGCAGATTTCATTTCAGCCTGCTGGAGAACTGTTTTAGGTGCATCGAGGGGAATTAATTATAGGCGAGAGGGCCGCTTTATAAATTAATCATAAAATCATAACATTGGCTATAGCTTTTGTCTTAATATCGTTAGTAGCATTTACTGCGTCAGAACCTGCGGCTCAATGCCCAGCCTATCAATAATATACTGCGGCATGCAGAGCGTCGGATTGATGGCCTTAAGGCCGGAGTGGCCCAGCAGCGAGAGTCCGCCAATGCCGAAGAGCGTGTGGAATATGTCGGGCATGTTGCCTGTGCGATCGGAAAAGCCGCCCGTCTCCGTATCCTGGCAGGACAGAATGAACTGCTGCAGCTTCTCCGAGCTAATCCAGTGCAGGCGCCCCATGATGGTCAGCGAGGAGAGCACCCACCATGAATAGCAGACATCCGGCAGCTTCTCCGGCCGTCCATTGAGTCCGCCCGACGGCAGCTGTCGCTCACAGAGCCACCAGCCCAACTTGTCCACGTCCAGCAGATGCAGACGATGTGTGAGCGACAGGAAGCCCACGCAGCAATAGATGAGTCCTGCAAGCAGTGAAAACAATTGATATGGGATATTTTTATACATACATAAAAGAGTTTAACCTGATCAGCGCTAGGCAAAAACCATAATACAACACACTTGTCTATTTTTTCATGGCACGCAAAAGAAATGCTAGTATATTATAGAAAGCTGGATGACTCACCCGCATGAGACTCAGCGCCCGGCTTAGAGCCAAATCCGCCATCCGTCTGATTGCAGCAGGACATGACAAACTTAACCGCCTTGTCCACATCGATGCTCTGGTCCAAGCGCTTGAGCAGCGACAGCGCTGCCACCGCACAGAAGCTGAACCTGGTGTCCACCTCGCCCCACTTATCGCCAAAGAAGCTGCCATCCGGCTGCTGCAGTCCAACAATGTACCGCACCACAGCATCACCATCGATGGCGTCCAGCGCCTCGTAGGTGCACAGCACCTGCAGCGCCGACAGCGTGTAGAGCAGGTGCGGATCGTGTCCTTCGCAGGGCGCAAAGCCGCCGCTCGTCGGGCACTGGCAGCGCTTTACGAACTCTACGATGGACTGGCGATCCAGCCGCTCCAGGTGGCCCATTATATCGATTGCAGTGACGCCCCAGTAGATGCCAGACATGCGCAGGAACTCGGTCATGCAATACTCGTAGTCGTCCTCCTGCTTGCCATGGTTCTCAATGTACTCGACGTGCTTCCAGAATTGTAATTTTGTCGCATCGACGCTTTCTGTGCTGCCGCTGCCGACGCCTCCATTTGAAGGCTTCACGAAGGTCGTGAAATCCATCGCTGATTGTGCTCAATTGAGAGTTGATTTTTAGCAATTAATTGTCGCACTGCTGTGTTGACATTATTAATGCCTTTCAGCAATCTAGTCGTCGCGCAGCATTAAAAATGTACTAAAAAATCTAGAAAAGTAGCAAGCCAGCAAAAAAATACCGCTCTCGCAGCTGATTTGTAACATGTTTTAAAGTTTGTTTTAAATATGTTAAATATATTGATACATATTATGATTTTAGCTTAATTATAGAGCATTTAGTAAAAACTCTTCTATATTAAAATAGTCAAAATTGTTTTTTAATGTAGCTGGCTACTCAGCGTTTTACCATTCAGTTGCAGTAACAAGAACATTACAGTGGCTCCCAATATATTTCGTACAATGTAACACAAGAGAGTTATTTTTTAAACTAAGTGCATTGCGCGAACTATCTAGTGTTTTTTTTATAAGCATAACAAACAATAACGATCACTTACAAATATATGTTTTTTTATTTGGCAATTAAAAGAAACAACTACGTAACGCTTAGTCCTTCTCCCGCTTTACTTCGTTTGAGTCGAAGGGCACCTCCTCCACTTTGGAAAAGCCCGACAGACGTATAATTTTGCCAGTGCCTTCCACCTTAATATGCTTGGCGAATTGCTGTGCCGGCGACAGGGCCTGATCCTCTTCCGATTTGTAGCCATAGTGTTTGGCCCAGTCGTTGCGGCCGGTGAAGACCATGTAGCACACCAGGCCGAACGCCTGCCAGGCGAGTATCGCATAGCCAATGCTCAAGCGGCGTTTCCATAAATCGGCACGATGCTCCGGAATCGGACTTGTGTTACGCCGTACGAAACGACGCAGCCATTTCATTTGAAACAACGCCATTGTATATAATTGTACGTTATTTTTTATAAAAGTTTTCGATTATCGAACTTTGTTATGCGATTGTACAACAATTGGCAAAACAGAAAACAGCTGTCTGCATTTAGAGATGAGCAACACTAAAATACAGAGTGTAAATTTCGATTACTTTATAAGTATAGCGACCGTATGGCTTATAAATTGTCTTAAAACTGCACGAAATATTTCAGATTATTTTCTCACCAGTTAAATTGTAAACAAATATTTAAATATTGCGGTATTTTATTGAAATCAATGCACCTTATTGTTTGTATATACTTTGCTGCTAAGCTATTAACCACTTTTCTGTTCTTAATTTTGGCCGATTAAATAAAAGCAGACAAATTTTCACATAATTCTTACAACACTTGGTTTCATTTGATCTTAAAGGACTAAACTAATATACGCATTTGTTTTGTCATAAATAATGTCGCTAAACTCATCGGGCTTACTGTATATACAAATGCATGTATGAAGCATTCCTATTTTAGCATATACATAAGTGATATATGTATCAATCATTATAAAATTGTTGATGTCCTTGGCTCGTCGATATTCAGGGACACAATATGCTTTTTAGCCACCATAACGTTGCCCAGCAAACGAGGTTCCTGCCCCTCAACCAAATATTCGGCGCACATGGAGAGCACAATGTTTGCGTCTCTATCCGTGCAGTTGAAGAAACCAACTAGTACGCGTCCATCGGTTATGACGATGCGCAGGACGCGTCCTAACCACTTTTGTAGCTTCCGACGTCCTGGCGTCAAGTTGGCATCAATCATTTGCGGTGCATTTGTTGTGATGCGAAAGGGCTCTGCAACAGGTGGAGGTGGCGGGGGCTGCAGCTGCACTGGCGTACCGCTAATGCTGAGATCCGACATGGTATTTTCCAGCTTGGTTTATGTTATATTTTCTGTATATGTATATTGCTTCAGCTAAATTGAGTATTTGTTTTTGTTGACTTGTTATGAAAATTTACAACCGATAGACACGATAAGTTTTCATCGCTAGGGATGTCGATACATTTTATTCTAGCCCGGTTTCGATAGTTTGGCAGCTGAAGCTTTTACTGAATTTTCTTAATTGCTCTTTTCCGTTCAATTAGTTTCATTTAAAAAACTGCTGAAAAATGGCTGGCAAAGCGCTTAATATTGGTGATCAGTTTCCCAATTTCGAGGCTCAGACCAATCTGGGCAAGATTGATTTCCACGACTGGATGTCGGACAAGTGGGCAATTCTATTTTCCCACCCGGCGGATTTTACGCCTGTTTGCACAACGGAGCTCGCACGCGTTGCACAATTAATTCCAGAGTTTCTAAAGCGCGGCATTAAGCCCATTGCCTTGTCCTGCGACACGGCTGAATCACACAAGGCTTGGATTGAGGACATCAAAAGCTATGGCAGTAAGTTATGACCTGCAGCATTTTCCGTTGCTCCTCTTAACAAACATATATTTGTATTTCTGCGTTGCAGAACTGTCGAGCTTCGATTATCCCATCATTGCCGATGACAAGCGTGAGTTGGCGCTGAAGCTCAACATGCTGGACAAGGATGAGCTTAATGCTGAGGGCATACCACTAACCTGTCGTGCCGTCTTCGTTATCGATGACAAGAAGAAGCTGCGTCTATCTATTTTGTACCCAGCCACCACAGGCCGCAATTTCGAGTGAGCTTACGTTAAACCCATTCTTGCATTGTTATTGAATTGTTTTTCATGCTTGCAGTGAAATTCTACGCGTCATCGACTCGCTGAAGCTAACACAAACAAAAAGCGTGGCCACGCCCGCCGATTGGAAATCGGGTGGAAATTGCATGGTGCTGCCCACAGTGAAGGCTGAAGATGTGCCAAAGCTCTTTCCCAACGGCATCGAGATAATCGCTGTGCCGTCCGGCAAAGGCTATTTGCGCATCACTGCTCAGCCGCAAGACTAAATGCATTCCTTGACAACACGCAATGTGATATTCATTTTACATGACTTTATTACAAAAACTATAGTTAACAACAAATCAAATTGTTTTACAACCTTTTGCCACAGTCTCGCAACAAAGAGGCAACGCTTTGGGCCAAGGCAAAAGCGCGCCCAGCCTGGGCAAAATCAAATGCACAGAAAACATTCGCCTTACGAACTAAAGAAATGTATGTAGATGGGGGAATGTGCCGCTAATAGCTTGAGTATGTGTGTGTGTGTGTGTGTGTGTGTTTTGTTTTGTTTTGTTCTGTGTGCATGTGACTAAAACATAAATAAACATATACAAACATTTATATAGAATATACATATTGCAACTGGATAAACGTACGAAACTAAATACAAGGCCAACTCTGTACAAGAAGTGGATAGAAGCAAGCCAGACAAAGCTGAAGCCCATAACCGAGAGAATCTGAAAAAGAGTCGAAGAATATGGTTAATAATAATACTAATTAATTATTTTATCCAATGATATAGCTACCACTTGCAATACTAAATACTTACAATTTAACTACCATACCAATAAAGCTAATCGTTTGCTTTGCGCCGTCAGCGGCGTCGGCTTTCCACCACTCGCGCCAGGCGGCGCACCAGGAATGGCCACAGCACCAGGACGGCAAACCACAGTGGCGAAATATCCCTGAACGGCCACCAGACGGGACGCAGTTGTCTGCCCCCTGTCGCAGGCGACTTTTGTGCATTGCGCATCTCCTGCAGCGATTGCTCCATGCCCCGCACTCGCCGCTGCACTGCAGCCATGTCGGAGTTCATGGTCGCCACTGTGGCTTGGATCTGTCGCAGCAGATCCGTATTGTGTGTGATCGCCTGTGTGAGCTCTTGGGGCAGCATCGTCTCATAGGGATCATCGTACTCGTCGTCGGAGGGATCAACAATTGCTACGCTGCTATTGTTTGTGTAGTTGTTGTTATTGCTGCTGATGGAGTCGTGCGTTGTGTAGCCATTGGTCAGCGGCGTCTGGTGGCCATTGGTCAGGGGCTCCTCTGTCGTCACAGGCACGGGCTCATCTACCACGTCCACATTCAGGCGATTAGAGCTGCTGCCGTGCTGCGGACTGTTTGTGCGCGAATGGAACGGCGAATTGGGATGCGATTCGGCCAGCTCCCGCATGCCCGGCGACACCAGCTCCAGCTCGTCGAGATTTATGTTGCCCAGTCCATCCAAGCTGCCTACAAAGTTTTGTACGTTCTCAGTGAAGGACATGGTCTCAATTATCTCCTGCAGACTCTCTACATAGCGTTGCATAGCCTGCTCTTTGCTCAGCTCCCGATTGCGATTCCAGGCATCCCACTTGGCACGCCCAACGACGTCCCAGAAGGGCGGCTTCTTCTGCCCGCAGCCGCCCTCGGAGGCCTGCTTGAAGAGGCCGTAGAACTTGAGCATCATGCTGGTGCTGGGCTGATAGGGTCCATTCTTGGGCAGTCCCTTGATCACGTTGACGGCCGCCTGGAATCGCTCCTCAATGCTGGCCATCGTTGACAACTACAAATTAAATTCGAACTTTAGCTGGCGATAAACGTTCAGATAAGATACAAATATACATTTGGGCTAAGGTTCAGCGCTAATCGTGAATACCTCGCAGCTAATCGTGAACACCTCCGCTAATGCCAACATTCACCTTATAGCCACCACATACAGGTGAATGGCGCTGATGCTGTCGCAAGCGGTTTACAAATTACCTAATTATCTTGTGCAAGTGCAGACACCCAAAATATGACGCTGTAGGCTTTTGTGGTTGTTGCTATTATATTTGTTGTGCCTCTTTTGTATTGATTCACATCCACTGACGCTGGCAACTGCATATGTGTGCGTGTGTTACAAAGTTCGAGTTCTGTAGAGTCGAAGTTCAATGTAAATTGTTGTTTCTGCTGCTGCTGCTGCGTATGCACTAATCATTAGTGATAACGACGACTTATCGGTCTGAGCAGCGAATTATATATGCGCACAACAAAGCAGCGACCGTCGCTTTGCTGCCTACCTGCTACTTGTTATTTTTAATTCGTTTTGCAATAAATAATAAACAGAGTATGGAAATGAGTGTGTGTGAGACCTAATATCGATAGGCTACAAAGTTGCGATGTTTATTTTCGATATCAATTCCAGATATAGGGTGCTCCTTAAAACTGATTGAAACTGGTCTTGATTTGGAAGCTACGATATAAAATCTGTCGGCGATTAATATAATTGAGCTAATATTTTACATTATTTAGAAATATTATTGGCAAGAAATATTTAATTTAAAGATGTGGGTGACTTGAATGGTAATATTACTTGATGAAATGTAATGTTTTCAGTTATATAATGAATATTTTAAGTAAATTTGTGCTTGGAGCCTTGCATTTTGAATATTTTGACAGCAAATTAGCTGTTTTGAAATATTTCTGTGCAATATATACAGATCTTAGATAATCTAATATAGTAGTTGTATAATTTATTTTCGGATTTAGTTATTTAATCATTGTTATTGGCAATAAAACTATTTATTTATGTGTTTACATATTAGAATTCAAATTCAAAATATGATTGACTATTCGCGCCAAATAACTGCTAGCGATAACCAATTAAAATTAATACTGCTGTTGGCCGATAATATATCTTAAATTTGCTTACTTTCGACATAAAATCAAATTCAAAGCATGGAAATTCATGCAGCTTTTTAGATGTTTATTAAATATTTAGGTTTTTATTTCATCAGTTTTATTATCGATGGTGAAATTCGTGTAACTGCGATAATTGATATGCGATATAAATCCTTAAACGCTTCTCAACACTACACCAGATGTGTCATTATAATTTCGTCAAACTCAGCAATACGAAAAGTGCTTAATTATTTGCATTATTTTAACAAAACAACAACAGTGCAGAGCTTTTGCAAAAGCTGCAACAATCCAAGTAAAAGTCGTGCATGCATGCATCCCAAAAACAAGAGTCAATAACAAAGAAACCAGAAAGCGCTAAGGCAAACGGTATTTCACAACTCAAAGAAAACACCCTCGGGAAAGTCGGCGCTGTCGACGTCGGACGCAGTCAGTCTCAAGGCCAAGGAAGTCGCAACGGAACTCAATTGCAGTTAAACATGAAATTTGTGGCAACACAAAGCAACGACCAACATTTTTCTAATCAGCAGCAGCAACAGCAGCAGTGTATAAATAAAAAACACGCGTGCAAATCGACAACGTTCAGTGCTGTATCAGTTCTCAACATTTCCAAACGCGTGTTGTGCAACAAAAGGCAGCACCAAGCGCAGCAACAAAGACAATATTGGAAGCATAAAAGATTTGGCATAGCTGCGTCTTGATTAACACTCTTGCATACGAAGCCAAGCACATAAACGCGCAGGACTGCTGCAAACAGCCAAATCAAAAAAAAATCTAACCTAAATTCCTGAACGCCCAACGCTTTTAAAATCAATAAAGGCAAAGAACACGTGCAAGTGCCGCCAATAGTTGCCGCCAAACGCGTCTGTGTAGACATCTTTGTGTAGACTCTCACGCTTCCTCTCTCGCGCTCAAAGGACACTGTCGTACAGGGCCTGTGTTTGTGTTCGCGCGTGTGAAACCAGAACGATCGCAGTCACGATCAGTCTGAGCAAAAGCAAGCACAAAATTCGTGGATTTAGCGAACAACGCAATACCAACAGCAACAACAACAATATGCCGCGTCGTAATAAGAAAGCAGGAGCTGGCAAAGGTGAGTCACAAAGAAGAAATTGCGTGGGTGTGTGTAGTGTTGTGTAGTGAGATGCAATTTTTACAGCTGCTGGCATGTGCATAAAATATGTATGTATTCTGTTGACCTTTCTGGCAATATGCATTACTCATTCACAAATGTTCATATGTACATACAGTGTTGACTGGCATGAAATATACATTTCATTGGCTTCAAAAGCTTTCGCCTTCAACCTGTTTAGCAATCATCGAAATATAAATATTTTTGTGTTGCTGCGCTGGCAAACGACAAAAAAGCTTTGCACGCGCTCAGCTGCTGAAGCAGACGGCGACAGATGTGAAGAAACGACTGTCAAATACCCTGTTCGCTTTGTTATGTAGAGAAAATAGGCATCTCTGCTCTGATGAGCAACAGAAATGTTAAGGAAATTTGTTAACATACATGATACATAAGTATATCTATGTATGTACATATTAGCTAAACATACTTCTAGCTTAGGATTTTTGTTTCTGCATTGCTTTTATCAAGTCTTTAACGCACCACACACTCACAATGTTCAGGGTATTTATGTGTATTTAAGTGTGAACGTTCAATGCCAGCTTATCAAGAAATACACACAGCTATGTGAATGAATGTACATATGCATGTATGTGTATATAACATTACATACACTGGCTCACAGCTTATTTCGAGCAGTTGCAATATAAAGAAACAATATAAAAAGCATGCATGAATTGTTAAAGTGAAAAATTTCAATTTGTTAGAGCAGTCTTTGAATATTTATAAGTAAACGTCCATACAATTTTTGTTGTTGATATTTTCAGTATTTTAGTAGCTGTTTTTAACATTTTTTGTTCCTACATCTGCACGAAATACGCAGTGGAAAACTGTATTTACAAACATTCAAACACATTAATAGGTATAGCTAGTTTGCATTTATAAATATGCGTTAGATACTTTGACCCAAATAAGCTTCTTATGCGGAAGCAATAGTATTCTCGAGTTATTACAACATATATGTATGTACATATATATACAAATTTCTATTGTGTCAAATGTTTCGAGACTCCGAAGCCAAACTAACCAAACAACTTTCAAAACACACTTTGTGGTTTTTCCTCAACAGCTGTTCACAAGTTGTTGTGATTACAAAACAAGCAAGGCAGTTGTTTGTAGTTGCTGAGAAAATGAAAACTCAAAGCCGGAAATTACCTTGTCCCAAATCAGCAGAGGCGGGTGAAAATTGTTGTGTGTGTGTGTGTGTGTAGAAAGTTTTGCGAGTTTTTCTCGGGGCAACAACAAACGCAAAACTTGTTGCACAACATTTTCTGTTGAAGGTCGTTCAATTGCCCCAAAAACGGGCCAAAGATATATACTAGTACATAAGAAGTATTTATATACACATGTTTGTAGGTGGCTGCACATACAAATGCCAAAAGAATTCCCGCTGCCAGGCGGAAATTTATCGTATATATACGTATGTATATACGTATATGTATTCTCAGTTCTTTTCCTTTCTTTTCGCTCGCAACAGCTGAGTCATTTTACGAGCAATGAGAATGCACAGTTTGAGTAGCAGTGTATATCACTTAACAGTGAGGCAGCAGTGCGAATGAAGTCATTTGACAGTTTTAGATGCACTGCACCTACTACAATATCAATATCTGTTGCGCACTTTACAATAACAGGTTAACAGCTTAGCAAAGCGAATGTAGGCTACTTAACAGTTTAAGCAACTGTTAGATTTGAGCTTGGATTTCGTACAATTTACGAATAATTTTCTTGTGACTTTCAGGCCGCACCAACGACTCGAACTCTGAGGACGAGTCCTTTGACAATGTGAGCGTTTATTCGCACGTCTCGGAGGTCGCCTCATCTGAGGCAGCCGAGGAGCTGGCCAACGAGCGCTTCGAGGAGAAGTTCGAAAAGGCTCTGGAGCAGGCCACCGAGAAGTCGGCGCAAACACGCGTCCAGGCACTGCAGGCCATCTGTGAGCTGCTCATGCATCGCTATATGCCTGACTTCGTCGAGGATCGCAAAATGACGCTGATGGACTTTGTGGAGAAGAGCATACGCCGTGGCAAGGGGCAGGAGCAGATGTGGGGTGCTAGGCTGGCGCCGCTGCTGGTGCTGCAGTTGGGCGGCGAAGAGGGCATGTCCAAGGCCATGAATCAGTTCCTCCTGACCACCGTGCAGGATAAGTCCGTCAATTTCGATGCGCGTGCCAAATGCTGCACCGCATTGGGGCTGCTCAACTTTCTGGACTGCGAGGATGTGGGCGAACTGGTCATACTTATGCAGTTCTTCGAGAGCATCTTTGCCGGCAGCTATTTGCGCGGGGACGACAAGACGCCCATCTCTGTGACGGCCGAGGCTGGGACTCTGCATGCGGAGGCTCTGTCCGCCTGGGGCTTGCTGCTGACCCTCATACCCTCCGGAGACTTTGTCTCCTTGATGACAACCGGACAACACAAGTTTCCGTAAGCGACTAGATGCGGCAATCAATACAAAGAGTGCAACTACTTAATTTCTTTCGCTTTGCAGCTCTATTAAAAAGTTTTTGGGTCTTCTGCAATCCCCACATTTGGATGTTCGCATGGCCGCCGGCGAGACGATTGCTCTGATTCTGGAATCGGGCCGTGCTCACGATGAAAACTTCCTGGAGGAGCACATTGGTGAGCTGTGCGATGCTGTCAAGCAGCTGGCCACCGATTCGCACAAATATCGCGCCAAACGCGATCGCAAAGCGCAGCGCGCCACATTCCGTGATGTTTTGCGCTATCTGGAGGTGAGTCAACTGTTAAAAGACACAATAGATAGGATAGTTTGTCATTTGATATTCCTAACTGCTGACAACAAAGTCCAGACTATTATGCTTAGCTTCAAAGTAAGCAAACATTTGACACAAGATTGTTTTTCAATTGGACACTTTAATTTGGACATGCAAAAAAGGTAGAGACCACAGTAATACTGGCCAAGAGCCAGGGACTGAGCGAGAGAGATCGATCCACAAACATTTACTGCTTCATGTCGGTGCAGTTGAATCGAATCTCGTGCCGGCAATGATTCGCCAGGCACTTGGAGTGATCGTGCAGCTTGTTGCGCATTATGATGCAGCCGTTGCGACTGATCGAGTCCATGTATTCGGTAAAGTTGGGCACCTTGCGGAACGTGCTGCCTGCGGTCTTCCAGTGCGAGTTGTTGCCCGAGTTGACGAACTGCGAGGAGTCGGAGAAGGTAGTCTTGAATGGCTTGTAGGCCTGCTCGCATTCATCGGCCTTCACCTCGTAGCCGGTGGTATTCTCACGCTCCAGCTGCTTCATTACATCCGAACGGAATTCGGAACAGGGCGCCTTGTGCGCCATCAGTTTGTCCGATTTCATTTTGGATGCTTCATCCGCACCCTTCATGCTCTCATAGATGCCCTCCGGATACTCGTTGACATCGCAGTAGTCTATCTGATACGTGGTATACATGCGATTCGTTTCCAGCCTGCGACCCAGCTCCTCCTTGGGCATCAACTTGAGGCGCTCATACAGGTCCGGATAGATGTTGCGCAAGATCTTGAGGAAACGATTCGGCTGCAGCTTCAGGCAATCCGATTCCGGTGCAAATGCCATCTTCTCGACCTGATCCTGTGCCAGTTCGGTTGGTATGAGACGCGGATCCACCAAACGTCCCATCGGCGCAATGCCCGTCCACTCCACGCCCGCGCAATTCTTGATCACATCTGGCGGCGGCTTAATCTTGTCCCCCTCAACGCATTGGCATTCGACAATCTTTGGTCCGCCAAAGCCATCCTGCGTTTTCAGGTGGCTCATAAACTCGTAGCGCTTAGTGTTGGCCGGAACATAGTCGTGTTGATACGTGGATATCATCATTTTGAAGGCCGAAGAGAAGAAAAATTTCGCTTTTTTTTTGTAATTTTACTTATTTTTTCTTCTTAAATTTAACATCAAATTTTGTCTGTCCTAAGAAAAAGTAAAACTATTTATAGTTGCTAGTCTAAAATTCGTTAAAAGGCACACATTTTCAGAAATATTTTGAAATATGTTTCGTCGGTTGCTAAATTGAAACCTTTGATTGATTTCAGGAGGATATTTCACCCGAGATAAACATACGTTTTGGACACGATGCTCTCACATTGGATGCCTGGTCGATACACCATCAGTACTCGGCGCTGTGCACCGTGATGGGACCAGGCATGACCTCGCAGCTGCAGGAGAACGAATTCATACGCGACATTTTCCAGCTGGGCCCGCGTCCCACGAACACGGGCATCAATGGCAATGCCAAAGTCAAACAGACCAAATTGGAGCGCGTAAGTTTCAACGCGATCGAGATGCATATGCGATTCGTATTAATGTGCGTATTCTTTTGTTTGTGCAGCATCTGGTTAATGCCGCCGCTTTCAAGGCACGTTCCATTACGCGTGGCAAGAACCGCGACAAGCGTTCCGCTGTCGTCACATAAGCAGCAAGCAGCCCTCGCGCAACTCATCTAGCAACCCTATATACAAAATACTGGCACTCATCATAAGTCGACCCAGGACTCTCCCAAATAGTTGAATTGTCTCACGTAGTTGATAAAACAAACGGCTCATTATACCAAAAGCCGCATCAGTCGCACTAAATTAAGGCACTTTCGGCCAAGTTATATTTCGTGACAAAATTCAAATAGTTTCTAGCAATTACAATAAAATAAATATTTAGCTTATAGCATTTTAGTTGATTTAGCATATATAACACATATAACTAGTAATATTAGCTAGTAATGTGATCTTATAATTGAATTTTTGGCATCAATTTCTTTGCCTGCCAGCTGAAGAAGAACTGTGTGAATTTAAGTTCAGTTTTTATTTTTTCTATTTCTTTAAGGCCTTTACGTTTGTTGATCTTTTTAAATATATAGTATACTAGCACATTATGGAAGCATACCTAACTTATCGATGCTGCAGTAGCTTGTCATAGTTCGACTTGTCTTCTATTATGCAAATTATGTAAGCATATACTGTAAACCTTACAATATATATTTGATAGGTAAAGCGTGTATAATAAATATAAACCTTAGACTTAAAGGACAACAAATATGACGAAGTTTTTTCAAATGGAAATAGTTCGAACAAAGTTTGAATTGGACAGCTAAACAATTTTCTGGATTTTACTAGTTTAAATTTCTAGTCTTAAAGTCCATACAGCCGTAGCAAGATCTTTGGATGCGCGGTTTTGGAAAGAAATTACTTTTTGGATGAGCGAATCTCATAATCTTAAAAGTACAAGCTGCGGTTTATATTACCTTAGGAGGTCCATCAAAATTGATCGTGATCAGATCGTGGTTGTAGATCAGATATGTCTATTTCAATATACTGCTCTGTTTCGGATCAATAAACTAAACGATTTGATGGTGAGTAACTTACGGATTTTTGAAGATTTTTCAGTTCGACGATTAAAAGCACAGATTTCATTTGATATCATAAATGTTATAATTATATTTAACTGGGTTTATCACAAAAATGTATGTTATCTTAAGGTGTAAATATGTTGTGTTGGAGTTGTTGCTGATAATTTGTTGAATAGCAAAATCGCTGTAAATAACATAATCCAAATGTGGGCGCGGCATTTATATAAATAAATGTATAAATCTTTATATAAATTAGTTTTGTTAAGTATAAGCTTAAGGTGTACTGCGAACTGTATTCGCGTTGAATACAAATTTAAAAATACAAGTATATATGTATGTATGTAAGTGTGTGTTTGTGTGTGTGTGTGTTTGTTCCTAAATTAATATTCGCGAAATAAACTTAGCTGTGCTCAATGGAAACGTACACTGTGCGAAACGTACGTTTTCAATTTAAGAATTTAACGTGTATTCTACAAACTACAAACATGCTCAGCTAGACTGACATTGACTGGTGCCATTGTTAACTACTCGTATTTGATTTTTTGTTTTGTTTTGTTTGTTTAAAAACTCCAGCTACTTGGCAACGTGTTCTCATAACCATAATCTCAAGACGTTTCTCGGTAACTTGTGTAAGATAATTGATACTGGCTTATGTATGTATGTATGTATGTATGTATGTAGTATATAGATTATATAATATTTGGCTTGTTGGTTTTTTGTTGTTGTTTTTGTTTTGTTTTAATACATGTCGCGCTTGGAATAATGCGTGCTACTTTGAGAGACAAAATTGACTCGATCTTTTGTCGTTTTGTTTTTGTTTTCGTACCGTTTTCCTACTTGCTAAATGACTTAAAACCTATGTACACAGTTTGCGGGGAAGAATTTTGGGGCATTGAGCAAAAATGTGTGCAAAACGCGTTCTTAACTAAATCCTACGTGTTTAATGTCTGTCGTCGTCTGTTTTTGTATATTCTCCGAATATGTGAATATGTGTGATGCTTCCATATGGCATAGACTTTAACTGCTCTTGCTCCTGCCATCACCTTCAAGAGCCAGCACGCGCTGCCGCCGAGGTGCTAGCGCTGACATCCTCGCATATGGTGTGCAGTTTCTCCATCTCGGAGCTGGTCACAATGTTAATCGAGCTGACTTTGGCACGCTGATAGGCCACCACTGTGTTCTCGCCCAGACACTTGACGCACACGTAACCAATGAGCACGGCAACGCCTACCGTAAGGACACGCACCAACGGATCCACATACATTTGTATAATTGCCCAGGCCGTAGCGCCCGTAACACACATCAGCGTTATCAATATGACTGTCTTCATCCAGTGCTGAATGGTAAAGCCCTTGTCCCACTCGAGTCTACAAAAAAAACAGAGAAAAGTTTTATTTGTAGAAAGTATTAACTAGTTGCGAAATCATTCTGTTTCTAGGCTCTCACTATTGACTTAAACTCAAATAGCTTTTGTTAGAAGTCTGAAGCATTTTCGAATGTTGGGTTTTCGCTGGCGACCAAGCCAATATAAGGTTCCCAAGTCCCTGGAATCGCCTTTCACACATTGAAATCTCTCAACAGAGTTATCAGAAGAATCGCTTATGACTAGCAACTTGCGTGTTAAGCTACTTACTTCTTTGATTTCTCAATTTCGTAGGGATGTGCGCAGACCTTGCAGGCCAGCTGGGCCTCGTTGTTGCTGCCGCAGCTCTCGACCAGCCAGCGTTTAAGGCACTCGTGATGCACCGAACTGACATCGCCAGTGCAGTGACAGGGCTGAATGAGCGGCTCCGGCTTGTCGCTGTCATAGCATATCCAGCAGTCCTTTTTGGTCAGGAAGGTCTGGCCCTCTTCGGGCGACAGCTTGTTGCTGTCCGCATTTAGTGTGGGTATCGATGGATCGATCTGGCGCGACAGCAGCTTGCGTGGGTTCAGTATCCAGAGCTGTTCCGGTGCCATACAGTTCCACAGGCAGCAGGGAAACCACAGGGCGACACCGATTTCGGCAATGCGAAAGATGATATCATGCCAGTTGCGGGAATTGACGGGCACTCTGTGAAGCGAAGGATATTTGTAGTAAATGCAGATATCAATTTCACTAACAGCACTTACTTGGTCTTCCAGAAATCGCCGAGTGTTTCGGAGGTGAGGAAACCGACAATCACAATTAGCATTATGGCCTGGCTGAGCAGACCGAAGCGCGACTGATGCAACTGAGAGGCATTCACGATGGCCTCGCTGGGTCCAAGTATTTTGCCCGTCTGATCGTAGACGAAACCGCCGCGCAGCTTGAAGAACACCTCGACGCCATAAATGAGAAAGAAGATAACGACAATCAGCAGGAGCACCGCATAGCAGCCATTGAAGATGTGAGCGTAATCGCGACGCTCCGAGTTGATCAGCGAGCTGAAGACTTCGATGCCAAACAGGCTGTACAGGAAGAAGTTGAAAGCGACAAAGCCGAGGAAGCTCTTCGACAGGAACTGCGACTTCTCCCAGCGAATGTCGCGCAGGTGAAAGATCTGCAAAATGTCAAAGAACACGAATTCAACTACAAGTTCAATATGAACTCAACTCAACACAAAGTGCGCACGTACGCGACTTTCAGACGTTCGCACAAGTTTAATTAATGGGCGCGATAAATTGCGGTTGCCTATCAAAACCCAATTGCGATATGGGAAGCGTTGAACAACAATTGTAATTGGGAATGGCAAGCTGGGTACACATGCACTCGAACACTCGAGATTAGAGATGGCCCCGTGATGACTTCAATTAGTATACTATGCTATGTCTATTGTTTTCTGATTGGACTTGGCTACGCTGCAAAGAGCGTACTTAGGATCGTATTAATTAACTCTCTGGTTCTCACAAGTCACCAGTCTAATTAAGATAAGATAGAGCTTTCACATGATACTTAGCTATTCTCGTTTTACTCGTGACTCTCATGGGATTACATTTGATAAGATTCGCATTGCGTTGAGCGCAAATGCAAATACTATGCTCTTTTTCTGTTTGACCATCATACACTGAATACTATTATTTCGTTATCACAATTGTAGCTGGGCTAATGCTTATCAGCGTGTGCGTATTGACGGTTAGATTAAAGAAAGTCGCACACAGCAAGGTCTTAATATACCCTTATACAAACATGTTGTGCTGCTGTATTACTTATTTGCTAAGCTACTTAGTCCATATTTGGACATTCAAGGTTTTGGAATAGAATGCAGTGTAAAGGAATAATATAACAATTTAATGGAATTAACTAATGCTAAAATCTATATTCTCAGTCTTTGCAATAGGATATATTAGGAAATGAAGATAAATACAAATTAGACCTTGTTTTCATGTTCTTATTCATAATTTTGATTAAAGTATTTGTAGGAAATTGAGAAAATGAAACATTTACATTTATATGAGTTTTAACTAATATTCAGCAAAAGCTTGAGAGTCCCTATTAATTGAAACAACAAAATGAATGGGAGAGGCACTATTATCGGATCTAAGTGAATGACTTTTGTGACATTGGAGACTCGTGAATTGTTTTTCTTCACGCGCTCCACTTTAATTCAATAAGGCCGATCGCATCATCGATGGACGCTGATTGACTCACCTCGGCCCACATGCAGACAATCAGGGAGGCGCAGGTCATGAGCAGCGGATAGTAGGCGGACATCAGGGTGACTGCCCACTGCGGCTGCAGATCCAGCTGCAAAGGATAAGAGGATTAGCATAAACCAAACACAATGATCACTTTGATCCCTTACCGGTGTGGTGAAGTAGGCGCCGCGCAGTGAGGATGCCACAAATACCATAAAGTAGAGCAACTTCTGTGTGGTGATGCGACAGGCGCGCAGAATCGATGGCTGCTTGAGCCGCTGATACTCGGCCACAATGCAGATGAGCAGCTGGATGACCGAGACGAGGGCCACCACATAGAAGACCGTGGAGATGCCCGCATAGTAGGGCATATTGAAGAAGTCGCACTCATCGCCCGCATACCGAATGTCGCAGACGCAGGTGTTGTTCACGCAATCCCCACGACCGGAGCAGCTCAGATCATTGGCGGGCGTAAAGGGGCCATAGACGCCGCCGGCTGGCGCCTTGCTGTGGCCAGAGCTGCGCATCTGGACCACCTCCAGCGGCGATTGCAGCACACGCTTCGAGCAACGCATTAAGGTGTGCAGACTGGGTAGCATTCTATATTAAATTAGCTGCAATTGAGAGAGACGACAAAGTTAGTGCTGACAGCTAAACTAATATAAGATCAAGGCTGCAAATCGATAAACCAATAAGTTGACACATAAACAACACAACAAAGCAACGCAAACAAAACCAACGAGACAACACCCTTTTGTCATTTGAATAAACATTTGGGTCTCGTCTGGGAGCGCTAAAAACTAATGCAAATATTCTCAAGAAAATAATACAAGCAAGCGCCATCTTAGGGGTATTCACGCTGAAAACGAAAAGTTGTAGTTGCTAGTAATTGAATAGCACATGCTCAACTTTTCGATAATGTAATTTAAACAAAATTCGTGCGTATGCGTAGTATTTTTTTTTTTTTCAATTTTATTGCATGTGTTTTCAGCCATTTTCCGTTTGGAATCTAACACGCATACATTTTTACAAAGATCATTAATATAGTGCTTAAAGCCTATCGAATGAATATTGAATAATTTGTTTACAATAGTTTTCACACATTTTCCATATTGGCTGTGGCATTTTCCACTCACGTCATCTAAGGAATATATTAGGAAAACCTATTTCGAATTTTGGCCAATGTTTTGTTTATTTCTTTAGCCTGACTCGTTAGCAAATATCTCAAAATAAATAAAAGCTGACAGGCTTTATGGTAAATATTTAATATCAATGATATTTGGAATATTAATTTTGCTGTATCTTTAGAATTACAATCTAGCTGTATGATAATGAGTAAATGGAATATTTGTTTGGCGGATGATTTACTCAACACTTGCACTTGTATTTAGTAATGACTTAAACGATGACTTTTATTAATGATGCCTTTCTATTATACTGAATACCCCTTATAATGGGAATTTGAGTGAGTCGCATCGTTGACTACATAAGATCCATCACCATTAACAGAAGGGCTGCGAATAGGCAGAATATGGCTTATGGTTTAGCATTCAAATGTCTGTCGGCAATGATTTCTAAGCCATCAATCAAAATATATAGAAACAAACTGAATGCATGCAGTTGAATAGAGCGAGAGAGAGAGAGAGAGACTGACAGCAAGAAACGGAAAGAGAACATCGATAAAAATGCCTGCCAGCACTTGACACCCACAATAATGAAAACGATGGGAATGAAATTGACAACTGGCTGAGTGGACAGACAACTGGACAGACGACTGGGCAAACAATCAAGTGGCGAATCCATTGGCTTGTCGTTCTATATATTAGCCAATTGAAATGCATGAGACGTGTCTGAAAATTAAGTTTGCTAGCAAAACAGCTAAGCTATAGCTATACACAGCGCGAAAGATGCCTTGTCATGTGCCCATTTTAATTATTAACAATATTAATTATTATTATTATTGTTATGGCTTGAGCGCTTGTTTCCGTTTTCTTTGATAAGAATTTTCTGAGAAGAATACGACTTTAAGTACCTTTAGCGACTGCCTACTGCTAATGGACGTTTAATGGCCGACAATTTCTTAATTTGGCGTAAAGGAAATGGCATAACAAACGTTTACTTTACCACTTACTTCAGAACTTAGGGTGTGAGCAACTGCTTTATGGGGTTTTAAGGCACGTATAGTTTTTCTAGGTGGAACATAATGAAATATAACCTTCGGTCATGATAATATATTCCCAAAAGATATATGATTGGTTATTGTATATGGGCAATGTACCACTTTTTGTATTTACAAGCTTAACAAAGAACAATAGTACTCTTTTGTATATCACAAATGACTATTTTATATTTGGTCAAGTTTGCTGAACAAACACGCTGTTTAAATTCAAATGTTTGCTAACTTTTACATACTTTCTCAACATATAACTTATACTTTCTCACTCACCAATAACAAAATGGTAAAAGTATATATTATTTAAATTTTCTACAACAAATTCGCAAATTTCAAAGGCAGAATCAAGCGGGTAAATTCTATAAATTGACTTTATTTACACCTTTCTTAAAAGTTTTTTGCCATTAATAAATGGCGAATGTGAGTGTGTATGCTATATACAAACATATGTACAGAAATAATTTTTATATGTTTGTTGCTGTCGTTGTTTGTAGCTTATTTGCTTTTGCTTTCTAGAAGAACTTTAGTAGCTGACTAGCGATAAGATAAAACGAGTCAAAGACAAAGACACAGCAACTGTTCAATTGATGGAACATCAGAAAACCCACAATTTTCAATAGATCTAACCTAAGGGCAACGTTGAATGCTGTTCATTGGACCGGAAATATATAAATACATACATATATTGCCCTCAAAATCGACCCCAATGTGCAGGCATAAGGGCAAATGTGATAATGAGACACACGGCAGCAAAAATCGACTAAAAGTGCAGAAGGTCTAGCATTCAGACGCGATAATAAGAGACAACGAGAGCAATAAAGAGAGAGAGAGAGAGAGAGAGAGTGGTAGATAGAGATCGAAAACACCCACCGTAATGCATTTTTTTGCTCCTTTCAGTGTTTGCTTATATCATAATAATACTCGTAATACTCGCAAAGAGACGCCTAAAGCGTTCTAGTCATTTTGTCCAGTCTGCTGCAGTTTCTGATTAACCAGCGTTTTCACACATTACAAGAAACCCGAAAAACGAAAATAGCACTAACACAGCTGGTACAAGTTCGTTCAGATGTGTGTGTACATATGTGTGTGTATTCTCTATAGATAGTCGCGCAGTGGGTATTGTATTTATGAGCTTGTTTGTTGCCGATTTGCTTTTGTTTGGTGTAGTACACAGAGTCGCACTAGTTGGAGAATGAATGCGTGCCAACGCACCCGAGCGATCATAACGCGACGCCGACGCTGCCTATACTAAAAGAGAGTACCAGTTGCGATCCAGGCTGTTAACTAAAAAGTAGCTCAGCTCTCTGTACAGCGAATGCGTATCGCGAGCGCAGCTCTGTTAACTACTCAGCGATTCGCGATAGAGATGAGCAAGCTAATTTGATATAATTTTAATCTGAAGTTAAATTAACTCAGCGTATTCATGCAATGCAATATAATTAAATATTATAACTATTAGATATTTAAAATTTGTAATCAGTTATAATTTATATAGTTATAATTTACACATGAATTCAATCAACACTCTTCTAATCTCTTTTCGCACTGTTAACATGACATGCGCTCATCTCTAATGCGCACTGTTAACTGGTCAAGCTTTAACAGCGATCGTGCTGAGTTTGGCCGCAAGCAGTGCACACAAGAGAGAGCACAGTGCGTATACGTCACGCCCGGCAGACGCATTCTGGCAGCAAGCAGTGCGAATGAGTAAGAGCAAGAAGCCCTATGGATGACTAGCTTAAATAGCAAATAATTAATGCTGCTCGTATGTACATACATATGTATGTATGTAAATATGTATGTATGTACATTAAAAGGCGCGACGCGTCTGTAAAAAAAACTCGCTTGTCTGTTCAAATAAAACTGCTGAAAATTTAAATATATTTTAGTGGCGGATCAGCAAGCACTGGATAATGAATATATGCCATGCATATATATAACTATGTATGTTTGTATATCTGGCTTTATAACGAGCGCTTCGCTTTTTGTCATCAAAAAATAACAATAAATTATGCCAAAATTGTGTGTAATTATGATATATATATTGTTTATATACATATATTAGGCGTATGCTGCTATCGACTGGACATAACTAGAGAGATTTCTTGTTTCTCACATGCAAAGTTTAACAGACTTTTGAAAACACATGAAAATTTTGCAATCAGCATTTGACGATTGTGTAAATTGCAATTTTATTGCCTGCTTTGTAATTAGTATTTTTTGTTTGCTTTTAAAAAGCAATATTTTTGTTACTGCGGTTGATTTTTATCTCGCTGTTTAAGCTGTTCCATTTAAAAAATAGTTTGACTTCAAAGAAATTTACTTTAGGCGAAATTTCCAAATGCAAAGCGTAACAATAACAAAGATGATTATATTTTTTGCCCACAACTAACGAAAACTTGCAATTTGAATTACCTAACACTTATTAATGATTGAAAGTATGTGTGTGTGTGTGTATTTCAGCACTGGTCAAGTATTAAACAAAAAATGATTCCAAAGCAAAACGAGTTTGTGGCGCCCGGAGCTGAGTTACAATAGACTGGTTTTTGGTCCATAAGTGGCTGCCCCATAGTTCGTACGTCGGAAAGCGATTGAGCGGAGTTGTGTGTGACGTTCAGGGTCTCCATAGTTGAACGAACGCTCGTGAGAGCTCTTCCATATTTACACATACTGATAGTGCAAACAGAAATCTGGATCTGGTCACGATACCTCAATTTCGCAGCTTGAAGTGTGCACGTTTCTTTCTTTTCCCCACTTTTGCACTCTTAATCTAAAAATCATGGCACATGACTATAATCGGCAGCAGCTAATGATTAATAATTTAATTTATTTAGTTCACACACAAGTTGTTGAGTTATGGATTTTTGTCTAATCAGAAATTGCTGCTTAGATTCATGCATTTTTTAGGTATTCAGTGCGTGTCTAAAACGCCCACTTGACCCATATAATTAATACTTAAAAGGGGCGTGTGTGTTACAAATGTATACATATTTTATTAGCACCCCAATTGTGAGGGTTGAGCTTGAAAAGTTGTTGAATCTTGTCCACCTACATATCAAATATTCATTGATATTTAAGCATAGACATAGACTACTTATTCCAAGACAAATATCGTAACACAAAAGCAAATCGAAGTTTAAGTTCAAGCTCAAAATATGACTGACTATAAAATGTAGTGCAATCATTTTTGTAAATGATTATTTATATGTTAAAATTTAAATGCAAAATAATACACATACTAAGAAATATTTTTAAAAACTTGATTTGAATTTCAATATTTTTCCATGTTTTTCTATTGTACCTTCAAAAGACTAGCATCCTAAAACTCGTACCCGGCATACTTGAAATATGTACACGACAAGCCAATTAATTGCCATTTAGCTGCTATTAGTGTTCATTAAATAACTCAGGTGCAAACAAACAAATGTGTTTTACTGGCGTGCCAAAGAGGCAAATATATATGTACTATATGATGAGAGAAATAAACGCCCAAACAGAGATTCGGTTAAACTCACTGTCCGCTAAGTGATGAGATTACCGCACATGAAAATTATTTAAACGAATTGCAAGTGTTAATTAATTTATTTTTCTTTTTCAACATTCGAATTTATTGAATTTATTACTTATTTTGTTTAACATAAAATGCGTTATGGCACCCAGTTAGTTAGTATCATAGAAGTTATGTATATACTATATGCAGGTATTATCAGCAATAGGTATGCCATGAAAATACACGTATGTATATTAGATAACTGATAAGGGCCACACATGTTATCATAGGCAAACATCGTAACGTCGAGGGATTAGGAATCGGGTGAATCAAATGATAATCACATGCTTTATTTGCTCAGGCACTATCATATGGTGACAATATCCAAATACATGAACCGACTATAAGTTATGGCTTGAAAGCAACTCATTTACTCATAGGAAAGTCAGCGGCTTAGTGACTAATTGGACCGGTGATATAAATAGCCAAACTCCTTATCAAAATGCTGCTTTGCTGACGCACAAGTTGACTTTCTACAAACTATTTGTTGATAAGATTGTTAGACAATGAAAGAATAGGAAGCAATTTTATATTACAACAATATAGCAATCCCGAATTCTGCGTAGTCATAGAAATATTTGTAAAAATACCTAAAAACCCTAAAACAAAATAAACTAAATAGTTAAAGAGTGCTTCATGTTTCAAACATAACTGAATGAAAATAAGTATAAGCAGAGTTTTTCTCTCCCATATTTTGAATTTATACTAAAAATGGTGCAATAAAAGTGCAAAAACCTGAAATGGCAATAAATTATTTACTTAGTACTTATATATAAATATAGTTCATAGTAATACCAGCTATGAAGTTTGCTGATTACGCATTGCGATATAGAAATAGGTTCCATATTATCGATTAAAGTAAATTCGGCACATGCAAAAACTAGCTACAAACTCATGCGAAATAATCAAATATCATATATTAGAGCGATTTGTAGTTTAAAGACCTTTATTTTGAATACTCACAAGACTTGAATAAGGAAGCACGTGTCGATTCATTGAGAGCGCTGATTTTCATGAGGGGGGAAGCACTACGCAACTAATTTAGTCTGAGCCACTAAGTAAACTTAGCGAAAGCTGTAAGAGAATGATGTTAGCTAATATGTACATGTATAAACTAGAAGGAAAGCCCTGGGCAAAATCCAAGGTAAATCGAACCAAGGTTAAACTAATTAAATATACCACCCCTCTATGTTTGCACTTGACTGGGTCTAATTAGAACAACGAAGATTGTTTGCCCTTGTAAGATTTGTATACGCTAAGATGTAATATTTAAGATTTAAGACTTGCTGCAATGATTTTAAGTATATATTTGTTCAAGAAATGAATTCTTGCTAAATTATTTACAGAAATAATAATTGGTCATAGTCCCAACTGACACTTACATATATATATTTATACATATACGAGATACTTATATATAGGCGCATTCACAAATGCATCAATTTTTGTCTTTTGCCACTAAAATAAATAAATTGTATTTATTTATGCAGTTCTAATAAGCAAGTTTCAAATGACTTTTTAACTGGTAATTCTTAACGTTTACAAATTAAAATAAGCCTTCACATAACATACATTTGGGTAAAGCACGGAGAATATTATTTTATTTTGGCAGAATGTGAATCAGCACCTAATTCCCAGGGGGAAAAATAAAAATACACTCGTGCCAAAGATATAAGCCCAAAGAAATGTTGGTATTTTGTATTTTAATCGTATACAGTGCACGCTCGATAACGTGTTACAATGTAAAAAATACTTATTCATGTTTTGGAGCGTTTGCACTTTATAGCGTTCACGTTATCCAGCGTGCACTGTATATATTGCTTGAGTATTGATCAAGACAAGAAACTAGTCGATCAATCTATGTCCATCGCACAGTGGTTCGACACTCTTTGAACATGTATGAGATTTGCTGCAACTATTTGTAAAAGTATTTGAGATATATGAATGCGAGTGAATATCAAAGTAAATAGACAAGAATAAAAGAATCATGTATGCTTTATGCTTTAAGATGATTTAATGCTAACTCAACAGCTAAAACACAATATGCTCTGGAATTTCATTACTTTACATTACCCATCCCAGATGGATGTATGTATGTATGTATTACCCAGGTGTCTTATAATGTCTATACTGCCTACGCTCAGACGACAGCATCCAATATCAGGGCCATTGCTCAAAGAGCAAACGTAATTTTATACAACAGCAGGCGACTAAGTGTGTGTTACATTTACATTTCACGCGGACCGGGAAGTTGGGCATAAATTTGCCGGAGCGTGTCGTCGGCGACATGTGAAGGACAGACAGATAGATAGACCGAGAGATAGAGAAGAGCAGAAGAAGAGCGGTTCCGCCTAATAAATGTAAATGAATTGTATGCTTGTATTTTGTTTGTATGTATTTTTGCATTTTTCCGCACACTGACCTGCCTTCAAATTGCAAATCGCAAATTGCAAATTGCGCGCGTTGCAGCTAAATCATAAGCGTAAACAAGAAAATTGTGCAAAAATCATGCTCTATATATATATATATATATATATATATATAAATATATAAGATATACATGTACATATATATATACATCTGTATAGTGTGCAGTCAGTCAATTAGAGTGATTCAATCACTTTTAAGTGAAATGCTGCATTGCGTGTGACGCGCGATTGGAAAGTGAAAATGGTCTTTGAACTCAAAGCGTATATCAAAATAATGTGCGAGATGCTGAATATTTTGATTGATTATATAATTGATATACATATATATATAAATATATATATTATTATTTTGATATTTATATATAAATATATATATTATTATTTTGATATTTATATATATATATATAGTGAAGTTCGTGGAGGTAATATTTTTCTGCATATTATAATTTGTGGATTTTAACTGCTTAACTGCCTCTAAAGACTAATAGACAAATATTTCCTTAATAATTATCTTTCTAAATTAGTTTTGTTTACCTGTTTTAATTTGATAACTTTTGTGCATTTATCTATTCAACAGCTAACATAGCAACGAACCGAATCTGCAAACAAGCTTTTCCCAAATATTCTCTGTCTAATAATAAATTAATTCTTTCATTCAATACAGCTACATACATACATACATACATAGTATGTGCCGACTATTTGACCCATTTCAATTGAGATCATATTACCAAATAATAAAGCCGTCGGACCAACAAGTGTTCAATGGCATTAAAATTTCGCTTCATATTCATACATACACATACAAGTGTAAGTGTGCTGTTGTTGTTTATCATAAACGAGAACGTTTCGCTCGGTGCACGCGCACCTAAAACGAACTGTTTTTGGGTGCATGTAAATAGTCAAAGTTTGCTGTTCAGCGAAACAAATAATAAAAAAAAAGAGTTGCGCAGTTGTTGCCGCGAGGGAGAGAGCAGTAGCACAGTAATTACTATATGGAAGGCCTCCGCAACTAAATGACAACAATAAAAGCTTCAGAAGAGCGACGCAAAAGCTAATTTGGAAGTGAATGAACGCAGTGCCAAATACACAAACAAACAAACACACACACACACATACACACACACTCGTGTTAAACCGCAACGGGGTTGCTTGGCATACAAAGTTAGTGGCCTCTTGGCACTTATATTTGCCTTATATTAGGCGCTTTCAACTTGACTTAAAATGCAACGCAAAGTGATTTACATATTTGCACTAATTATACAATTCGTAATGTTTATCTAAAACTTAAATACTCATCAGATATATGTATGTATGTAACTGTACAAGGGTTAACTTCTGTTGTCTCCGCTTTGATGAATGTTCGCAAACACAGTGTGGCCTGAGTACATTTTAAGTGCAGCTGCACTCAAACGGCGCCAACAACTGAGTGCAAACAATGCAGACAGCCTACAAATACATATGTACAACACTTATGTGGGGGGTATGACTAAGGTTTGTATAATGCTGGCGTCAGGTAAAAAATGCCCACCTACAGCGGCTGATTGAGTCACTGTGGCACGCGACACAAACAAAACTGATTGATAAGCAATTTTTCCTTTATAATTTCATTTTATTTAGCAAATATTGTCGACTCACCTGGCGAATAATCCAAACAAAAGATGTAACGAAATTATGCAGCAGGAAACAAAGTGCACATACACACACACACGCTCGCGACTCACATACGTATATGTGTATAACAGCGTCACAGTTTGTTGTAACTATACTTTTTTATTTTATTGCTGCTTTGCAATTGGCTTTTGGTAAAGTAGCTGTTTACTAGTTTGAGCATTGCATTTTTTCACGTATTCTGTATGTATTTATGTTCTTTAAATGTTATTGCGAATTTCAACTGTTGTATTCATTTTTGTCGCAGCGCATTCTCACCAGTGTGACCGAATCGTGGTCAACAGAATATACCAAACGCGCAAGTGAGACTGCTGTTATACTCAAATTGGTGATGTTACTGTTAGTGACTGTTTCTTTTATTCTCACAGCTGCTAGTTCACAAAAGCAGAGAACTCAAAAGAGACTGTTATCTCGATTGTGTTAAACGATTTTTATAAATGGCCAATATTTGAAAATATAACTAGCTTTTATAACATAAACTTCGTTTATACTTTATTTTATTTAAAAATCGTCGAGTGACTGCGGCAATGCTTTTCCAAATACTCGCGTCGCGTAAAGCTTTTCAGGCAGTGGCTGCACTTAAACGGCCGTTCGCCCGAGTGGGTCCGAATGTGATTTACCAAATGACTGCTTTGGGTGAACGCCATCTGGCAATGGGGGCACTGGTACGGTCGAACCCCGGAATGAACACGCTTATGCCGCTCCAGGTTTACGCTTTGGCTGAAAGTCTTTGGACAGTGCGAGCATTTGTACGGCCGTTCGCCGGAATGCACGCGATTGTGTCTTTCCAGATCGCCGCGATTGGCAAACGTCTTCGGGCAGTGACTGCACTTGAATGAACGCTCGCCGGAATGGGCGCGAATGTGCTCCTGCAGGTACCATTTACTCGTGAAGGCCTTTTCGCACTGGGGACACTTGTGCTTTTCCAGCTGCTCCCAATTGGAAAAGTTTTGCGACTCGCTGGAATACGCTGTGCGAATGTTGTCATCTGGATTGAGCTTTTCCATGACGGTGTGGTTGACGGAATGAATGCGCAGATGATTTGCCAGATGATTGCTCTGGGTGAACGCCTTGGTGCAATGAACGCACTTGTACGGTCGCTCGCCGGAATGAACGCGCATGTGTTTATCGAGATTGCAGCTTTGATTGAATGCCTTCTGGCAGTATTTGCACTTGTAGGGCCGTTCGCCGGAATGAATGCGTATGTGCCGTGTGAGACTTCCACGATAGGCGAAAGCTTTGGCGCAGTGTGGACACTTCTCGGCATTGACGCTGGAAGCTGATTTGGCATTGGGAGCATTGATTTGTTCATCCAATTCGATGCTAGATCTCCTCTCGTCTACTTCGTTTGTTTCTTGCTCTTCACTCTCTTGCTGCTCAATCTTGATGCGATCCCTCAAGTCTCGCCCAGCGAGTTGATTGTCGTTCGCTTCCAGCAGCTCTTCCAGTTCTTGAGCCTCCACTTTCACGGCGAAATCGCCGTTCACTCGCAGCAGCTGGCAGAAGTGCCGATGACTCTGCTCGCACCTCCGCTTGAAGCGAAATGCATTCTGAGCGGCCAGCACGCAGGAGAGGCAGATCTGCTTGGGCAACGGATCGTCGTGTCGGACATGACAGTTGACACACTCGTTCAGCATCTCGGCCAGGCAGGGCTCTTCGTCGGCTTGGTTCCGCTGGGTGAATATGTCCACAAGAGTTACGGCGCTGCTTGTGCAAACGCGGCAAACTTGCTCCATTTTCCAGGTTGCTGTTTTTGTTTATGTTTTCTGGCTATATCAATATTTATTGTGCGCCGCAACTGGTTAGTGCCAAAATACTGAAAACCCAAATTAAAAATACTAATTTTTGGTTAAAGTGCCAATCGAAAAGCTATACTGGCATACTAATAGCGACATTTTGTTTAATACGTTCGTAAATATTAATTTCTATATTTTTGTTGTTGGTATATTCGACAAAATTATGTGTTTATTGTTTTATAACTGCGGATAAATGCAAAACAGCCAGCTCTTGGCATGCTGCTTCAGTCGATAGCACCAAACGAGTGAATCGAATAATGCGGCGAATTCAGATTAACAGCGCAAGCTACAGAGCTGCTCTCATTTGCTCTCTTCTTCGCTTCTGTGCACCTTTTTCTTATTGGACTGTTGAGAACAGCACTTGTTAACATCGTGCGTTCGCGTTAACAGCTGTTAGTCGAAACTGTTATTGTATATCTTGCTGTTGACGCGTGTAGTCGGGTTTTTTCGGCGGTAAATGCGGGTATTTTAAATCTAAGCAACAAATCCAAAGTGCAAAAATCGGTAAAAATTCATGCAAAAAATTGCAAAAATTTCTAAAAGTGTTGAGAATTGCTATAAACATAGAATTAGTTGAAAAAAGGTAAATTACCAACGAAATGTAAAGCAATTTTTAGGTGTGTGTAGGAAAATCGATTATTCAATCTGTGTGTACGTGTATGTATGCGTATGTGTGTGTATGTGTGTTTGTTTAAACGTTTTTTACATGCGAGCCATAAAACTTTGTACGGCAAATGTACCATAATATGCCAATGTAACTAATTTCAAATGCAACAAAAAAAATAAATCAAATTAAACACTCGGAACAGTGTAAAAAAACACAAACGACAAAGCAGACTGCAAAATGTAGAGAAGTGTATACCAAAAGCAGAGCGTAAAAAAGTCCAACCAGAAATGCACACAGACAGAGCTGTACACACACGTACACATACACATACGTATACACGCGTACACAAAGTAAATGAGCGCAAAAGCAATTGTGAAAAAACAAGTGCAAAAGAAAATGAGACAAAAGCAACACACAGTGAATGTGTGCAAAAGCATAACGCAAACGCAAACGCACAGCGCAAGATTTAATAATTAATTTAATGCTTTTTAGCTCGCGTTTAGGGCAGCTGGCAGCAGACAAAAGTTCTCACTGAGCTGGCACTCTCGATGCAGCTGTGCTCGAGTGCGAGCGAGCACGCAACATATGACGGCCATCAGCTGTTCTGACACTTGACACGATCGTTGCCAGTTCTTGTCTTATGTGTGTGTTGTTTTTGATTTTTGCTCTCTGTTTTTCCTAAACGAGTTGCGCTTTGATTTTTGCGTTGTGTTAATTAATGCAAATTGCTTTATTTATTGAGTTAATTGTTTTTTATGCATAGTTTGATTGTAATGGACGCAAAAGCAAAAGCAAATGCAAATGCAAATGCAAATACACAAAAGCCAAAAGCAATGTCAAAAGAGTGCCACACATTGAAAAAGCAAAAATGAAAAGCAGAACAAAGCAAATGACAAATACAAAAAGCAAAATAGTGATAAACTGTAAAAATATAAATTAAATATATAAAAAACAAACTGTCTGGCAACTCTACACTAATTTTGTAATTATTGTGCACACACTGAAACAAATCGAATGCAAATTCAAACTTAATATTTGCTAATTTTTGTTTTTTTCTTTTCTTCACCATTCTCTTTGCAGCTACACAGTAAAAAGATTAATTAAAATTCTAAAAAAGCGGAAAAATTAATTAAAGTGTTAAACCAAATGTTAGTCTAAGCTTAAAGTGTTAAACTAGTTTAAGCCGCCAAGTGTGTTAAGCAAATACAACAAACAAACAACAACAACAACAACAACAAAAACCATACACATATAAATCTAATCTAAAACTGCAACAGCAACAACAACAGCAAGCGCAGCAGCTTCCACTAATACAACAACAACAAATACACAAAAACCAACAACAAAAAAAGGGCTAAAAGTGAATAGAGTTGCGCTTTGCTGCTTCACACGCAAAGCCAAAAAAAAAAGCCATAGCTAAAATTTTCTTTTTACCGCTGTCCATAAACTCGCCAAAATAGCTAAATCCATTTTGCAATTTCTAAAAAAGAAAAAATCCCATCATAGTTCAGGAACGGCAAGCGGCAGCGGCAGCGGATCAGAGGGCAAGCTACAGCAGCAGCACAGCAACGAGGAGGAAGGCGGTGGTGCAGGGGGAGGACAGCAGGAAGCAGCCGCCGCTAGCCAGAAAATAACGCCATCGTCCACAGCAGCAGCAGCGACAGCAGCAGGAGGAGCAACTGGAGCAGCAGCCGCAGCCGCAGGATCAACTGCAGCAATAGCAGAAGCAAAAACAACAACATCCACTGACGCTGCTGCCAGTGAGGAGCAGCCAAAGAGCAGCAGCAGCAGCTCGCCACAGGTTCAGGTTAGCGCTAGCGCCACGTTTCGTTTGTCCTCGCTAACTGGGACGATCTCGAAGATGGGCAACAACGCGACCACATCCAATAAGAAGGTGGATGCCGCCGAGACGGTCAAGGAGTTTCTCGAACAGGCCAAGGAGGAGTTCGAGGACAAGTGGCGTCGCAATCCGACCAATACCGCCGCCCTCGATGACTTCGAGCGGATCAAGACGCTGGGCACCGGCTCCTTTGGCCGTGTCATGATCGTGCAGCACAAGCCGACAAAAGACTACTATGCCATGAAGATACTCGACAAGCAGAAGGTCGTCAAGCTCAAGCAGGTGGAGCATACGCTCAACGAGAAACGCATCCTGCAGGCCATACAATTCCCGTTTCTCGTCTCGCTGCGCTACCACTTCAAGGACAACTCCAATCTGTACATGGTGCTGGAGTATGTGCCCGGTGGCGAGATGTTCTCGCATCTGCGCAAAGTGGGCCGCTTCTCGGAGCCGCATTCGCGCTTCTATGCCGCACAGATTGTGCTCGCCTTTGAGTATCTGCACTATCTGGACCTCATCTATCGCGATCTGAAGCCGGAGAATCTGCTGATTGACTCGCAGGGCTATCTGAAGGTGACCGATTTCGGTTTTGCCAAGCGGGTCAAGGGTCGCACCTGGACGCTGTGCGGCACACCCGAGTATCTGGCGCCCGAAATCATCTTGTCCAAGGGCTACAACAAAGCCGTCGATTGGTGGGCGCTCGGTGTGCTGGTCTATGAGATGGCAGCCGGCTATCCGCCGTTCTTTGCCGACCAGCCCATACAGATCTACGAGAAGATCGTCTCCGGCAAGGTGCGCTTCCCCTCGCACTTTGGCTCCGATCTGAAGGATCTGCTGCGCA
The DNA here is from genome assembly GCA_035042425.1 of Drosophila flavopinicola. NCBI lineage: Eukaryota > Metazoa > Arthropoda > Insecta > Diptera > Drosophilidae > Drosophila > Drosophila flavopinicola. The sequence goes on along the minus strand of JAWNLL010000454.1, from coordinate 860,437 downwards.
ATCTGCTGCAGGTGGATCTGACCAAGCGCTATGGCAATCTGAAAGCGGGCGTCAATGATATTAAGAACCAGAAATGGTTCGCCTCCACGGACTGGATAGCGATCTTCCAAAAGAAAATCGAGGCGCCGTTCATACCGCGGTGTAAAGGTCCTGGCGACACCAGCAATTTCGATGATTACGAGGAGGAGGCCCTGCGAATTTCCAGCACCGAGAAGTGCGCCAAGGAGTTTGCCGAATTCTAGAAGATGCCCTAGCGTTGCGCATCCTCGTCACCTTCGTTACCATCGTCGTTGTTGTCGTCTCGTCTATATGTCTACTACTTACTACTACTAGTACTACAACTACAACTACAACTACAACTGAAACTATCACATCTATTTGCGTCTAGCTGGGCATATACTTATCATACAACACACAATCGATATCAACAGCAACATCAACATCAACATCAACTACAACATTAACATCAACATCAACATCAGAACACAACACAATTTGGATTTTTCATACCCAAACCGCAACAAATAATATTACAGTAAGTATCTAAACTTGAGATTCTAAAACGATAATGTTACAATCAGTATTATACATATATCATATATTATATTATACATATATAAATATACACATATGTTTATTCAGTCATGCTGCCCTTTACGAATCAACAAATGTGCATTTGGATTGCAAATATCATGTGGTTTCGTTTAGTAAAACTAAACTTAATAACTGATGATATAAAAAAGTTGCTTTTCAATATAATAATATAATATATATATATAATATAATTCACAATATTTCAGTAGATTCCGAAATGAACACATGCTTGATTATTATTATTATTAATTAAATTTTTGAATATTTATAAACATTATTAAGTTTTTGAATGAGCAGTTTTTGAGTGGTGCGAAAATGATTATATATTAATTGATTATTTAAGCTAAAAAGATAAGATAAGATTAGCTTGACAGAAGCAAGAGAGTAAATCGTTTTATCTAATAATGAAATAATTTCATCTCAAACATAGTAAGGGTATTCCGTCGATTGATTTTGATTTAAATACGCAAGTTGTATTAAAATACTAACAACATATATAATAATAATAAAAAATTGTCATCAGTTAATGAATTGAGTTCATAGAATATACATCTAACTTGTAATTTGTTGAATATTTGATTTTCACTGTTTAATTGACACGTTCAGTTTTTTAAGCATGTAAAATTTGACTTTGCACAGGAACATTTTTGCACTTTTGTTGATCAGCATAAGCAATTGGGCTTTAAGATTGATTGATGTTTGTTTGTTTGGGCATCGCCTTGAAGTTGATTAAACAAAACACACTACCTCGAATCAGTTCATCAACTGGGAACTGTGCTCCGAATCTGCGTTAGACAGCTTCATCTGCTCCTACTCCCTCTCCGGCATCTGGTCCCAACTCCTCCTCATCCTCCTCCTCCTCTCCCGGATGGTGAACGCGTGCCGGTCATTCTTTTAATTAGTTTGACTCGCTGCAGCTGTCAGTGAGTGACTCGAATTTCTCGGTATTCCTCGGCCAGAAACTTTGGCAACCTGCTTTGGGGCATCTGTTGAGCACATGTTCCTTCCATTGAAATAATTCGTACTACGTGCTCTTATGGTAGTCCAATTTCACATCAACTGACTGACTCAATCAGCAACAGTTGCTGGGAAACACCAGCTGAGATAATAACTGTCACAGGGTCTTAGCTACACATCTAATATGTATAATATGTGGCCCAATGAATCAAATTGAAACATGTTTAACGCCTGACACTAACTATGCGACTTTAGATAAGAAATACAGAAACACAGGTGAAGTACAAAAATTGACAAAATTGGGTTTACGCTCTAGCTATTGATTTACAATTTTCGTTAAATTTAGTAACATAAAGAAACTTTTTACGAAGATAAATCTTATATTTTATTTATTATCTAAATACTTAGAATGATGTTTTAACAGTAGAAAACAATATAAATCTAAGCTCCAAAAGGCATTCAAATTATAGATGATAGAATTTGTTAATTTTATCCAAAAAAGAAATTAGAACTTATTTTATTTATAATTGTAATTTCGGGGAAACCAAGAGGCTTTAATTTTCGAGCATCAACTGTGTGAGCATTTGTAACTCTAATCTAAATAAGTACCATAAGTAATTTGGCTCGTTAAAATATTATTATTCTCCATAATATTTTATAGAGCAAAAAACTAACTTACATTTTCATAATAGAATTTTTTCAAACTTGGCATTCACTGAAATTCTATTAGAATATTCGTTATTCTTTGCGTTATTAAAACTTTTGCGTATTGCGTGCTCGGAATTTCCTCAGCGGGTTAAGTCGACCCGTCCAAGCACCTCTCCCTCTCCCCCATCAACCCAACCCAAGGATCCCCTTTCAACGCCCACATTTCGCATTGAACTTTGCGTTTTACCAAAAGCAACAGAATATATAGATATATGTATATATTTACACTTGACCCATTTGGTTGCCTTGGCAGTAGAGCTCTGCTGTTTGTTCCGAGCATAAATAATGTCAAGCCCAGCTGGGCAAATAAATAAAATAAAGAATATATATATACACTATATATATATATATATATATATACAAACATTTTATGCGCTTTTGCTGTGCAGTTACAAATTGTTGTTGTTGGCTTCTGCTTTTGCGTGCTTCTAGGCCATTAGCCAAATATGTTTTGTTGTTTGTATCAAAGCCAAGACGCTGCTCATAATTAATATAATAATAAATTATTAGCAGCCACTGCGTGTAACAGGCGCATAAAAATCTTTAAAAAAAAAAAATCCATAAAAATATATAATACATAATTATGAAATTTACAAACATTAGTCGAGGACTATGTCGTCTCGATGTTGTTCATTGTCTGACCTCCATAAATTCGCTGCATTCCATAGAGTTTGGCCCTGACCTTGTTTGACCTCTGGCCAAGCGTTTTATTTTTTTTAGATGGCTTGTCAACTTTGTGTCTAAGTGTGCGCTTCATCGTTTTGGTTTTGGTTTTTGTTTATTCATTCCTTCCTTCCATGTGACACTTTTCTTGCTCAATTTTATTGGCACTAATTAATGTTCGCTTCTATTTGGCTCGCCAAAATCAACTAGAAACTAGAAACAAGAACACAAAACTATAATCATCAATCATTCTTTGTTGTTTCTTTCAGTCGGGGCAATTATAATGATAGTCTAGGGTACTAGCACTTAAGCATTTACTTATTTGCACAGCCCCCAAAGTGCTCAATGAATATTCGTGATCGTTTATCAGGGCGGGTCTTTGTGCGGCTAGTCAAGTTGTCATTGATATGACTAAGATACGTCTAAGACAGGGCTTTCAGGCTTTAATACACGGATATTGCCTAAGTATTGTGCTGAAATTCCTGGAAAGTTACGCCACTTGCTCAATCAGTTGGAAAGAAAAACAGATAACAATCAAATCAATGTAATAACTCTATACAATTCTCAATTAATTGTTGCGCGTATTAATCAATTTTTAATGAGGGCTATAAATATATATATTGTGTAAATCCATATTTAATATACCTCGTCTCTTGTAATATATATTTAACCCTTTTTTGTATTTCATTGTAATGGGAATATTCTAAAATTGAATTGTTACTTTTATTGAACTGCAGCTAAAATTGTAATTTTCCTTCCTACAAGAAAAAGTATTCTCGGAATTAGGAAACGTAATACATTTTTCAAGTTGATTGCATAAATAGAATAAACTGAAGAATATATTTTTTATTCTTGAGTCTTACACTCATTTCCCACACTTGTTTTCCTATGGCAGAAAATCAATCAGTTTTTGATAGAAACATTCAAAGTATATCTCATTATAATCATAACATAGAACTAAGCGTGAGCCAAAAATTAACAAGTCTTATTATCCTACTAAGTGAGAGATGATCGCTCAATTTGTTGTTTAAACTAGAATTTTTTACTTGTTTTTGAACAAATATTTCTTTTAACATGCTAACAATAACTGCCTTAAGCTTTTTTTTACGTAAAAGCTGTTACTAAGCTCATCTATATATTTTTTGTTAGATTGTTTGGTAGTTAGGCAATAAATATTCTAGTTTTTGGCTTATAATAATAAAAGAGGCAATTGAAAGTAATTTTAAAAAACTTGTCACAACTTAAATTAGCATTATTTTATGCCACTGTGGGCGAAACTGTCTGATTATTTGTTAAATGAGGTCGATCTTTGGTTAAACTGTCGTTGTTGTTGTGGCTGTTGTTGTGCGCATTGAGCCGTTGCCTAAAGTTCAGATCGCTGTTGGATGCCACTCAACGGCAGTCACAGCAATAAACTGAAACTCGTTTAGAACACGCACGAAACATTCGTTGCTCACATTTGTGTCGCTCCAATAAACACCTAGACCAAGTTTAGAAGCAGCAGCAGCAGCAGTAGCAGAAACAGAAACAGCAATGGCAACAACGCCACATAAATCTCATGGAAAAAGTGCAACTGCCAACGCGCTGAGACGCTGTCTGGCCAACTGGGGGCTGCCCGGCTGACAAGATAGACAGACGGACGGACAGACGGACGGACGGACGGACGGAGAGACTGTGAGACCGACCAGGCCGGGCAGCCTTGTAACAGTGCCCTCAAATCAACTTGCCAACACGCACGCGCTGCAACAACGCTAACAACAATTACAACTACAACTGCAACTACTGACAGCTATAGCAAAACAAAACAATGGCAACAACTGCTTGCATAAAAATTATAAACAATTACCAGAAGACATGCCGAAGATGTTATACTCTATCATTCAATGTCTGACTTACCCCATCAATTAGATAATCCCCTCTTTTATTGTCAGTCTAAGTCGCCATTTTGGATAATACATTGACAGTGGGGCAAAATGCACAGTTTGTGTATGAATAGATGGTGCTATTTACAAATATAGTTTATTGCTACAATAGTAATAACTCCGTCAACAATATGAATAGCTTTAGAAAACAAATATGTACTAATTTTTGAAAGTTAGTACGTCTTCCAATTTGACAAACACTCAAAACAAATTTATTAAGCATTACCTGCAGTTTTCCTTGAATAATAAAATATATAATAGTATAATATATAATATATAATAATATAAATATATATTATTGCAAAGAATTTTTAAATAAATATAAAAATCCTCTGAAAATTTGTTCACGTTATACCTTAATTTTGATGTTATACGTATTGTATTATATTATATTATATTAAAAAATATGAAAAGTGAAGAGAAAATAAATATAAATAAATGTATTCTATTTATAAATAAAAAAGGGAAAAAGTCTGCAAATGTTCCTAATAATTTTTTACAAAATAATGTGACCCCTTTTAAAAATACAAGCATTACCTAGTAAATAGAGTTTTTAAAAAAATTTGTATATACCATAATAGTATAGATATATTTAATCTCGCTCACAAAGCAAAACTGCTCTTAGATCATTGTGCTATTCTATCTCACGCTCTTTTGTAAACAGTAAGATAACATTAAAAGAATTATGTAAATATATATTTGTTGCCATATAATTACTCTATAGTTACTATGCTGCCTCTAACTGTTTATACAGTTAGCTTCAAAGTATCTAGACAGACACAACAAATATCTTAATACAGCTGATTGCTAACTCTCTGGGAGCTCGCAGATGTTCATCACTTTGCCTGATGACACAGTTACTCATATTGTTTTCTTGTGTTTTTTGTTTGCGTCAAGGGTAGTCGCGTTCATAACTAATTCTTAACGCGCTGTGTCAACGCGTCGTATGAGCAACGTAGTGAGTGAAAAGCAAAACAAGACAATCGCTCGACTGACTGTTAGTTACTTATCGTTTTCATACGCATCGAGAATAAATTAAATGCTTTTCGCTGTTACCAACATTATTTTGTTTGTTTGTTGCTTGTTTTATGATGTTGCGAAAAAAAACAAAAAACAGATCTGTGGTCTGTGGCATGAAAACGAGTTTTGTTAGGAGCGCCAGCGAATGCAGGCTATAAAAAAGCATTTAAATTGAGACAACAGCAGCAAACAACAACAGCAACAGCAACAACACAAAACAGCAACAAAATCATCATTTAAATAACGCACACGTCGTCGTTTTAAATTTTTTTCGTTCGTGTTCTTTTTTTGTTGGTTTTTGCAATTATTTTTGTCGTTTTTTTTCACTTTCAAATTGTAGCCGCTATTTGCTTTGTGTGTGTGTGTGTCTGTGAGTGTGTGTGTCTGTGTGTGTGTGTGTGAGTGTGTATCTGAGAGATAAAACGCGTACATTTTGCCCGCTTTGAATTGCCTGCTGCCCGTTCTCTTTGTATTTGTTTCTCGCTCTCTCTCTCTCTACCTCCCTCCCTCCCTCTCTCTCTCTCTCTCTCGCTCGCTCTCTATCGCTTCCCCTCTAACCTGCTTCTTTAGCTGTGTGTTCGTTTCGCTTCGTCGCTCTGTGTCTCTTTGGCTTATACATTTTTCAGTGCCATGCAATTTTCATTCAGAATTTATGGACAAATAAAATAGAATTGAACATGGAAAAGGCGCACAGGGAAAATTGAAAATTTGCTTAGCTTGTAGTTTGGTTTTTCTTCTATTTATTTATTATTTTGATGAGCAGGTGTGTTTTGTATGTGTGCATGTGTGTGGCGGAAGCTGCCAGCTATGCAACTCATTTGATCCTATTTGACATGATGTGAACCGGTTGCGAATTATTGTGAGAAAAACTGATGGAAAAACTCTGATAATACAATTGTTTGACAGTTTGTTTTTGCCGCTCAGAGACTCTCGTCTGTGTTGACATTTTTATAATCAAATTTTCTAGAAACAAATTGAATAGGTTGGAATTTTTATATATACATTTGGAGCATGTACAAAATGTCAATCAATCGATCATAATAAGTAGACTTAAAAAAGTAATAAGCTTTATTCAATGTTCTTTGGTTTGCTGTATGTTTTGTGTGTAATACTGGCTTATATTAAAACGGAAAGAATTTACAATATATTTTGTCTATTATAATCAATGACTGATATTAGTCGCTACACACAGGTGCATAACATCAGCTGTGCAAACTGAAAAGTGAGTTGTCTTGCTGTTGTTGTTGTTTTTTCAATTGTGCAACCCGTTAGAACGAACGATGATAACAAATGCCAAATGTCTAGAATTGAATTGAATGCCAAATAGCCGTCAAGTGTTCCCCCTGTGGCTGGGCTTATCAACAAAATCGTTAAAACTATCGACGGCATGCTTTGTTGCTGTGTGCTTTAGAAACTAGCAAAATAAATACAGAAACAAAAAAGAACAAGAGTGCTATAGTCGGCAATGTCCGACTAGGAGATACCCTTATACCTATACATACCAAATTTGGTGCCTCTAGCTAATTGAACGCTAAACGCTAGTTTGAAATCGAAATGGATCGATAACTTCTGAACGGGACGAGTTATCGATAAAATGAAACAAACTTGATCTGACCCGGGACTACGAGAACTTATATTCCAAACATAGATCTCTAATATGTACTAATCAGGAATAAATGTACTTTATATGTGCAGAGATGATTCCTTATAGCTGTTACATACCTTGGCACAACTTCATTATACCCTTTTTACCCATTTGTAATGGGTTCAGGGTATAAGAAACTAAACAACAACTGAGCAACTGACTCTGATAAGAACTGGCAACAAACAAAGACATTTATTGCATTAATTTATGCAGCCTAGCGAATTATGCGGGTCGTCATCGTCATTCTCGTTCTCGTTCTCATTCTCATTGTTTTTGTTTGTAATTTGTTTAGTATGCGAAATGGGTTAAGAGTATGCACCCCAACAGCAAAGAGCAAAGAACGCACCGATTGGCACACTGGACTCATTTTATTTTGGTTCCGCTTTTCTTCTAAGCCTGATAACAAAGATGTCATGCAAACGAAAAAAAAAACAACAACAAACCATAATAATAGCACAAACATGCGACAAACTTGATTGATATATATAAATAAGTATATATGTATATATTATGTATACGTTATGATGGCCAACACACAATTACAGTTATAGTACGCAGCGAGTCGTGTGCCTAATTGAATTTGTTAGAAGCTCCGCTCGCTCTTTGTTTCTCGCCAACAATTCAATACAAATGACATGTAATCAATAATAATAATTTGTTGTTGCGTTGACATTAGACAGTGGGTGGCGGGAAAGGGGCAGGGTGGGACGGGGGGTGGGGGTTGGGGTTTGGGTAGGTGCGTCTGCATGCAACCAAATGCCAAAGCAGGTGCTTGCCAGCAAATTAATTGAACCTAGTTTGTCTCTTCTCTCTTGTGCCCCTCAGTTCATCTCCCTCTCTCTCTCTCTCTCTCTCTCTCTCTCTCTCTCTGGTAGTCAAATGCTACACGCGAGGCGCAAGTATTGATTAATTATTTGTTGGGCATTCTATTTGTTTTTTGTATTTTTTTTATTATACACTGGTCAACCAAAAGTTCTAAGTATGAAATTCATTTATTTGTTGTAATAGAGAATATATTAGTTTGTAACCTAATGACTTTTTGGAGATTTGTATCTTGTATTTAATTTTCTTTACATAACTATCAAATAATCTATTAAAATTTTAGAAAGCCCTATATTTTTAATATTTTTAAGTTTAAATTCAATATTTTATTTCAATCTCTAAATCAACTTTCTGCAGTAACAATATAAATAAAATTTGTAGACCTACTTTAAATCTATACAATTAGTTCAACTATTCTCTAATATTTAATGGACTTGATAGATTGTTAGCAGTTTAGAAATTAAATTTAAATGATTTATTTGAAGCAAACTAGAATTTGTAATAAAAGCTTCTGTAAGTGTGTTCTTCAGTGTAAGTCATTGGCTATCAATTTTCCCCGTATTCTACGTATGTATTGGTGTATATAGCATTTTGTTGTATTGTATGCGGTTGGCTGCTTAATTACATTTGTTTATTTGCGTATTGGAACGTCTGAAAGTTGCGATGGGCTGCATATGATTGATTGCTGTAAACGATCTTTCCCATAAATATCGAACTACGCATTGACTGAATTGTGTGGCCGCCGGAGAAGAAGTTGATACACACAAAATAATTGTACACTTTATTTCAGTTTTTATTTGCGTTAGCCAAGGTCATCTGCCTGTAATTTAGCAAATGTTGTGGGCTTACCTTGGACATCAGGCGTATACATAATATTGTATATGTATCACGCATACGCAGAGTTATGCGTTACGAGACCCACGCGCACTTCAACATTGTTGTTGAGTTTTGCAGACTGCCAGCAACAGATAAATGTAATTACTGTCTTATCATAATTACCAGCGAAATGAGAGGAAAAAAAAATTGTAAAAGAAAATATAACAAAGCAGGGAAGGGCACAAATGATGACGATGAATGACGATGCTTGCGAATGAGCTCAGCTGTGTTGGCCACAAGCACACACATACACACACACACGCACACGCACACACACTTACACACGTGCCACCGCACCCACACACAAGTGCACTTTACACGCAGCCACAGAGTGAGTGTAGAGCGTGCTAGTTGACGAGAGAGCGAGAGAGAGAGAGAGAGAGAGAGAGAAAGCAACAGCTTCCTTTTGCCTGTCAGTTGTTGCTGCTGCTGCTGTTTCAAATTTTAATTTTATTTTATTGCAGCGCACAATTTGAGCGCCGGCGGCGTTGTTGCGTGTAAGCCCCAACCTCAGCCTCAGCCAGTGCGAGGGTTGTTCTTATAGTAGCCGACCAAACTGCAGCTAAACTAGCTTTGAATTTATAGCCTGAGTTTGCCTAATTGAGATAAATTGCATTTTAATCATCAATTTAATATGCTTATACTAAATAGTGTAAAATTTACATTGCGACATCCAATTCGTGTTGTACTTCAGAACCATAAATGCATTTAAAGTATCGTAAATCAATTTTCAACAAAGCTGATGCTTGAAATCAACAGTTACCTTTATCATGTATAATATTTTACATAAACATTACATGCTTTAATTAAAAATAGCAAATATTTCAACATATTTTGAATATTAATAAGAAAAAGTGTGTAATGAAATTATTTAAAATTTTTAAACATTAAAAAATAATCTTTTTACCTTCTTTTTTAAAATATTACTAAAATCTCTTAAATAATTTTGAATTTACTTAAGCTTGCATTTACCTTTACTAATGCCTACAAAAGCAAAAAATTACTTACTCTATTGTAAAGTATACTCACAGCTTGATAAGTCAACTATTGTTTATTCGCTCGAGCAGCCCTCGTTATAGTTGATGCGTTTGTGTGTAGCGTTAATTGCCTCCATGCGCGCGCAAGTTGAGTCTCTGACCTCCCCGACCACTTCCTTTACATGGCGCACAGAGCCTGCGGGCTCAAGTTGTCCTGCCCTGCACCGAGCTGCCTCTTGTCTTTAATTACTTTCGTAGTTAATTTTGTTACAACAAAAGCGAAGGCACCAACAGCAACAACAACAGCAATAACAACAGTAATAACAACAATTGAAATTTGCTTTTAATTCACGCTAGTGTCCCCAGGTCTGATCCCAGTTGAAGCGTACTCTGCTTCTCCGCCCATGCCCAGTTTCCGTTTCCTGCTCATTTCCAGGCTGGCACTTTATATTTATTTGACATTTTCCCTTAGTGCCATGGCAGGAGCGTAAAAGCGAGCACAAAATTTGTTAATTGATTTGTCCCGAGGGCCTCAATCGATTTCTGCTTTTGTATCTCCACTTGTATTATTACTTTTTGCTTGCTCATGCTATCTGCTTTCTGTTCAGCTCGCAAAATTGATTTAAATTTCAAAGCCAACAAGTTTATTGACATTAGATACGGCGGACGAATCGTATTCCAGATATACACTTTTACAGTTGCTTTGCCGCAAAAGTTTTCCACGCTGCCAATGCTCGATATTGGACGCCTTATAATTGCATTCGCCCTTGGCCACGCCCACAAACGCATTTGTTGTCTTATTAAAAAAGTTGAGAGTTCAAAGCGAGCGTGAGAACAAGCAGACGCAAAGTCAGATGGATGATAACAACTCGAACAGAAACCGAAACAGAAACAGTCGAAGACTGAATGAAAATGAACGAATTGCAGATTTTTGGCCGTTTGTTGAACTCAAAGCACAACGGACGCCATTTAGCGCATCTTTCTTCTTTCCCTTGATGATGATGAAGATGATGATGATAATGATAATGATGATGAACTCAAAGCAAATTCCTAAATGGCCTCAATAAGCTCTGAATGCTGAATGCCTGCCGCTGTCTCTGGCTGCCTCTGAGACGAACCAGATGAGAAGGCCAAAAGTGCGTTCATCAACACTCGGCGAATGCAAATTTGCACTGAGTGTCAATTGATAGGTGAAACAACTTTGAATTCTCCACAGAATTCACTGCGGGAAAACTCAAACACAAAAATGGGTGCAAAGTAATGAAAATATAATCTAATGGAATGCTTAATTGCTATGAAATTATAGTCTCTCCTAATGAGAGTTTTCTATTAATTAGAAGCGCCATTTTCAATGCATTAGCTGGATTGAAGCTAAGCTTTTGAGACAATTCTGGTGATACTAATGGATTTTTCCAATCCTTGCAGCAAATGCTACTTTAAATATCATTAACTTTTTATTTCTATTTTTATTATATTAATTTTATATATTTCATTTTGAGAAACTTTCTTATTAATTTTTTAAATATTATATTTCAATTCGATTAACTTTCAATTCAATTAAACATTCAACATTAAATGAAATAAAACTCCAAAATTCCATAAAGCAATTATTCTTAATCTAGATTTTTGTTTAGCAAAGAAATACTTGCTAACAGGGTAGCAACAATAATTAAATAGCCTTGAGGCGCACATTTTTATCTGAAATCTTGATAAGTCCACAAATGCCAGCCATCTTTTTCTCGACATTTTAAACTGAAAGTTTTTGCGAACAAACAACTTTATGAAGCGCACTTATCTATAAAATCTCTCCCCTGGCGATACTTTGCAACATATTTGACCTACACACAATGACAAATATGTTGCCGATTTAATAAACACAAAAATGTTGTTTGTACAATATATATAAAATATATACATACGTGCCCCATCATATGTATATGAATTAAATTATATAAGCAATGCTCTTGGCCAGCTAAGAATAATGCACACACACACAAATTTACTACAAATTTATAAAAGCAAATAGACATCCCTGCCACACCCCTTCTCCTATATGTATCTTCAACACGCACAACCGCACAACATTTTAATAAATCAACAGCGAGTGGACAAGCTCGAAATATCGCATAATAGAAGCAAAACATTCTAAATACATATTTGCACAAGATATAGACGCAAATATTATGAAAATGAAATGAACAAATTTGTTGTCGCACAGTTGTTGTTGTTGTTGTTGTTGTCGTTGTTGTTGTTGCTGGCAATTCGCAAACTATTTGCGGCCACATAGATACATATGTCTCCCCTTCTCTCTGTCTGTCTGTCTGTCTGTCTGTCTGTCTGTTTGTCTGTCTTTGATGTCTCTGTGTCTTGTCACTCAGGGTTGCTGACGACATCCAGCCCTACTCACTTCAGTCTGTGTTTCAATAGCACAACCATAGACAGTAATAAAGTATCAAGCATTAGAGTTGTTGAGTGTGACCAGACTGTCAGCAAGATAGGGTTGGGATATTTATATTTAATTGAGAGTCCACTTGGAGGTCAATGTACTCAAACTGAAATGCCAATGTGATTCATTAAGATAACATTATCTTAAATAATATTTCGTTTTACAATTTGTTATTACTTTTATTTTAATTCTATTTTGACATTAAATAAACAAAAAAATAAATTTAAAAACATATACCCGTTTGACTGCTAACTTATACCTAGGTAATTGCTTGTTTTTTTCTTCTAAGTTTTCACGCTTTTCTGTTTGTCTCTGGTTAAACAATTTATATATTATTGAGCTGCGCGTGATATATGATCAGCTTTTTTATGTACATACATATCGTAAAACAAGCGACAAACCCCCTTCCACCTCTCCCTATGCAAATTAGTCGTTATCTTTATTTTTATGTATCTGTATCTGTATGTTTATGTGTAGGTAGGCAGTTTCAATAGAGCCGTTAAGTCAGTCCAGTTGTTGATTTTCCCCAGGTGGTAATTACGCATTTTCATTTTTCAAATGCAGTTTGTTTATGTGTCTCTGTGCTTCATGAAATATGCAGGCAACGAGAGCAAGACAAAAAAACATATACAAAACTGGCGCACTCATCTGGCCTTATTGAAAATGCACAAAAGGCAAAAGTCGCGCTCAAACCCATAAAAACAAAAGCAAAAAAAAAACTTGAGAGAATACAGAACTTGTCATCTGACTGGCTTTGTAGCTCTTTGCTCTTGAGTTACTTACATACTATGTGTTAGTTACTTTGTTAGTTAAGACTAGTTAGTTAGTTTGATAGTTATTTATGTGCGCTGGCGCTGTATGATAAGACGCATGTCAAAGTGTGATAGGGCTTGTAAGTTCTGATAGAAAGGGGAATATACCTGCTGAGGCTCAATTCGGTGTTGCTTTCATATTTATTTTAGAGATAGTAGTCATCTGAATTAGAGCGAACTATGGTACTGCTATTCGTATCTTAAAATCGTTCAACAGAAGTAAAAACTACTACAGCTATATTTTTATAAAATCTAAGAGCTGCGATACAAAGAAGAAGAAAAAATGCTCTCTCGAGATATTAAGCACTTATTTTGATTAATCATTTCATGAAACGGATGATTCATGAGTTCATCATCTTTTCACGAACTCAACTCTTAAGTTCACAAATCTAACTTCTCAATACAAAATGTGGCTACGTCAGATTTCCTTTACTACTATTGTCTGTTGCTCTAAATACAATAATTTAAAATAGATTTACCAGTTGCATTGAGTTAGGAACCTAGTTTGCAAATGCCTCTAGGGTCTTAGCATAATTTTAATAATTTTTATCTATCTGTGGTTCTTTTTGTAAGATTAGTAAAGTCGTTTTGAAATTTTTGTAAAATTAATAATTCATGAGTTCGTCAGCATAAAAACTGTAATAATATGTATATATGTACATATATGATGTGTCAAAATCCTCTTTACATATTATTATAATCTTAACTGTAGCAAACCCAGATATGAATATAGTATATTGAAGATATTTGTATGTCTAGATGAATTTTTACTGAAAAACATAAAAACACAAACATTTCTTTATATTTTGCATTTAGATCACAAAAAAACACAGAGAAATACGAATACTCCAGATAAGACTAGGTTTGACTGTTGTGGGCTGCAGTTCTGTTGGGCTAGGTCAGTTAAGTGTGGGTTTGGCATAAATCACTCTATTTGCTGGGAGTCGCAATCAGGCATACTTTCTATATAGCGACCAGTGACTAATGATTGTCATTTCCTTGCTATTCATCGGGTTTTAGCTAGCCAAATTGCCTTTCATTTCTTTGCACATTCCTAGGTAATTACCAACATTTTGGCATTATGATATATATCAAGGCCAGAAAATCACTTAGCAAGTGAAAGTTACGTTTTTGGAAACTGCCGTCCAATATGGACATAAAGTAGTTAATTGTTATCTGACGCACGTAATGTCCCCGACAATAGTGCTTAATGGTGTTTATGTAATATTATGCCCAGCTACAGCTACAACTACAACTACAACTATAGCAATAATGAACTAGAAGAAGAGTTGGGTGATCTGTTGCACTGGTTAGATATATTTATGTGTAGGCATGTGCTTGGTATTATATATCTTTGCTCTTCAGCATTATTCAGTTAAGTATATTATGTAGCTGGCTATTGTTATTGTTTGCTATTGTGGTTGTTGTTGTTGTTGTTGTTTTAGCGTGGGTGCAGGCAACAACCCGTCGCCGGTTCGGCCCCTGACGGCTTTTGTTTCAGCGATAAAACGCCGCCTGAAAAAATACAAAACTTTTGCTGTCTTTTTTTTTATCTTGTTGTGTGCTTTTTTGCTCTGTCGGTTTTCTTCTCTTTGTTGTTGTTGTTGTTGTTGTTTGTGTGTTATATGATTTTGTGAAAAAAGATTTAGTATAGCCAGCTGCTTACGTCATTGCCACCCAACGGCAGTTTGTTTGGTGTGTGTGACACAGCTGATAAGGAGCAAAAATCTATAAAAGTTTTCACATGTGCCAACTGGGAAAAACATAACGGCTATATACCTGTTTAAATGTCTGATTTGGTTTTTTGCATATTAACTGTCGATGCGCTAGAAATTCGTTAATACTTACTGAGTCTCAATTGCTGTTTAGCTAATTGAATTATGTTCTTGTTGTTTGTACCCAATAACTGCATCTACATATTTATAGAAGTTGCGCTCCTAACCAGTTATTGTGGCTTAACCTTTCGGCTAGGCAGCAATCTTAAAGTGGCTTTAAACGAGTTAATGCTTTATCAATGCTATAACAATACGAGTTATATTTATTGGTTAATTTAAGCGGAGTTCAAGAATAACTGTTTTCTATAATTTATAATTAAATTATTGTATTAAACTCAATGTTATATTGAACAAAAAACAAAAAACCCAAGGAAAAATGTTTAATAAAAAATAAGTAATTGCGGGAGTTTCTTTTTTTTTGTAATTATTCAACATTGTAATGAAAGGCATATTGCATATAATAATAATATTTTACAATGCGGTTAATCAGCCCACAATTTGCCAGCAAGTGTTTGAGTTAATGACATAATTATAAGCTATCTTTTAGCTATTAGTTAATGTCAATTATACAGAATTGTATGCATTCTTTTGGTATTTACTGAAAATATTTTCACAATTTATAAAAGAAGCATTCCAATAGCTTGCAAAATGCTAATTTAACTATGTCTCATTTAAAAATTTGCATCAGTGCCGCAAAACGTTTCTAAAGACAGTCTTCTACTTGCATTTTTATTGATTTATTAATATTATTATTATTATTTTGCCCAAAACTATACTTTACTAAATATATAATGACCTTGACCTCTTAGCAACACGTTTTGATAACTATGGCAACAGTTTGTCTTTTGAGCTGCTAAAGCCAAAAGCATCGCAGCCCATCACAGCCACATCCAATTTTGAGTCAGACTTTGGCGTTTTATGGTTATTGAGAGATAGTCATAGTTAGTTTTTTTGCTTTTTTGATTTCTAGTCTCAGACTGAGGTTAAAAAACTGAAATAGGAAGTGGCTGGCAGCACAAGTTTGGCCTCTATCAAGGCTGCCGAAAATGTTGATATAGCGTTTGCATAATGAGAGACTGAAAAATCAGCAAAATGATTTATGCATATTATGTTTGGACCAATAAACTTTTAGTTTCTAAGTCCGTTGTCTTAAGGCGTTTTATACTAATGAATTGTCTTTTATTTTTTGCAGTGCATACACAATATGTGTCAGCAGCGGATACCATAAATGGAACTTAAAATCTCCCAAAGCTGGTGAACGACTTTCGAAGCCAGAACCTCAACCGAAGCAGCCTTTAAACGAGCTTCAAACAAGCAGCAACCAATAAACTAATTAAAATATAAACGAAATTCGTAAGATATTTCACTGAATGTAATTTCGTATCGCTGTTGCAATAACTTGCAGTTAGAAAGAGATAAAGAGATAGAGAGAGAGGTAGAGAAGAGTATCCAGCAGCAACAACAAAGTAATAAGTAACAACAATTTATGGCATACACATAAATAATCATTCATAACATATAGCGTATAGTATAACCACGAGACTACAGATATTTAGTTGTAAAGTACATAGTTTAGTTTAACTGAAAAACAAAAAACAAAAAAGAAGAAGAAAAAACAAGAGATATAAAGCAAGAAGCGCAGTATACCAGAGTTACGTCTGGAAAATTATACAAAAGCGAAACAAGAACTTCGGTCAAATGGGCAAAAAGAATTTGTTTTTATTATCAGCTGGTAACACCTCGACAGCAACAGCAGCAGCAACAACAACAGCAACAGCAACAACAAGAGCAACAAGATATTTGTGAAAGTATGAAACGCTTTATTAATTTATAAATTATATAAAAATAAAATGTAAAAAAAAAACAAACAAAAAAATTATGGCGCACTTAGTGCGCTTGAAAAAAAAAAAACAACCAAATATAAAAGGAAACCAAAAGCGAAATACAAGTTTAGACAGAAACAACAAACAAGCTAATTGAATTGCCAGCGGAAAAGTCCCCTAGGTAAAAATTCTTACATTCTCGTACTCGTAAGAATATGGGAGTTAACAAAAGCGTCTCCGACATAAAATCAGGTCAAGAATGTTGAGCGCACGTGAGTGAAATTTATAACAAAAAAACCAAATGAAAAAGTTCTCATTAGCAGTTGAACAATTTTGAGTCAGTGTTGGTTAACCCAGAGTCATAACAGTGTTATGCAACTTTCACAATAACCATTAAAGTGTTGTCAAATGCTCGAGCATTTATAATGCGTAGCGAAGCGAAATACATACATGTTAGTGTTGCAAAAGTCGCCAAAAAAAACTTTTCAAGAGCTGTAATTCTTATGTGCCCCCGCCCCCGCCCCCTTTCCCTGCTATTAAATGAGCTTGCGTTTAGCTCTCGATGTTTTAGGCCTTTTAGACATACGATACATATGTACTATAAATGTTGTACAATCAGCGACGACGTGCAACAATAAACAAAGAAACAAACAAACAAACATACACACACAACCACAACCACAAGAAAAACAAATGCAAATACAAAATTGATGTGGCGTGTGACAGCCGAAAGTTAATCGACATCCAATAGAAGAACACACACGCTCATTAACACAGTGGCACCTAAAAGTAAGCGCACTCACCGAACATACATATATATACACATATATACATACATATTTACACATATATATATATATATATATATATATATTAAAAAGTCAGGCGTATATATCCACGTATCACTCGCAGGATCTAGGGCCAAATGCGCCAGAGCCACATCAACTACTCAAATTCTAAAATAAACATTAACATGAAGAGCATAACAAATTAATAAAAAGAAACGCAGCAAAAAAAAATATAAAATCTAAATGTTAACATTTAAGTCGCAAACATAAAAAGAAAAATTCAATCATTAAACAAACAAACAAACAAAAAAAAAAACCAACTGAAATTTGTGTGTAAAAAAGCGTAAAAATCGTAGAATTAATTAAAAATGGGGCGTCAAAAAGTCTATATAAATATTAAATATTATACACATACATCAAAATAATACCAACAAAACAATGTGCAAGAAAAATAAGCGTCAACTAAGTTTAATAATTTAAAAACAAAGTAAAGCATAACTTTATATACATATATATACTTATATATATATATATATATATATATATTCGAGTAATGAACCATTATATATTTATCGTTTTACGTTTCTTTAACATACTTTCTCAATGTGCGGTTCGGCATAGAAAAGTTGGAACAGATCTTAAGGGTTTACTACGTGGAGCAGCGAAGCCTTTTTAATATAGGCTAAAGGATTTAACAAATCATGTAACTTATAATTTTAAATGCTGTACTTTTTTTTTGTTAATTTATTTTTAAACGCCAAGCCTTTCAATTTATTTGTGAACACACACACGAACACAAACACTAAACAAACAAAACGATCATAACAAACAAATAAAACTTATTTATAAAAATGTACAACGTATGTTTTAAACTAAAACTAAAACCACTCTATTAATTCTTTTTTACTAGTTGCGTCAAAAAGTCATAAATAGGCATAAACTAAACAAATAAATTTAAAAATGTTCATTAACGGCGGCGGCGGCGCTTTATTAAATTCGAAGGGTCGAAAAACGTAGCCACTAAATGTTCACACAACACATCACATTGTTTCTACATGTTTAATTATATATTTTTGTTATAAACAAAACAAAAAAATGTGCAACAGATTTTTGACAACACACACACACACACACACACATGCAAACCAGCAACAAACAAAGCAAAAATAGGTGCATTAATAAATAATTAAAACAGGCAAATGAACATGCATACATACATACATATAAATAGTCTATGGTAGTAGTCTGAGCAAACAATTTAATGCATAACAGCAAACAAGTATATTAATAAATATATTGAAAATATATATATATATAAATACATAATGTATGTAAATATGCATTGAAAAAGTCAAACATTTGTATTTGTTTTTGGGAAATTTTACAAAACGAATTTAAATTTGTTTTCCTTATTTCCTTTTGTACATTTTCAATAATTTTTGTGCAATTTTGTTGATTCGTTTAGTTAACATTTAATGTAATTTATTTAGCAATGCTCTACAAATTAAATACCTGAGAGTTAATATTTGACAATTTGTACGTTATGCTTTATGTATGTATAAAAAGAATATACAATATAATATTATGTTGAATACATATATAATTTTTGTATAACTTCCAAGAGAATCGTTCTAAGAAAACAATCTGTGGCTAACGCTATGCAAAATATATGTACTTTTGAAAAGCGAATCATTTTTGTCAAATATTGTGAAAGAATTTGAAAATTAAAACCCTTTTGTTGTTGTTTTATGTGTGTGCGTGCTAAGTTCGAGGTACATATAAATATAAATATATAAAATCTGATATGAAATACATATATATAAAAAAACCGAAAAAAAACAAAAAACAAAATTCAAATTATTTAATTTAGTTTATACATTTAAGTTTATATAGCAGGTGCGTATATATATACATATATAAATTTCAAAACCAACAACAAGCAAGATGATATGTCTTAAAAAACAAAACCAAGCATACAATAAAAGTAAACAACAACAAAAAAAAACATAAAAATAAAAAAAAAATTTGCGAGCAAGTAAACCAATTATAAGTAATAATGATGAAAGAAAATAAGAGGAGGAAACAAACACAAAGGAAAAGATAAGCGAAAAACAAAAGAAACAAACAAAAAAAAAACCAATAAAATGAATTTGAAATCCTTAAAAAATATATATGACAAATATGTGCGTTCTCACTTGGGTAAGGCGATTTTCATCGCCTTGATTAATGTTAACTTATTACATTAATTGAAATTTGTTGGGGCAACACAAAAGGAACTTTGCAACTTACTTGAGCAATTTGCATATGGTAATTTAGAAACTGCTGTGGCGTGCTAAGAACTTGTCCCTGATGTGAAAACTTCTTGAAGCAATTATTAAACATGATGAAGGTTCTTATATGGAACATCTACACGCCAACAAAATCCAGCATAATTTAATTACTTAGTTTGCTAGAGATGCCAAACTTTGCTACATACTCTTGTTACCATTCCAAGGTGTTGCCAAGGTATTAAAGTACTCTTGTTAGGGAACTAACACACACACACATCACAATATTGTATATTTATTCTATATTCACAGGTAAGTATATGATAGTGTATATAGAGGCAATTAGACAAGCTTATTCCTAGTGTAAACGGATTTTCTATGATTTTTATAATTGCTTATAGTCTTTGGCCTAATATCATACACTCAAATTATATATATATATAATACTTACATTTGACACTTTGGTACACTAAAGTGTATTCCTAACAAACACTTTTTATTCGAGCTATTGCAGCAAAGAAACTTTTTGTAAAATTAGCTAACAGTATTGATCTCTTTATGACAGTAGTAGGACCGATTTTAAGCATATGATCTTTGTATTAAGCACTTATAAAGATGCCATAATAAATCATATAATAACATACAACGTGATTCTCTTAGAAATACCTTTTATATTATTTCTGTGAGCCTGTTTATGTCATCACCTTAACCTTATATTTATCTATTTATTTGTAGGAAATTCATAATATGGACTTACAATCTGGCAATTTGTGCCTTAATTGCTACACCAAAAACTCTGTTTATAAGATATTCTTGTCATACTCATAAATCGCGAAACTATAAATAAATCCTTCAACTAACAGTTTTGCCAAATTACTTAAAGACCCAAGTATGGCAGCCGAAAAGAGCACAATAGTAGCGCAGTTGCTACCCCAAGAAAGCAGCTTTTGGGAACTTACGAAATTCCACTTCGCATCCCACAGCTTCGCCCACTTGCCATACAGTGTCTGCCAAACTTTTGCATAATTTTTGCTGGCTTTTTCCATGTACGAGTAGCTTTGACACAGTTGCCGCTGGGTTTGCTTCACAAACAAACAAACAAAAAGAAAAATTCAACAAATATAAAGGAAGAAGTAAAAAGTAAAACGAAAAGCGGTTTTTACTTTGTTTCCTTGATTTTCGCTGCAGACAAAAGTTACAAAAAGTTGGCGTGTATACACGACACATGCACAATACATATATATATATATATATATATAAGCATGATGCATACATACTTATATGGCATGTGAGGTTAGGGCGAGGTTTGTGTGTTGAGCAAAGTACTATGGAGCATGTCTAAGGTTATTTATAGCAACACTTTTTGGGCATACATATTAATATTACTTCGCCTTCGTTTGTTTGGCTGCCAGTTTTGCTGCCAACTTGGCCAGGACATGCGACAGGACAGCAGCGGCTAAGCGGCTTTATGATTTCGCCCCAAATATATACTCACCTCGCGCAACGGTTTGTTATACCCCATGCCCTAGCATAACTATGTTATTGATGGTATAGGCATGCACACATACACTGGACACGGACATTTTCAAATTTTAAAGCAAAACATTAAGTATACGCACACATCTACAGACAATACGAATACGCTTGTGGCAGGCTCATTTTGTGAGGCCTTTTTTCGCCTTGAGCTGGCCGACAACCCCTAAGTATGTGGTCTGTTTGTTTCTGTGCGGTCTGGCTAAGAAATACTAGAAAGAAACAGAACTTTTGAATATGTGTCGCCTTCTCAACAATTAGGAGCCCAGGCCCAACCCAGTTATTGTTGTGGAAAATGTATATGCATGTGGACTGGCTGTCAGTTTCTTTTAGTGATGGGGAGTGGCCACAGTACTCGCAATTAGAGTACAATTTTTAGCTGATGGAAGCAATATATATGAATAGTATATATGAATTAAAACTGGCAATGACAGAATTTTCCATATACAAATTAATTCTTGAATAATTCAGCTGCCATCCCGCCCACGGGTTGAGTCTATTATTAGATTAGACGGGCGAAAACATAAACTTTATTTATTGGTCATAATAACGAACCAACAATCAGAAATACTATATATAATACGACCATAAAACATAAAATTCCTTAGCAGATGGCTAGACTTGAAGAGCAGAACAGAAACTTATAACTAATCCATAAGAATTTATAAGAATCATATATAGAGGAAACATAAACAACAAGCATATTAGAACAACAAGAACAACTATGAATATTGGCAAGCAAAATAAGCTAACCAAATATAATTTCTGATATAACAAATAATATATTTGTTTGTTTTTAATATTTTTCGCATCATTTATTTCAACATTTATGTGCAAGAAAATGAATTTCCTAATTGTTTGCGCTAGGAATTATTTACATGCCACATTTGAAGACACTTTCAGGTGGTGGCAAATTAAAAAAAGATCATTTTGAAAGCATATTGCATGACTTAATGCGGAATTTATATTAATAAATTAAATTTCTGTAAAGCATTGGCACCTGTGTAAACATTTAACGTGCCATGTTCTGTGGGTATACTACTCAAAATGGCAATTAAAAATAATTCTAAATAAAAGGTGGCCGAATTAAATATAGAATTAAATCAAAATAAATGGGGAAGGATTTTCCTCTGCGTGCCGAAGATTTTATTCTCTTTTCGTGTCTATGGACAGATTTCACTTGCTTATATTTGTTTTGCATATGGCAGGTAACTTTTGGGGATTTTCCACGCTTCATTTTATGCACTACACACCTAAGAACAAAATAACAACAATTTTGACTCGAAAAGTGATTTTTGGTAAACTAGAAATGCGCGTTAAAGACTTTAAGCTGCCATAACTTTGCCAAAACTGAACAGATTTTGAAGTTTCAGGTAAATTTGCTCATGGTTCTTTCTCTTCTTCTGTGCTGTGTCTTTGAATCACAAGTCTTTGTGCAAAGTTTCATCGCAATAGCTCAAAACCTGAGGGACTAGTTTCCTTTTAACTTTTAGGGGTCTCCGACGCTTACTTCTATGCATTATACACTTCAGCACAAAGTGAATAATACAGTAGGGACAATATACATGAGATATACTCATTTAACAGAGAACAATCGATAAGGTAGTGTTAACCACATCGAGTCGTGTTCTTTCTCAATAAAAACACGACACGTGTTGTAGTCTAAAAAGAAGGTGTGGTTAGTTAGATAGATTAAATTAACGCTTTGTTTTTGGTTGTACATCTAAGATGACTATCTCAAAAAGAGTGACGAGTATAGTGCTTTCATGATAAAGCTTACTTCTGAAGCAGATTGCAAGATTATGCTAGCTGAGATCGCAGATAAGCTGACCTGAAGGCTGTTAGTCATCTTTTAATAGGTAAATATTAATTTTAAGCGTTTGCTGCCATGTATATGTATAATTGAATTTTAATTAAATCAATGCGGATTGTACATAGCCCTTATATAATTGCACAGTTAACCACTTAAAAACAGAGTTGGTTTCGCACATGCCACAAATGAAACAGCCAATTATTGCACTATTTCCACTGTCAGTTACATTTTAGCTGATATTCACCGAGCTCTACGTGGAATTTTGCAAAACAATAGTGCCTGACTTGTGAATACCCTGTGACAAGGGCTGAAGCTGAGTTTTACTTACATTTTTCCAAATTAACAATAGCGAATCAATGGAAATGATTTAAATCATATTTCGGATTGTTGATGACAACTTACACATAAATATGGTTAAAATGTCTTTTAATTCTCATAAATTCAATTATCCTAATAAGTTATTATACTCTTTTCGAAGAAAATAGTATATTAAGTTTGTCCTGAAGTTTGTAACGCATAGAAGGAAGCGTCTGAGACCCCCAAAAGTTACTGCCAATATGCTTATAAAACAAAACAAATTGATCTAGCCATGTCCGTCTGTCTGTCTGTCTGTCTGTCTGTCTGTCTGTCTGTCTGTCTGTCTGTCTGTCTGTCTGTATGTATGCAAACTAGTCCCTCAGTTTTTGAGCTATCGCGATGCAACTTTGCACAGACACTTATTATTCAAGGGGACAGCACATTGGTCGGAGCCGGCCGGATCGGACCACTATATCTTATAGCTGCCATACACCTCAAAGTCGGTTTTGGCCATAAATCCGATGTTTTCAAAGCAATTGCCTTAAATTTCCTTGTACACTTGAACATCCTTATAACTCATCAATGGGTAAAATCGCAAATCGATTGAGTCATAAACAGCGAAGATATGCGTCATTAAATATTTTGAAAAAACAGGTGCATATGAGCAAACAAAGTCAAGCACAAGAAAGCTTTTGATAGTCTGAGCAAACAAAGTCAAGCGCAAGAAAGCTTTTGATAGTCTGCTCTTCAAGCAATTTTGTCAGCGATCATCAAAACGGCTTGTGGCGTAGTGGGTAAAGTTGCGAACTGGTGAGCGAGAGGTCCCGGGTTCGAAACCAGCGGCGACTGGTCATTTATTTTCATTTTTTCTTATTCTTCTTTTCAAATATATAATAACTGTAATCAAATTCATTTGCTTTCAATGGCTTAGAACAAAAACAATGCCACGCGAAAAAACAAAAGCTCAGTATAAATCGAGTTTGTTAGCGATTCTTAAAACTGCTTGGTGTAAGCAGTACAAAGCAAAACAAGAAAGCTTTTGACAGTCTGCTCTTCAAGGGATTTTGTCAGCGATCATCAAAACGGCTTGTGGCGTAGTGGGTAAAGTTGCGAACTGGTGAGCGAGAGGTCCCGGGTTCGAAACCAGCGGCGACTGGTCATTTATTTTCATTTTTTCTTATTCTTCTTTTCAAATATATAATAGCTGTAGTCAAATTCATTTATTTTCAATTTCCTAAATTGTTTCTAATTTTTTTTTCATACATAAAGTAGCTTTAATAGAATAATTCAAAAGAAAAATTTAAATTCATTGGCAAAACCAATGCCACGCGAAAAAAAATATGGATCTCAAATTCTGAATATAAGCTCTCGTATGTTCAGATTAAGTTTTATGACAATTCAATTTCCGACAGCAGCCTTGAAAGGTATAAGAGCAACAGGCACAAAATTTGGTATGTATATTATGTAATGTAGTTTTCACTTTTTGGAAAAACTGAAACTTGTATATTGTTCAATTCGGTAGCACTTATGAATGCTAAGGGACGCGTCCACGAGCTACGGATAGTGAAACGTCCCTGTTTACATGAATACCTTTATATATTTTATTTTATATGTAGGGGTATATGTATGCGACATTAATATCTGCGAATTAAATAAGCAGTCACGGAAAAATAGTAAAAATTGCTTTAAGGTTCGAAAAGAGTATTTAATCTTCGGCACGCCGAAGATAATCCTTCTCCACTTGTTTTTTTTATTTTACTATATATTTTCCTTGTTTTATTAATTTTTCTGCGTCCACTGATATTAGTCGACATTAAATAAATAAATAAGTAATTTTAACGGATATGAATGTTGAAGATTAAACATTATTAAATCACTATATATAGAATCTTGAGATTTCCGATTTAAGTAACGTATATTTCCTGTATACAGTCTGTCTGTTTACAGGGTATATGAAATTCCCCATAAATAAGCGGGTTAATTTAAGTTAATTATTAACATGCTTTTGTTAGCCAGCACAATTGATAAACGAAATAATTTTCTCCCTCTCTGCTCTGCTCTGCTCTGCTCTGATTCTGATTTCATTTCGCAGCACTGGGTTTCATATCATTGCATGTGCCGCTAAAAGCTGTCAATTCTCATTTGCAGCATCACATGATGCATCGACAACAGCTGGCCAGCGAGTGGGCCAAGACACTTGCATGTCCGGAGTCCGTCCGGAATCTGTCCGGATCCGTAGCCCTGCCCCAGCCCCCTGTTGATGGATCCATTGAGAGTTCAGCTGAGTCAGCCAGACGGGCTGTGGGATTGGACTGGTTGTTTGGCTGGCTGGCTGGCTGATTGTTAAAGTGATTTCTGATTTCATTTTCCAAATGGCTGCACACACAAAATGCCGCCTTTGTTGTGGGCGTGGTAATGCATTTGCTGACTACTGCCTGCTGTTCTGCTGCATCTGCTGCATGAAATACATTTGTTTTTTTACGATTTGTACAGCTCGACTTTATGGGCTTCAGGTTGATTGTATTGTGCATTTTAATTAGTGTAATTATTGAAATTATGCCGGCTTTCAGCGAGTGCAAAATACGAGACAGATCCAGCTGTTAATTAGATAAAAGAGGCTAAATGAAGTCAAAGGAGCTCGTGCAAGTAACGGCATAAAAAGAAAGTCCAGGACGATGAATAGACATCATATAAACAGTTTGAGTTAAATGAGTTAAGTAATTAAAGGCATATTTATGGTAATTACAAATGTAATAAGTATTTAATCAAATGTAGCTTGGATTCAGGGTATCTCTTAGTCGCTAGTACTCCAGACTATAAAACTCTTACTTGTTATTTATGTAAAATGCTCAAAGAAATTTTATAAAAATAGCTCACAGCTCTACAACAAGAAATTTCGCCTTTAATATTGTTGAATTATTTTTGTTGGCATTTTATATGCTTATAGTATATGTATAAAATATATACAAATGGAGAATTTGAGGACACATAAATAAATAAAATGAAACAAACAAAATTTGCTAAAAATACCAAATTGACATTGTGTTATTAAAAATACACATTCTTTTTGAAACTCTATATAAATTCTATATAATGTACTGCTTTAACAATAAAACGATATTTTATAATCCATACAATACAAGTACATTTTATTGACTTGCAAAGAAAGCCAAAACAAATATACAGACTATTGCCAAAGTCCAAAATATAAACAAATATTGAAGCTACTTAGGCGTATGCAAATTTTGGAAAACTTTTGACTCATTCACTTGCCGCTTGATGAGTGAAAATGTACTAAAATATTGTTGTATAAATATGGTTAAATATAGCTCAAAGCGTTTCAAAAAGATTAATGCGCTATACAAGCGTTCGGACAGTTTAAAACATTATCTAATGGCGTAAGCAGTGCGTATGAGTAATATGGCTAAAAATTAGCCCAAAATTAGTTAGTCATTAGCATGAAATATGGTGAACCAAACTTGTCTTCGATGGCACACGTACAAAACAAAGTTTTTCAATAACTGAAACCTGCAAACACTAAAATATTAATTATTAATTAACAGCTTCTAATTGGTTACGATTTTGCAGGCGACTGCTATATTTTTAGCAGAAACAAATCTCATATTATTCTCATACTACGTGTGTGTGTGTAAATTGTAAATTTATAGCTGTCGCGCTAATTTGTTTATAGTCTTGCTTTCCAATTCCAGTGGAGTGGGTGTTGGTGCTGATAATACGCATCTTGCTGGGTCCACTGATTAGTGTATATATAAAAATCCGACTTGTTGTCTGGCTGTCGCTTTGTGTTGCTGTTTGCTCAATTTGTTTGTGTGTGCCACATGTGCGTGTGTGCCAAAGTGGTGTTAATTGATGGGGAGGACAAAGCTGACACAAGTCGCAGCATGGCAACAACAACAACAGCTACAGCAACAGCAACAGCAACAATAACTTGTTGCCAGTCGTCAGTCAGTCAGTCATTTGGTCATTTCAAAAAGTTTGGCAATGCGCCTGCGCCATGTCTAAAGTGCCACGCACACACACATACAAAAGATTTTACTGTTGGTACAGTGGAAATTTCCTAAATGGAATTTGCTCAATGTTGAAGAAGTGATGAATCAGTCCTGTTCATCCCAAGTGGCAATCAGATTTGTGAAGTGCTGTTTGGCAATTCCAAATTTTACACTCTTAGTACTCAAAGCATGAAAGTAATAAAATAAATATAGCTATCAATAATTGACATATTATTTAAATATTTTTAAATATATTACCAATTATATTAATGCGCTTGTTTCTACAAATTTTGTAAGGCCATTTGTAACAATGTGAAAATACAAATACAAATTCGTTTATACACTTTAGCTTTTGACATCTTCAAAGATTTGCTGAGGCTATTCATTTATTGAACTCATGTAATAAATCTACATTGAAATTAAGAACTGCCTGCACAGAATAATTCTCTTGCTTTTGAAAAGATTGTACAAATAATTCAAAAATAATAAATTGACAGCTCTCGCTAATGTCTGCGGTACTTTAGAATATGTTTAAGCAGCTGCCAGTTCTTGATTTATATTTGACAGTTCGTTAAAACCGTATTTAACTATACTTATGTTCGTGCAGAATTCTATTTGTCGTCAGTGGGCCCCTCAAAAACACACACAGACAATTGTAGTTTGCGCACACAAAAAAGAAAAAAAAGAATTGTCACAATTACGTCAATTTTGCGCTGATTTTGTATGTGGCATGTGAATCGATATCTTTGTATCTGTGCGACTGTATCTGTAGCTGTATATGTATCTGTATCTGCAGCGCATCTTTTTGGCCAGCGTTTCAATTCATGTTCACACGTGTGTTTATTTTGCGCCAGTTCATTGCGGAGGCGGCTCCCGTTCCGTTGGACTCAAATATACACACACACACACACACATATATATATAGATATATATGTTGTAAATATTGTTGTATATAAATATGCGTGCATGAAGTGTTATGGCATTGGTTTGCTTAAATTTTAATAGCACATATATGTTTATATATGTGCATATTTCAATTTTATTGAGTGTCATTAAATTATTATACAATTCATTTTGCGGTCGATTGTCAAATTGTATGCGTATTAATATGAGCATTTTTCTTTATGCCAAATCACTTGTTTTATTTGATTAAAATTTCCGCTGTTCCCATTTGTTTATTTTTGACATATATTTCTAAAAAATATATAATTAATTTTACAGGTTTAATGTTATTTTTTGCATTTGCAATTAAATAATGCACTTTTCATAAATTTGCATATGAATTAAAACTCGTTACTATTTTTTTTTCTCGCATATATATCAAAGAGAATTATCAATGCCATTTTATAAAGTTAATTATAGAATTAATGTATGGAATTATAAATTGTACAATATCAGGGTAATTCCCGCTTTGAGCGGCCAAATCAATTTGTAGGCTCTGCTGAAAAGTGCTGACTCATGCCTAGAAATTTTAATCAAAACTAGACAACATACAGTCCAGTACAATGCGGGTAAGTTCGCTCTGGTCCTGTCCGGCGTCAGGTGGGCGACTAATTAAGGCACCTGGCCCACGGCCCACAGCAACAAAGAGCGAATAGCAAAAATAACAAGCATGGCGAAAAGAAAGCAGATAAATGTAATGACAATGGCAAATTGCAATTGTTTGCACTTTGGCAAGCCAAAAGTGGCCGTGGAGGTGGAGACTCAGATGGTTACAGCTTTGGGATTTGGGTTGGGCTTGTATTTGGAATGGCAGCGATAAAGACAGTACAAAAAAAACAAAACGCAATTCAATTAATTTGTGATTATTTAGCAAAACCAAACAGAAAGCCAAGCCGAAATGCAATTAAAATAAGCGACCAGGTAAAAGTTAATTGACTTGCATAGAATATTCCACAAAATACGTTTAAAGTATAGCACTTTATGTACGTATTCTTTAAATGAAAGAAGTACAGTCAAATTGAAAGCAAATGCAACTATTTACTAATTTAGTCAGTAGCAAAACACAGAGAAAATTGTTTAGAAAATTGCTACTATTTCATATAAATTGGCTTATTTATTGTTATAGCTGCTTTTAACAGTGCAGTAAACCCATTACTCAGCTAACTAATTACATTTCGGTCAAAGTTCAACTAGATAAATAAACACATTCGACTTTAGCATTCTTAGTTATTGTAGAGTATAATTAAGGGTCTAAGAAATCTGTGATATTTTTAGTTTTTATTCTTAGACTAATCATTTTTAGACAGACATAGGTGTAAGTAACATTCCCAATTCCTGAAGTGCTGATAATAAACACATATTTGATAGCAACATTGTGGCTTGAAAATCAACAGTACTATGCGAATGCCCTTTTATAAGTTGCCTTTAAAAAAACTTGAATTCATTTAAGCTTTAAGCTTAAATTTGTATTCACAAATCTAAATATTTAAAGAAATAAATCTCGTAATTTCCTTCAATTTATCTGTGTGGACTGTTTTAGTGTCGACATTAAATAAATATAACTATCCATCTTATTACAGAGCATCTCTTAGTTACTCTCGCACTCTTGACTAGCTCATTCTGGCTTGTTTTAATTAGAAACGATGTTAACACGTGACTATTTTGAGATATCTTATTGTCTAACATGCGAGCAGCCTGTATCTGGCGGGCCTACACATGTCGCGCCGAGTAGTGCTCACAATTGTTTCATTCGCAAATTGAGATAAGCGCAACGGCATATAACACTCATACGCCGCGTTGCCCCGGCGCTCCCGCATCGCATCGCATCGCAGCGCTGAGACGCGCCGATGTCGCCGTAATTGCGCCGAGTAGATCTCGAATGCTCAAGCGCTTAAAACGGTAAACGTGTTTGCCCCTAATTTGATTTGCTCTGCCCTGCTCCGCCGTCTTAATTGGGGCGTGGATTTGTTTTCGTCTGTCGTTGGATGAGCTCATTGTCTAATTGTTAAAAATATGTTGAAAATGTACATTAATTGGACGCCTCGGTCCGCAGATTTCTGTGGACTTTTCTGCGGCCATTGATTGGCTACAGGCGCGTGGCATTCGAATTTAGCTTTCGTTGATTTTCGTTTATTTACAGCTAAGCTGAAACAAACAATATATCTTAATTTGTGATCTTTTATAAAATGTAATTTATTTTTTATGTGCATTTATAGAAGTTGTATAAATGTTGAATGTATATAATTTATTGCATATGCAAATGATATTTGTAAAATATATATCAGTGTCTATGTACGTGCAGTAAAGTTGTTAAAATTTGCAGCAACGATCATTTTGTGTAGTGTATTTACATTATTTGACTATTTTGAACTCCGTTAACCGGTTGTAGAGTAATGGAAAATTGTTGAAGTGGCTCCGAGCTGACGTAGTTTCAACTCAAATTAAAACCAATTCACTATTTAATGTATCTTAGCTTAAAGCGTAACAAATTTCAGCATTAAACTGGTTTTCAAATGATTCAGAAGCGGATTTTTCAGATGTTGCGATGATGCAATTGTGTGGGCTGGTATTATAGAGCTCAAGAGGCTTAAAGTAGCTTAACAAGTGGTTAAGTGTTCCATTTAATGTTATCTGATGCTAATTTATTAGTATCAAACAGGGAATTATAATTTTTTATTGAAAAAATATATTATAAGAGCTTGTAGATTGCAATTAAAAAAAAAATGTAAATATATAAATAAATATAAATACAAGATAAGTAAATAATTGTATATAAATTAATTCAATATTATGTTGCAGTGTGTCCATTTGAAGTGAGTAAATCTTAAATTCGCAGAATATATTAATACAATAAAATAAATCTGAATGTAATTGCAGAGTTGCATAGTAACGCTGCCCTTTCATATAGTATTTCCTTCGTATTACTCATGAATATTCATTGGCTTCAGCATTCAACACACACAACACACAATTCACAAGTTACGCATACACTGCAAATAAATGCGAGTGAGTGTGTGTGTGAGTATTTCACGCATCTCATGCTATACACATTACATTTGCTGGCGTCACTCGACCGAAACTCATTGAACCGCATGAAGCCACTAAAACTGACAGCGTCAACAACAATAATAATACGAAAACAACAACAACAACACAACAACAAAACTACAACACAAATACGCAGAGCAGCAATCATATCAGGTTGAATAACATGCTAGGCCACACACGCGTCAATAGTTTCAAAATATGCGTACTAATCAAGTAAATAACTAAATACTATAAATACTTGAAATATGCTACGAAAATGGAAATCACAATGAGAATATCTTATGGGGCCATGTGTTTGAAATTCGATTGATTATGGCACACATGTGTAAACTATCTATGATTCAGGGCATGAACTTTGACATCCCTTTGTTTGAGATTAATTAATCAGTTCAAAGCAACGAAACTTGTCAGGATTTATGAAAAATTGCTTTTGGCACGATAAATGATTTGTCTAAATGACTAAGACTTTAGAGCTGCTGCACAAAGAGTAGCTAACATTTAATACTAGCATGGGGCTTAAAGTTTAAATCTTTTAAAGCTGTTTAGAAATAATCTTAAAATATATAAAAATAATATTTAAAAAAATGTTAAGCTAATCAATATGAAAATTCCCATTTAAAGTAACTATTTTCTTTACTTTATATACGTATTTGGTACTATCTTAGCAGCTATCAACAGAACATTTAAAAACATCTATCATGGAAATGCCTCTGAAACCTTTAAGACTCCTATCACTTTGTAAAAACTGATCAGATTTTCGTTCCCAAGGCAGTTTTGATCATGATTTGGCATCTATAACAATTCTGCATTTAAGTTTTAAGCAATTTCGAACATAATATTTGTAGCAGAGTTAAAAGACTTCAGCCAACTCCTGAATAAACTTGTAGCAATATTCGCTAAGCGCTTTCCAGCGCAAGTTTTCCCTTAACTAATGGCTAAAAACTTAGCTGCGCTTGCGAAAATATCGATCTGACGAACATTCATAATTCTTAAACAACGCTTAGAAGATGGAAGTGCATTACGAGTGGCATGGCTGGAAATCACAAACTTTGCCAATAACTCAAAAGGAAAAGTTGCTCCGCCAACAGTTTGGAAGCACCCGAAAGCCACCAAAACCAAAAACAATTAAAAAGGGGTCTATAAATTCGTAGCGATGTTTACGCACTCTTCGGCTACGCACTCAATTATTCAACGGGGGGAGTCCCAAAAAAGCCTTTCATGGGCAAAGCAATTACAGGCAAAAGGAGCCAGGATAACGGAGACGAGCTGCTTTGGCAGCCGTGGCCTTGGCTGGCGACCTTCTGTGCAGCTTCTGGTGCGGACTCGGATGCGGATTCGGATTCGGATTCGCATTCGGATTCGTTGAACAAATGAAGCGCAAGTTAAACTTTGCTCGCCAGCAGTTTTATTTGATTTACACAGGTGCGCAGGCTGCGTTACCTGCTGCCGCGTCGCTGGCGTCAGGATGAAAAATGGCATTTGGCAGCGCCAGCCGTGTCGACTGATAATAAATCAATGAACGAGCAGGTGGGAGGCAGGCGAGCAGCGCTGGTGGCCACGATGGTGCGGTGATGCCATTGGCAGGCCACATATTGAGCGTTTGCATACTTAATTAAGTCAATTATATTGATGCGGTTGCGCTATAAAATGTTAAACGCCACAACGACAGCGAATCAATATGCGTCGCACTCTTCGCTGTCACACGCGTCGTATGCGTAATGTCAACTGGCCAGCCAGCCAGCAAACACACCTTAAAATCCTTGACCAAAAGGCTGGCCTCAGCCCTTTTGGCTCTATTATCCTTTCGTGTATCCTTGAAACTAAATACATTAGCGCTAAGTGGCCGTTCGATATGAGCGCTTCTTCAAGCAGCTTTGTCTCACTTGCCCCGCTCTAAAGACATTGTTAAACAAATATTTTCACAATAATTCCCATTTCTTGCTGCTGCTGCTTGCACTTAATAGCCACACACACACACACACACACACACACATACACACACACACACACACACACGACACACACACACACACACAAGCACACATGGCGTATGAGTAATGCGCTTGATTAGCTGCGATTATATGGCATAAAAAAAAGGGCGCGCGCACAATTATAATACGTACATATTCCCAAGTAGCGCCACCATAAAAGCCAACAAATTACCCATAAATACAGTGAGTGCCCACTTGACAGCTATTTTTATCAGACGCCTGCTGTGTTGAAACAACAGAGCGAAGGAAGCTGCAGTTTTGCCATGAGTTGATAAGCCGGACTTGGTCAAGAGCATCAATAAAAATACAGCTTGCAGCTTTATTAGAAGCGGATGTGATGAAAAGAAAAACTATAGGAATATGTAGTTAAGCTTCTTGTGCTACAGAAGCTTCTTGTCTCAAAAATATTTAAGAAATATTTAAAGACATTTGAGAATTATTGCGATAGGATATAACTTGGCACCTTGGGGATTTTCTTAGTTAAAAATTCGACAAAGGGAATAAAAGTGCCAAAGAGCTCGAGCTATGGAGATACAAAGTCTGGGTTGAAAACAAAAATATAATAATATGTAGTTCAACTTCTTGTGGTATAGAAAATATGCTATTTAAGAAATATTTAAAGACATTTGAGGATTATTGCGATAGGATATAACTTTGCGCTTTGGGGATTTTTTTCGATAAAAATTCCACTAATGGAATAATTGTAAAAAAAATCTTATAGAATTTTCACTCTAAGCGCTATCGCCATTGAATTTGGTTCGATTTACAGAAAATGCCATAGTTCGTAGTTCGAGCTAGAGAAGTTCGACTATAACTGATTGAGATAAATTGAAGCCTTTAGTGTCATACTTTCTCAACTATTAGCTGATGCATAAAATTGCTGATTAACATATATATATAGTATATATAATTGCTTCCCATTCTGCTAAACCAAAACAATAGCATTCACACTCGTGTAAATGGCAACACTACTGTATGTATATATATATGCAACTGTATATAGTGAGTAGAGGAAACCTTTTTGCATATCAACAACAAAGACAAAGTTGGCTGCCGGCGCTTGCCAGCTGCGCTAATCTTCTTAACAATCGCAGCCCCGAGGGCGGCATATCAAACTCGACGGGGCGTTGGAATGAACAAATGGCTGAATGGACTGGAGCTGAAAAAACAGAAAACAGACGGACGGACGGACAAGCATATCCGCCAAACACTGTGATAAAGAGAATGCGAAACTAAATTAAAAGAAAATGCAAATGCCAGCAAATGCCGAAACGAGTATATAATTGAATATGAAGCGACTATAAGGCAATATATATATAGATATATATATCACATATATCGCATATATCTGGCCCTGGAATTAGTCTTTGAGCTGCAGCTGAAAATTTGATCAAAAATCAATAAGCTGCTGAGTTTGGAAGCAGATATGAAAGCAGCTAAGCTGTTCATTCATTGGATTTATTTGGCTATTTTGGCGATTGCATAGGGAAATCATTTGGCGATTGCTTCTGTTCGTTCTTGTTACTAATACACTAATACCGCTGCTGTAATTTAACTACCATTTACATTTCAGCGCTTGCAGCTTTTCCATTTGCTGCCAACGACGTTGTTGTTGTTGACAATAAAAATCGAAATCAATAAAATGAAAATTGATGCTTTCAGCCGTAAAACAAAACGGAAATTGAAATGTGGTAAAGTGTGCTTGTGTGTGTATATGTATGTGTGTGTGTGTGTATTTGTCACAGTGGGCGGCTTCAGCTTATGGCCAGGTGCTGCTGCAGCTCGACAGTTCAGGGTCGATTTCCTATAGCTGGCAGCACGAACAGTCACGAATTTGTATTCCGTCGACTATTCTCTTAGGTTTCGGCTCTCGTCGCCCCATTTAATTAATTATGTATATACGAGTGGATCGGATCGATTACAATTTTCCTCGAATATTAAGAGTCAGTCAGTATTCGGCAGCTGCTTATCAGTTCGGCCAGTCCATAATTATATTCAATTAAAAAACAATCACTCATTGTAAATGTACAACTCTTAACACTTCCCTAACTTGGCTAACGAAAATGAGTAAGGCACAACAGAAAAAATACATAATACAAAAAATAAACAATATAAACAAGAGCAGCACACGGCGCCAGTTAATCGCCCACAATAGCAACAAGCCAAAATCATATCTAAGCCAGGCTATCTACACACACACACATATGCGAACTTTGTGCGTGTGTGTGTTGGCTTTTATTTACCCAAGATTAGATTAAATATAACGCCGTCTATTGAAAACTCGTCCAAGACGCGTGAAAGAAAACAAATAAAAAACGCTTTGTTTTTGGTTGGTTTGTTTGTTTTTTTTACTCAAGTGCAGTTTGGTAATCATTTACCCAAGATATGTACTTACAAACAGAAGTGGGCTAACAATTATAAATTTCTATTTATAAAATGATGAGTAGCTGCGTTTTACAACAAGGACAAACTTGAATGCAATTTTCTACATTTTAATAAACTAAACCACAATTAAATTAATGTGAAATAAATATATTATATATATAAAGTGGCCAATAACAGAAACATTAAAATATAAATTATGTATACATATTTATACAGCACTCTTGTATATATTTATATAGTTTTATTTAGTGCAACTCTAAAATAAATATTTCTAGTACTCAATAGTAATTGTTAAACAAATAAATAATATTTTACGGCTTAATATAAAATGCTATTATAAATGTAGCTATTCTAGATGGAAAACGTTAAGAAAACAGGGGCAAAAAATATTGGAAAAACTAAATTTATATAATATAAAAATTAAATATAAATATATATTCCTGATATACCTTTTCTTATGCGTCTTACATAACAATCAAGACTTTTGATATATTCAATAAATGCCATATTCTTATCATGTATTTTGCTTCCAATATCGCAACTCATCAGCATTTAAGTTAACGAATTGTTTTACTATTCTTAGCTCACTTTATTTTGTCACTTTTTTCCCCTCGCTTTTTGATTTGTTTGTCTTCACTTTCTTTTATCTTTTTACACTCACACACACACACACACACACATGTGCGTGCTGTGTTTATCTTTTTATTGTTGTGTATTTCACGGTTTGCTCCAATTTTATAAAAGCGCCCATTATTTGTATCTCTGTATCTGTATCTGCAGCTAAGTGCTATAGTATTTGTTTTTTTAAGCGCCTGCTTTAAACAAAACGAAGAGCAATTTGTAAACGGATGCGCTATTTGATGCAAAGTTCATGGTCTTTAAGTGGATCGTTTCGGGTGCCTGGGTCGAAGGGGACAATTATGAGTCTGTGCTTTTGTGCTACAGTTTTGCAGTTGCAGAATTGCAGTAGAGTGAGTATAGAGCAAAAAATGCTGCGAGTTGCGCCACAAATATTTCAAATGAACGCCTACAATGTCTGCCAGAAATGTGGTCGAGTATCTTGAAAATTTCGAATTTCGATTTTTTTTGTGTTTGCCGTGGGCAGTGACACAAAAAACAAACAAACAACAACAACAACAAAAATGATAAAACAAAGCAAACATTTCAACATATGAGTGCGTAACTTGCAATTTGCCAAAAATGGCAACGAATGTTGTGAGTTCGACTCAGATACTCTCGACTCTCAGATACACACACAAACAGATAGAGATACACTTGCTTTGTGTTTGTCGCATATGAATTTATTATGAAGACTTGCTGCTTGACTGGCTGACATTACGATTTTTGCACTCAGTCAGTTCCCCTTCCCCTCTGCCTCTTCTCAGGCGATTCTCGGCTGTGCTTCATTTATTTACTCGCATACTGTGTTCTCTTCTTCTTTTTGGCGCTCTTTTGTATGACACTCACGTTGAGTTGAGAAATACGTTTGTATATAAGAAATGTCGCGCACAAATTTTATTGTATAAATCGCTGTTGTTGTCGCTTTGGCACGCACAGTGGGCATTCTGTCAAATTTTGTTTGCATTCAAATCTAGAAAGAATAGCTCACAGTTTGGAAAGATTCGAAGATGAACTACCCTTGATTTTTAATGATTTCATCTCATCTATAGTCTTGTTAATAGCTGTGTTCATCTTAAATAAGTTTTAAACTAAGACCAACTCGAACCAACGATTAGGTTATGGAAAAAGTTATAAGCTAGTTAGGCTTGGATCATTTTAGATTTTAGATAATTACTTAAAGTTTATAGTTTATATTTGAATTTTCGAATTTTAGAAACATGTCTGTACTTTTATCGCTGAAATATATTTAAAAATTTGCGCAATAAATTAAAGTCTTAATGCCTTTTTGCAAATATACCCCAGTTTTAAGTAATTGATGGGTATTCAAATAAATTGTTGTATTTTATGTGCCCCCACACATTGGCGTGAGTCCCCGGGCATCTCAATTCTAATCTGTGTGTGTCTACAAATTTCATTGTGCTCATATCAAGAGTGAATACAAATTACATGTAATTATGGTGGCTGCTTCAATTTGAGTTCATGAATAAAAATATAATAATAATATATAGATGAAATTGTTCGGCCAGCGAAATTGCTGCACTTAAGCGTTTTTCTCGAAGCTATAAAATAACAGATAATTTTATGAATGGGCTCACGTGTACGTTGCGTACTATAAAAATAACTAAACCAGAAACCAGTCCTTTTTTATGAGTTTTGTATTTACATATTTTTCTATTATTAGCTAGATAATTCAAGGTGTTAAAATTCGCAAAAAATAATCGGTGGAAGTAATTCGAGGAGGTATAAAAATATAAAATTTATGGAGAGAAGCTTAGCTAATTTATCAGTGCTTACCATATAAAGCTATAGCTCAAAACTATACAAAATCAAATGCAAATATGATTAAGATAGGCAAAAATCTTCAACATTGCAAATCCTGCACATGGTCTCAGATAAGATTCGGTTAGGTATCGAATGCTTTATTTGTTATATAGTAAGCAGCTCAGTTTTATGTACACATAATTCGTCTAGCTAACTGCTGTTGACCCCCAACCCATATGCTTAAATCCTCACACTCATCGATAAGTCCAATCAAAAGCATATTGATTAAATATACTATACAACTATAATGAACGCTATTTATATTCATTGTTTATCAATTGTTTTGCTTGACAGTCACTGTTCGTAATTTACTGTGACTTGACCTGGGCCGTCATTCGCTGACTTAAACAATACAGTAATGGGTAAAAAGAGCTCTGGCAGAGTTTAGTAGACGCCTTCCCTAAACTGCACTTTAAAAATGTGAAATATGCGCCCCACTGCTGCGGAGTCATGCTGAGCTGCGTAGTTCTGAGTGGCTCCAAGCAATAACCAGACTTGCCCCCACCCCCTTTTGGATACCACACCTGCAGGCAGCCCAGCAGTCAGCGATTGCAGCTTCCAGCGCAAAGTGTTTCGCTTATTTTTATAGTCGGCAATTTTGCTAATTTTTTCTTTGATAGTTTACTTTACTTTGAGTACTCACTTGTTTTTCCTTCTTTTTTCTCTCCTATGGTGATATTTGAGTTAAGCATGTAGTTTGCTCAATGGCCACTACTTGGGGATACGTGGACGTATACGTAATTAAGTTGAATTACTCATACGCTGAGTGGGCTGATGATCAACATCATCAGTTGACGGGCAATTGACATTTGACTTGATTGGATTTAAGCAAAGTGCTGTTGAGCAAAGGCTTAGTCGAAGCCTTCAACTGAATTCAGTTAGACATTGCTTTTCATTTGGCTGCATCAGCTGGACTTCATATGCAGTTATATCTTAGGCATGAGCTAACGATATTCTGGTTTAAATGTGTTGGGTCAATATGAATTACACATGTGGAAAATTTCTCAATGGAAAATTTCAACTTCAATTGAGTTCAAAAGAGAACTAGCTCGAGTTGAGCAATTGAGAATTGAATGGGATGCAGCTATTAAAGAGACAGAGGCTCAAGTGAGAGATATACGAAGGGAGCCAGTTGGATATATTACAGAAAATAGTTTAATGTATCTCATAGAATTAATCTAATAATATCTGCCCATTTTTTTTTATAATTAATAACTATCTTTAGAGCTACTGCATCAAACTATTTTAAGTGGGCGTCTCTGACTGAATTGAACGCACCTTGAACCACATTACTCGCAAATTCTCCGCCAAGTCAAAATGTAAAGAAAGCAAAGCCAGTTCTAAAACTGTCATAGATTTCAATCAAACTCAACTCATGCCAAGCTGACATGCAAAAATAGATAAATGTAGAGAGGCAATAAAAAATTGACTCGACGTCTTAAACTGAGTGAGTTGTTGCTCTATATTCCAGTTTAGAGTCGTATAAGTTTGTGTTGGTTTATATTACTGCCGATAAATAGAAGAAACATATTTTTAATAACTTAGAAACTTCCACAATGGTAAAGTTGAAGATGAGCTAATGCAAGAAATGCTTGTAAAAATTCGTATCTCTGGCATTTGCTAGTATCTGGAAAAACTATAAGATTTGTAAGCTATTGAAATTTGCTGTATGCAAGCTTTATTGAAGGGTATTCACGCTTCGATATATATATTAGCCTGATTCTCTTTTGTGCTATTTTTTGTTCTGTTCAACTTTTCGACACGCTACTTTATGTAAGCATTAAAACTAGCGCCTCGCACAAAAGCTACAGCTACAGCTATAGATACAAATACGAATACAGATACAGATACAGATACACGATGTTGTCGTGTGGATTTTGTGCAATTTTCTGTAGCTGTTCGTTGTTGTTGTTGCCGGCGTTTTGCAATTTGCGCATATTTGTTACAAGGTCAATTCGTCTGATTGTAAAAGTGCGAAAACGCAAACGCAAATCAAATATATTGTGTCTATTCTTATGACCAAATATGTGTATAGAATAGAAATGCATTTATAACTATAAATTTTATGTTGTTGGATTTTGCTTCTGAATATTAATATAAATATAAATATTAAAAGAAAATATTTAAGTTTATATTATAATAACAGAGCATCTTATAGCCGCGTTTGTGTTAATTGTGTTTTATTTAAATTAATTTGAATGACTGACCAAATTAAAATTAAGTTGATAGCACTAGCTATTGCCTTGTGGATGCTGCTGTTGCTGCTATTGCTGCTGCTGCTGCTGATGTTGCCAACAGCTGCAGCCATTTGGTTGCTGGCCTCCCGTTCCCGTTGGCAGCAACAACAAAAAAAACAATAGCAACAACAATTTACAAATTGAATTTGCTGTCAGCTGCCCGGACGGATGGCTGACGCAAATGACTTTCAGTCTGTCCCAGTGTCAATGCCAGTCCGTCCATATGTCCATGTGTCCGTCCGTCCGTCTGGCTGTGTCTCAGTCTCTTTGGTCAAATTAATTTTTGTGGTCGAATTCGTTTCGGACCCACTAAGTGCATGCTGGCCATGATGCACAGCACTTTTGATGACGTGATGCGGCCTAGGCCCGCCAGTTGCCAGTTTGTCAGTGGATGGTGGCCAGTGGCAAATTGCATTTCCCTTTTGTCCGCATTTCACTCGACAGCGCCTAATTTTCCCATTAGGCGACAAATTGCAAGGCAGCGTATATATCTCAAAGTGTATCTGTATCTGTAGCTGTGCTGTATCTGTGTGTATGTGTATGTGTAGTCGCATCTGTTGCCGATGACATAACCGAAGGCATCGAATGCAACAAAAAGAACACAATTACGCACAGTAAGCTTAAAATGTGTGCCTGTCTGTGTGTGTGTGTGTGTCTTGAGTGGCTTGCTGGTGTGTGTAAGCATTCGTAATATCCCTAAGTCATTGCCAGCAATCGATAGTAATTACGCGTCAAGGACTTTTGCCACGGCACTAGTCGAACTAGCACACACACACACACACACACACACACACACACACACAGACACACAGATAAAAGCAGGAAGAGCATGTAAACTAGAACGACAGCAAAATGGATAAGAAATACATGATAAGACGATGTCGAAGATGTTAGAAGCACAAACACAAACATAAGCGAATGAATGCCAAAAGAAAACACAGGACACACTATCATACAGGTGGAGGAGTACAACAAAGTCAATTACAGAGAACTGGAAATATATATAGACATATATATATATATATATATATACAGTTAAGTTATAAAGCAATTAGCTGCCAATAGACAAATCGTATAGTTGCCTTTTGCAGCAATTAAGTAAATTGCAGACAATAATTCTTATTTTTCATTGCTGAACTGATAAACTCATGAATTCATCGTAAATTGTGCAATCCAATACAAAGTGGTAAGTAAAATCAATATCAATAATATAAAAATAAACAAACTAAAACTTTAGGTTTTATCATGTTACTTTGTAATTTTGCCAGCATCCAAGCTAACTGAAGAAATTCGTAATTTAAGAACTATTTTTGTCTCTAGCAAAGTTTATTCATCTTATGTCAATTTGAAATTTAAATTAGATAGTCCATATTTTATCCACATCGATTTTGGGCACAAACATTTCTCACAAAACCCAAGAGCTAAAGCCAGAATTGACCGTCATAACTTATAGAAATCAATTTGTGGCTGCCAGAAAAAAGGTATAAAAGCATAAAAGAAGATAAAACACATGCCAATAAATCACAGAACCAAGAAACCAAAAAAAAAGGCAGAAATAAATTTGAATTTGCGAAATGAGAAATGCGACTTAAAAGAAATAATAGTATACAGAAACAAATAAAGGACAAAGCAGAAGCCAACCAACTGAAAGATAGGAGATAGATCTGACAGCAGCAGCAATAACAGCACAACAATAACTACTAGTTACATCAGAATGACTTTGGCAATAGACAAGACAGCTGGCACAGTTGTCAGGGGCCAAGGTAAGCCAAATAAGGAAAAAGGATAATGCCGGCTGACGTTGCACATTGCACATTGCAGCAGTCAAAGCGGATGTATCACTGAACCATGCGAGTGCTCAGCAGCCAGCACAGGACATGCAAGGACAGCTCAACCAACAACTCCTGCTGCTACAACTGAGCAA
This sequence comes from Drosophila flavopinicola, assembly GCA_035042425.1. Classification (NCBI taxonomy): domain Eukaryota; kingdom Metazoa; phylum Arthropoda; class Insecta; order Diptera; family Drosophilidae; genus Drosophila; species Drosophila flavopinicola. Next base: position 817,720 of record JAWNLL010000454.1, on the reverse strand, counting down.
CAATCGGATTGGTATCCTTTGCAGGCGACTGCAGCCAACGCTGCATATGCGGTTTGTGGTTTTTGCATCCTTAAGCCTTTTTCGAGTGCCTATAAAACGCTGCTTGCCCAAAGCGTCCCACAACTGCTTTAATGCTGTAACCAATTCGAGCCGTACCTTAATAAAGCTTGGCCAGCATCATCGGCGGTAGTCGCAGAAGCTGTGCCACAATTTTCCCGCCACTCCCTTCGACTAATCCACGGCACGTGCTCCCTCGACTAACAACATGGCAGACAAACAAACTGGGCGCCAAAGTTATGGAAATTTTTTAAGTAACAACCAAGATATACTACAACCGAGATCGATACGACTATTAGATATCCTGCCAAAAGCTGAAAGAACATGTCACCTATTTATAACAAAATATACAATAAATCGTAAGAGATTTACATTAAATCATTACATTTCTAAATCCACATAAGTAATATTGATTAGGAATTAATACAATGGGGATTGAAAAAGAATTTCCATAATTATAGCGAAAAGCATCAAACTTTTTTTTTGATTTTATATTTGGTAATATTTTAAAAATGTATTGCCGTAATTAGTTTTTTTACACATTTTCAAAATATACAAGACAAAAAGAATTACATGTGCTATTTTTAAATTTGATAACATATTTCTGGATTCGGATATAGACTGACTTACGCATAATTTATAACCAATATATTTTTAAAATTTTTATTTATGAGATTTTGTGCCTCAAATCGTTTTCTATCATTATTGTATACTTCATTTAAATTTTTACTGATGGAGAATTCCAAAGATTTGTAACAATTGGTTTTCTCACTTGCTTTTTGTTTTCTTTGGGTTTTTTATTTTGTACGATTTTCCATTTTGTTGTTTGCTCTTCAAACAAATTCCAAAATATACAAATAGTCAAAGTCTCCCTAAACTTACATATTTTCCCCCTTTTTGTATAGGATATAAAGCGGGCATGTTGCTGATGGTTCACTTCGCAAATTACGACCAGCAGACGCAGACGCCCAAAAATAACAGCAAAATTGAAGCAGATGAAAATGGGAAATGGTTTGTGGCAGCTTTCCCGGCAGCCATGGACATGCGAAATATTTTACATACGCGTGGCACCCCAAATTATGCACCATTTTGTGGCCGAAAATAAATAAAGCCATGAAAAGGGGCACATAAAAATGGTAACAACTCTGCCACAGATGAATGAAAGAAGATTAAATAAACGAAACGAAACGAAAACAGTTCGATTCATATTCATAATTTAGCAAAAAAACAAGTGGAGAAGGATTATCTTCGGCGTGCCGAAGATTAAATACTCTTTTCGAACCTTAAAGCAATTTTTACTATTTTTCCGTGACTGCTTATTTAATTCGCAGATATTAATGTCGCATACATATACCCCTACATATAAAATAAAATATATAAAGGTATTCATGTAAACAGGGACGTTTCACTATCCGCAGCTCGTGGACGCGTCCCTTAGCATTCATAAGTGCTACCGAATTGAACAATATACAAGTTTCAGTTTTTCCAAAAAGTCAAAACTACATTACATATGTATACTACAATATACATACCAAATTTTGTGCCTGTTGCTCTTATACCTTTCAAGGCTGCTGTCGGAAATTGAATTGTCATAAAACTTAATCTGAACATACGAGAGCTTATATTCAGAATTTGAGATCCATATTTTTTTTCGCGTGTCATTGGTTTTGCCAATGAATTTAAATTTTTCTTTTGAATTATTCTATTAAAGCTACTTTATGTATGAAAAAAAAAAATTAGAAACAATTTAGGAAATTGAAAATAAATGAATTTGACTACAGCTATTATATATTTGAAAAGAAGAATAAGAAAAAAATGAAAATAAATGACCAGTCGCCGCTGGTTTCGAACCCAGGACCTCTCGCTCACCAGTTCGCAACTTTACCCACTACGCCACAAGCCGTTTTGATGATCGCTGACAAAATCCCTTGAAGAGCAGACTGTCAAAAGCTTTCTTGTTTTGCTTTGTACTGCTTACACCAAGCAGTTTTAAGAATCGCTAACAAACTCGATTTATACTGAGCTTTTGTTTTTTCGCGTGGCATTGTTTTTGTTCTAAGCCATTGAAAGCAAATGAATTTGATTACAGTTATTATATATTTGAAAAGAAGAATAAGAAACAAGTAAGAGTGCTCTAGTCGGGAGTGCCCGACTACGAGATACCCTGAACCCAGTCCTTACAATCATTCATATTAATCTAAACACACACATGCTGCAGTACAAGCAGTACAAGCAGTGCAAGCGGTCTAAGCAGTTAGCTTGCTTTTCGCTGAAGCCCCACATAATGGAAAGTTAAATCTTAAATAACTTCTGTGTTTATCGTCCGATCTTATTGAAATTTTTGGGGCAAACAATTGTCAATAATATGTGTGACCAAACCAAATTGCAAGGTCGTACCTTCAAAAATGCGTTTTTTTAACTTTTGGGGGGTTTGGGGGGTGGTATCCAAAAAGTGAAAAATTTGTTCATGTGTATGCTATTCGAGATTATACATGTCAAATTAGGGGCCTCTAGCTCTTATAACTTGTAAGTTATATCCAAAAAACGCTGGTCTAAAATCGAAATTTATCGATAACTTTTGAACGGGACGAGCTATCGATAAATTTTAATAAACTTGATCTGTCCCGGGATTAGGAGAACTTATGTTCCAAATATGAAGTCTCTAGCTCTTGTAGTCTCTGATATCTGTGTGTTCATACAGACAGACAGACGGACAGACGGACAGACGGACAGACGGACAGACGGACAGACGGACAGACGGACAGACAGACGGACATGGCCAGATCGACTCGGCTATTGATACTGATCAATAATATATATACTTTATATGGTCGGAGATGCTTCCTTATGCCTGTTACATACATTTGCACAAACCCATAATACCCTTTTTACCCATTTTTAATGGGTTCAGGGTATAAAAATGAAAATAAATGACCAGTCGCCGCTGGTTTCGAACCCAGGACCTCTCGCTCACCAGTTCGCAACTTTACCCACTACGCCACAAGCCGTTTTGATGATCGCTGACAAAATCCCTTGAAGAGCAGACTGTCAAAAGCTTTCTTGTTTTGCTTTGTACTGCTTACACCAAGCAGTTTTAAGAATCGCTAACAAACTCGATTTATACTGAGCTTTTGTTTTTTCGCGTGGCATTGTTTTTGTTCTAAGCCATTGAAAGCAAATGAATTTGATTACAGTTATTATATATTTGAAAAGAAGAATAAGAAAAAATGAAAATAAATGACCAGTCGCCGCTGGTTTCGAACCCAGGACCTCTCGCTCACCAGTTCGCAACTTTACCCACTACGCCACAAGCCGTTTTGATGATCGCTGACAAAATTGCTTGAAGAGCCGACTGTTACAAATTTCCTTCTTTTGTTTTCCTGCAACCTGCAACTCGCGTTTGTCAGCATTTGTTTTTTCGCGTGGCATTGTTTTTGTTCTAAGCTATTGGAAGCAAATTAATTTGATTACAGTTATATATTTGGAAGGAAGAAAAAGAAAAAAGTATTAAATTAACAATCAGTCGCCGCCGAGGCTCGAACTTGAACTTGCGAAACATGCGTTCGTAAGCGCGGCTCTTTACGCCATACGCCACAAACCGTTTTGATGATCGGTGGCAAAATACCTTGAAGAGCAGACTATCAAAAGCTTTCTTGCGCTTGACTTTGTTTGCTCAGACTATCAAAAGCTTTCTTGCGCTTGACTTTGTTTGCTCATATGCACCTGTTTTTTCAAAATATTTAATGACGCATATCTTCGCTGTTTATGACTCAATCGATTTGCGATTTTACCCATCGATGAGTTATATGGATGTTCAAGTGTACAAGGAAATTTAAGGCAATTGCTTTGAAAACATCGGATTTATGGCCAAAACCGACTTTGAGGTGTATGGCAGCTATAAGATATAGTGGTCCGATCCGGCCGGCTCCGACCAATGTGCTGTCCCCTTGAATAATAGGTGTCTGTGCAAAGTTGCATCGCGATAGCTCAAAAACTGAGGGACTAGTTTGCATACATACAGACAGACAGACAGACAGACAGACAGACAGACAGACAGACAGACAGACAGACAGACAGACAGACAGACAGACAGACGGACATGGCTAGATCAATTTGTTTTGTTTTTATAAGCATATTGGCAGTAACTTTTGGGGGTCTCAGACGCTTCCTTCTATGCGTTACAAACTTCAGGACAAACTTAATATACTATTTTCTTCGAAAAGAGTATAAAAAGGTTGCACTTTGTTTTTGTTACATGTTGACATAAATTGCGAGTCTTAAGTGTGGCAGAATATATTATTTGGGTTGCAAATGTTCTCAGCAAAGATTCTAAGTAAAAGGGTATTTTATAGTCTGAATATATAAATAAGACATCGTAGGTTGTATACAAATTCTTATCTTACTTATAATTCATATTTATAGTCCCGTTAGTAAGAAAAGTAAGAAAAAGTAAGTATATAAAATGTATTTAATTGTTTTTGCTTTAACTGAAATTGTATTAAATTATTTAATATAGATTAAAGTTTCATTAACACGAAATGAAACTGGTTTTCAAATGTCAGAATTGCTTACAGCTGTTGTGGCAATTGAAAATTTCACACTTTGTCAGCCTGCTCAACGAAGGTAATCCAATCCAAAATTCGTTAGGACCCCCTCTCATGTCAATTTGCCATATCGTTTGCAGCAGTAGAATTGCCAATTCAAGCTGTCTACTACCTCAATTCACGTACCCCTCCGTTGGCCAATATCCATTGCCCGATGGGGGCAAAAACAGCTGGCCATACAGTTTTGGCCATTATGGCTTTTCAATGTGCCTGGTGCACATTTCAAGGCAAAGTCGCTGCATGTGGATGGCACGAAATCGAGAAAGCAGAGAAGTCGCAGAATGTTGGATACGACCATATTTGGCATTTGCCCAGTTTGGCTGTCTATAAGGTTCAAGGACAATGACAAACTAGACAACTATTTTGTAGCTCGTTGTATACCCTTTCATCACACATTTTAGCCACGCTGCGCAATTGTTGACGATCTGAACGAGGTTGAAAACTCTAAGCCAGAGAACGATATACATGTGTCCAAGACAATTTTTGTAATCTTACAAATCCTATATTAACATTAATATCATAACATATTATAGTAGTGTATAAGTACTGCTGTTCTTATTTAAAACATTTGTATTCATACAAGTAACATAATTTAGTACATGGAAAAAATATAAGTTCTTCTCATAAGTTCACAAGCTCTTAAATTAATCCAGATATTATATAATTGTATGCAGTTTTTCAATTATTTTGAATACAGTAATGGAAATTATTAATTGATTAAATAATTATATCCAGGTTGTAGTTGAATTTAGGACGCTTTTCACTCAGTGTTTGTACCTTCTGCCTGTTTTTCCATCTATACTGTAAAATAAATCGTTTTTATGTAGAACAAACCATTCTGGTTTAAATCTTAATCCAAAATTAGCTTAATTGATAAATACAACAGAAATAAATATTCATATAGCGTCAAATTACCTCCAGTATGTATATTTACAATTTTTGAGGAAAATTTCAATTGCAACCATTAAAGCTTAAACACATTGCCATAAAATTGTAAAGTCTTACTGTGTGTACAGGGTATGTCAGTGACGTGCAGTCTCACAGCTGGTGGCCATTTGGTGTGCCTGGCCAAAATGACGTTGATCAAAACGATTTTATGCGTCGCAACGGTTATTTGTAACTGTAAACGAGGCGACGCTTAACGGGATGCGCAACAGCCTAAAAATAAAATCCAAATGAATGACGCAAATTTGATGAAACACTTCAGGGGCAGACGCTTCCATCGCCATCATGTGAACGCTATAGATAGGATTGATAGGACACATGGTGAAAACGGACGACGGAAGAGCAGAGAGTAGAGGAAGAACAGAAGCTGAGATTCCACCTTTAGCCAAGTGGCGTAAACAAGCAAACTCGTTTGGAGCGGAAATGCAGCTGAGCAACAAAAAAAGGAAAATATATGGAATGGGGGAAAGGGAAAAACTGCTGCGCAAATGCGCATTTAATTGCGCACTCAATAGGAAGCCCCAAAATGGGGGCCACAGCATGGAACAGGGGGTGGGACAGGGGGCAGCGGAAGAGGGACCAGGGGACAGACAAGGGCAAGCAGCCAAAGCCTTGGCAGCTGTGCGGCGACGCATTTTTTTTTAGCCATTTAAAATGTTGAATGGACAACTGAATAAGCGCTGCCATTTCCCAAATGAGTACCCTTTATGTAGTCAACTCTGTTATGGCCATTTGAGGTTTTCGGTTTTAAAAGCCACGTCAAAGCATCCGTGGAAAAGTTCGGCTAGAATTACGTTGGGTTATAAAAAAATATTATAAAAAAAACCTGCACTTAAATGTGAAACAAACTATGAAAAAATGCGTGTTTACAATATAAAATTCCATGAATGTGCTTTTTTATACTCTTTTCGAAGAAAATAGTATATTAAGTTTGTCCTGAAGTTTGTAACGCATAGAAGGAAGCGTCGGAGACCCCCAAAAGTTACTGCCAGTATGCTTAGAATGACAATACAAATTGATCTAGCCATGTCCGTCTGTCTGTCTGTCTGTCTGTCTGTCTGTCTGTCTGTATGTATGCAAACTAGTCCCTCAGTTTTTGAGCTATCGCGATAAAACTTTGCACAGACACTTATTATTCCAGGGGACAGCACATTGGTCGGAGCCGGCCGGATCGGACTACTATATCTTATAGCTGCCATACAACTCGAGGTCGGTTTTAGCCATATATCCCATGTTTTTTAATCCATCGCGATGAAACTTTGCACAGATACTTATTATTCAAAGAGACATCACATTGGTTGGAGCCGGCCGGATCGGATCACTATATCTTATAGCTGCTATACAACTGCCAATAAATTAAATAATCTTAGAACAAAACAAGTGGAGAAGGATTATCTTCGGCGTGCCGAAGATTAAATACTCTTTTCGAACCTTAAAGCAATTTTTACTATTTTTCCGTGACTGCTTATTTAATTCGCAGATATTAATGTCGCATACATATACCCCTACATATAAAATAAAATATATAAAGGTATTCATGTAAACAGGGACGTTTCACTATCCGCAGCTCGTGGACGCGTCCCTTAGCATTCATAAGTGCTACCGAATTGAACAATATACAAGTTTCAGTTTTTCCAAAAAGTCAAAACTACATTACATATGTATACTACAATATACATACCAAATTTTGTGCCTGTTGCTCTTATACCTTTCAAGGCTGCTGTCGGAAATTGAATTGTCATAAAACTTAATCTGAACATACGAGAGCTTATATTCAGAATTTGAGATCCATATTTTTTTTCGCGTGTCATTGGTTTTGCCAATGAATTTAAATTTTTCTTTTGAATTATTCTATTAAAGCTACTTTATGTATGAAAAAAAAATTAGAAACAATTTAGGAAATTGAAAATAAATGAATTTGACTACAGCTATTATATATTTGAAAAGAAGAATAAGAAAAAATGAAAATAAATGACCAGTCGCCGCTGGTTTCGAACCCAGGACCTCTCGCTCACCAGTTCGCAACTTTACCCACTACGCCACAAGCCGTTTTTGATGATCGCTGACAAAATCCCTTGAAGAGCAGACTGTCAAAAGCTTTCTTGTTTTGCTTTGTACTGCTTACACCAAGCAGTTTTAAGAATCGCTAACAAACTCGATTTATACTGAGCTTTTGTTTTTTCGCGTGGCATTGTTTTTGTTCTAAGCCATTGAAAGCAAATGAATTTGATTACAGTTATTATATATTTGAAAAGAAGAATAAGAAAAAATGAAAATAAATGACCAGTCGCCGCTGGTTTCGAACCCAGGACCTCTCGCTCACCAGTTCGCAACTTTACCCACTACGCCACAAGCCGTTTTGATGATCGCTGACAAAATCCCTTGAAGAGCAGACTGTCAAAAGCTTTCTTGTTTTGCTTTGTACTGCTTACACCAAGCAGTTTTAAGAATCGCTAACAAACTCGATTTATACTGAGCTTTTGTTTTTTCGCGTGGCATTGTTTTTGTTCTAAGCCATTGAAAGCAAATGAATTTGATTACAGTTATTATATATTTGAAAAGAAGAATAAGAAAAAATGAAAATAAATGACCAGTCGCCGCTGGTTTCGAACCCAGGACCTCTCGCTCACCAGTTCGCAACTTTACCCACTACGCCACAAGCCGTTTTGATGATCGCTGACAAAATTGCTTGAAGAGCCGACTGTTACAAATTTCCTTCTTTTGTTTTCCTGCAACCTGCAACTCGCGTTTGTCAGCATTTGTTTTTTCGCGTGGCATTGTTTTTGTTCTAAGCTATTGGAAGCAAATTAATTTGATTACAGTTATATATTTGGAAGGAAGAAAAAGAAAAAAGTATTAAATTAACAATCAGTCGCCGCCGAGGCTCGAACTTGAACTTGCGAAACATGCGTTCGTAAGCGCGGCTCTTTACGCCATACGCCACAAACCGTTTTGATGATCGGTGGCAAAATACCTTGAAGAGCAGACTATCAAAAGCTTTCTTGCGCTTGACTTTGTTTGCTCAGACTATCAAAAGCTTTCTTGCGCTTGACTTTGTTTGCTCATATGCACCTGTTTTTTCAAAATATTTAATGACGCATATCTTCGCTGTTTATGACTCAATCGATTTGCGATTTTACCCATCGATGAGTTATATGGATGTTCAAGTGTACAAGGAAATTTAAGGCAATTGCTTTGAAAACATCGGATTTATGGCCAAAACCGACTTTGAGGTGTATGGCAGCTATAAGATATAGTGGTCCGATCCGGCCGGCTCCGACCAATGTGCTGTCCCCTTGAATAATAGGTGTCTGTGCAAAGTTGCATCGCGATAGCTCAAAAACTGAGGGACTAGTTTGCATACATACAGACAGACAGACAGACAGACAGACAGACAGACAGACAGACAGACAGACAGACAGACAGACAGACAGACAGACAGACGGACATGGCTAGATCAATTTGTTTTGTTTTTATAAGCATATTGGCAGTAACTTTTGGGGGTCTCAGACGCTTCCTTCTATGCGTTACAAACTTCAGGACAAACTTAATATACTATTTTCTTCGAAAAGAGTATAAAAAAAAAAATTTTACGCGACAAAACGATTTTGTACAGCTTATGAAATTTCAGTGGTGCAGTTAGCAGAGTGAAAATTGCCTATAGGTTCGAAAAGAGTATAAAATCTTCGGCACGCCGAAGATAATCCTTCCCCACTTGTTGTTGTTATCCTTTGGCGTTATGCAAATTTGTTAACGTTGATCCTTTTGCGCCTTTCTGTGGCCCATTGTAATTCAATATGCGCGTGAATTGCCCAACTTGCCAAAAATGATCCTATTGCACTTTTGCCTCTGGATTGAGGGTTAGGGGTTGAGGTTTCGCGATTTTGCCAAACTAATTCAAAATGCATATTAACCTCATAGATCCTGGCAATTTGTTAATGGCTATTTTTGCATAGGGGTTTTGTACTGATAGAGCTGTTCTGCTCTCAATTAGCAAAAATTCTGTAAAGTTGAATTTTTTGTATTTTCATTACATTCGAATTTGGCTCTCACATTTCGTATTATACCAAAAGACAAATTTATTGAAATGCTTTTCACTTTCACTGCAAAATGGTCTAATTATTAATATCTTATATCATTGATTTACAGGAATTTATATTGCCGTTAAATGTGTTTCGCTAAAAATGTCGATTTTTTTATTTAAAAACAATGTTTTATTTGTACTTTAAGTCATTTTTTTAAAGTTTATGCCAAATATTATTTGCAATACATTTGGCAGTTTTAAAGTTATAAAAATTAAATAAAAATATAGAATATGATAGAGTATAGCTGATTAATACCGAGATACATTAATAGCACCATGCAATATCCAAATGTATCCCGAATTATTATGTGAAATCAGCCGCTGAGTTAAAAACAAATTTTATTATCATTTTTCCGGGGCTAAACGAAAAATGCTAGATATCCAATTTTTGAAAAAAGTACTCCTAGAAAAATAATATCACCGAATTCAATATGTTGATTGCAAAATAACTTTTAGCTTTTTGAAAACAGTATAAAATAACCCATAAACAAGTCATATGTGAGTCTTCAATTAGATTATTTGCTTAGGCGCTATTTAAGACTAAACTGGGAATTTGGCATAAAAATTTAGCATTTTAAAAGAAGCCAGTTTGCAAACTTGTATTTAGAGATATAGTATTATTCAATCGGTGAACAGGGCTTAAATTTAAATATTTGTTGGTCCTGTTATATAAACAAACCATTTTGCTATATTATTATTCATTGTACATAAGCTTGTTTTATATTTTCCCATAGGATGCCTTGAGATTCTAGTATTTATTGAAACTCTGAAAGTGCGAAAGGCAACTCAAAAACATTTCATTTCAATACAAACTCCTGCGGGTTAAACACTAAAGTGAAACAAAATTTTTTCACACATTTCTCTACAAATATTTCGTGTAATAAGTAAAATATTTATACTGTTTATAAAGTTAATACAAATTTAAGATGGCAAGAAATCGCAAAATTGTTAAAAACAAGCCTAAATCAATTAACCATCCAGAAAAGAGGCAGCCAAGGCCGATGAAGAAAAGAGCTGCGCCAGCTGAACCCGCAAATGAAGACAGTCTATCTGAGCTGTTGGAATGGCTCAAGGAAATGGTGGAGCTGCTGACCAAGCAGCGTCGCATCGCTGCATACAAAGGAATCGCCGAGAGTTATGCCAAGAAGTATAAAGGACTCGTGCCACAGTTGGCCCTCGAGGCTGTGCCGACCGAGAATTGCCCAATGCCTCGAAACCAGCTCCGTAAATATGTGCCCAAAAATCGGAAGCCGCCAATCCGACGCTCCAAGCAGCAGCGAAATTGCCCATTTAAGCGACAGAAGTTCAAGCAGACTCGTCCCAAGCTCAACTCTCTGATTTCATCCAAACTCTTTCGATCCAAGACCTCAGCTGCAGATGTAGCTGCTGCTGCGGCTCCAGTTGCGGCGCAAACTTCAAATACTCTCGCTCCGAATCTGGCTGAGGGAATGCCTGTCGATGCAGCCCATCTATCGGTATCTGGTCCCTTTGAGCGGCCCTCCTACAATTTGAGGACTGCCTACGATGAATTTCACAGGCACAATGACGACTCGGCGAAACCGCTTGGACCCGAGGGCATATCCAGTCTGACGATGGCCCGTTTATGCATTGCTGCCTACAAAAAGGGAATGACTTCATCTAGTAGCTTAAGAGGCACTGAGTCAAATGTTTTCAATGCTGCTGCAGATGCTTCTGGTGACGATGGTATATACGATTATATTCGTGGGTGCCTAATGAATGATCCACTCCCATCCGACTCTACGAAGCGGAGCAACTCTCCTTCCAACTCATCCGTAGGTGCACAGAGCAACAATGATTCCACTGCTAGCATTTACAATCACGTACGTACTTTGTTGAAGAAACCTTAGGTGGAAGAAGTATCTGAAGTCTGAACTGAATCGGCAGTTGCATCCCAAATTAAAACATTTAAATGTATACATACATATCTTTTATGTTTGAATAATCAACTCTTTTGTCTTGGTTTCATGTGTTCAAGTGCAAGTAATGAAAATTGTGTTTATTTGTTATACTCTTTTCGAAGAAAATAGTATATTAAGTTTGTCCTGAAGTATAGAAGGAAGCGTCGGAGACCCCCAAAAGTTACTGCCAGTATGCTTAGAATGACAATGTCTGTCTGTCTGTCTGTCGTCTGTCTGTCTGTATGTATGCAAACTAGTCCCTCAGTTTTTGAGCTATCGCGATAAAACTTTGCACAGACACTTATTACTCCAGGGGACAGCACATTGGTCGGAGCCGGTCGGATCGGACCACTATATCTTATAGCTGCCATACAACTCGAAGTCGGTTTTGGCCATATATCCCATGTTTTTGAATCTATCGCGATGAAACTTTGCACTGATACTTATTATTCAAAGAGACATCATATTAGTTGGAGCCGGTCGGATCGGATCACTATATCTTATAGCTGCCATACAACTCGAAGTCGGTTTTGGCCATATATTACATGTTTTCGAATCAATCGCGATGAAACTTTGCACAGATACTTATTATTCAAAGAGACATCACATTGGTTGGAGCTGGTTGGATCGGATCACTATATCTTATAGCTGCTATACAACTGGCAATGAATTAAATATTCTTAGAACAACAAAAAAAAATGTAACGCGACAAAACGATTTTGTACAGCTTATGAAATTTCAGTGGTGCAGTTGGCAGAGTGAAAATTGCCTATAGGTTCGGAAAGAGTATAAAATCTTCGGCACGCCGAAGATAATCCTTCCCCACTTGTTTATGTATTGAATTAGTTTTTCTTGACAATTGTTTCTGCGAATTCCAATTATTATGTTATGTGTTTATTGAGATATTTTACAAATCAATTTCGATTGAAAATCATGAGCCCATATTGGTTTTTTTAGTAAAACAATTAAAACATTACAGAATATACAAAAAAAATCTATGTTTAGCACAAATTTATTAACTTTCTGAATTATTTTTAGCTTTAAGCAGAATAAAAATGTACATTTTTGATTAATTGTTACTTGCACTCTCGCAACCTTTTAATAGAAAAGCTGAAAATAAATTTTCATAAAATCTTTTTTCATATATTTCTCGAAAATGTGGTTTGCCACAAGTTGACAACGTGGCTTCCAGTAAATGTTGCATCAGCATCCGCAGCAGTCTTCTCCTTACTTTGCTTTGGGCATACATTCTGAAAATTCGAAATTACAAGTTATATGAGCAAGCAAAGTTTTTCCATTCTTAGCGGCTTTCAGCGAGCAACGTCAGCAAAAAGTTGCAGCTTGGTTTGCATTTCAACAGCTTCGCTTGTCAAACGGCGGCCTGTTGCATGTTATGTTGCAACGTGTCAGCAGCACAACACAACAACAAACAGCAACAACAACAACACAACAACAAGCGCAACAACAACGGCAGCCACCCGCTGGCAGCGTCATTTCCTACATCCTGCATTTGACAAACGCCGCCATTGACGTCATTAGAGTCAACCTGTGGCAAAAAGGGTTGGGCACGCTTTTTTTTTTTTGGGGTAGGGGGGCGTGGCTGGCTGGCTGGCAGGTTGGCAACTTGCGTAGGGGCTTGGATCCCCACGTCAGCCACTGCAGAATGCTTTTGAAGCTTAACTCAGCGAACCAGTCGCCAGTCGATGGCATCCATTGAAGCGTGCCAAGGACATGCGTATGCCAAACGCCCCCCTTATCACCACCGCCTAGCCCCCCCTTATCACCCCAGCCACATAGAAAACAATGCAAACTGGCTGCCCAATGCCTGTCCATTGTAGTCAACATTGCACTTTTTCGATGGATTTCGTATTGTTACTGCACGAGCGTTTTTCTTCATGTTGTTGCTGTTGTTGTTGTTGTTGATCTTTGTTCACACACAAATCGAAAAACAAATGCGCCCTTGTTGTGCTATTCAGAGAAAAAAGGAAGGGCATAAATTAAATTGGAATTTGGATTGGGCTAGCAGCATGCATGGCAGCTGATTGATTGATTAACAGAGTGCTCTTCATACATACATATATAGGCAAGAGCTCTAAATTGCAAATTAACATGCTTCAATCTGTAGATTGGCAAAACTTTAAGTAAACAACCTTTCAAGCATGAAAAACTGCCATTTGGTTTGCAGTTTAGTCTGAAGCATTTAGCATTTTGTAAACCTTAGAAAATTGGATAAAAAGGCTGCCAAATACTTAAGTCTGTAGATGGGCAAAACTTTAACCAAACAACTTCTCAAACATTAACAAGTAAGAGTGCTCTAGTCGGGAGTGCCCGACTACGAGATACCCTGAACCCAGTCCTTACAATCATTCGTACTACTCTAAACACTCACATGCTGCAGTACAAGCAGTGCAAGCAGTGCAAGCGGTTTAAGCAGTTATCTTGCTTTTCGCTGAGCCCCACACAATGGAAAGTTAAATCTTAAATAACTTCTGTGTTTATTGTCCGATCTTATCGAAATTTTTTCGTCTCTAGCTCTTGTAGTCTCTGATATCCGTCTGTTCCTACAGACAGACGGACAGACAGACGGACAGACGGACAGACAGACGGACATGGCTAGATCGACTCGGCTGTTGATGCTGATCAATAATATATATACTTTATATGGTCGGAGATGCTTCCTTATGCCTGTTACATACTCTTGCATTATACCCTTTTTACCCATTTTTAATGGGTTCAGGGTATAAAAACTCCCATTTGGCATCTATATTAACTCAGCAGTTAAATCTGCAGCATTTAGCATTTTGGAAAGAGTAGTAAAGGCTGCCAAATACTCTTAGTGACATTTTTAGCTCAAGGCTAATTCGTGTTGGCACATAAGTTTGCTTTACTTCTATGTGTGAGTATATATGATGTATATATATGTATTAGTTTTGTTGGCGCCGCAGCTCGTAAAGAATTATTATTAAACAGTTGCCCATCCAACAAGTCGAAATCTGCACGTTGCGAATGACGCTGAAAATAACTTTGTTTGTCATTGCTGTTGGCCTGGGACTCCCGTAGCGCTCGTTTTTATCCTCATATCAATTACCAGCAGACGCAGAATCCAGCCGCATGATGTCCATAACGTGCAAACGAGCCTGTCGACTGAAATGGTAGGCGACGCCACAGGAACTTCTGCAAAAATTTGTGAAATGTGAAATGTTGTTGTTCGGCTCGACGATGATGCAATGAGGTGACAAAGATACAACGATGAAAGGATGTCAGCTTATTGCCAAGGCCAGAACGCAATTCAATTTGAATTGGCTATATGCAAAGGCAATTTGCCCCAAAATTTTCGCATCAAGCATCTAGCATCAATTGCAAATTGTGTGCATCCCTTCCGGCTCATGCAATATGTAAGACCGAAGACAACAACAGGCTCTTCAACATCAATTAGCAAATCAATTTTGTGGCTTGCCTGTGTCAGCAGTTCAGCAGCCAGCCTGATGCGAAAAACGAGAGTCAAGCCTAAGCCTATCAGGTGCAGCCAACCAGCCCCCAATGTCCTGGGGCGTCTAGGCTGTGGTTAGATGCATGTATACATGCATTCGTATTCGTAGCATCCCGCAGAAGTTGTGGGTCACTTGATTTATAATTATCACAATATGCAATATGCAATATGCAATCGCCGATTGCAATCTCTATTTATTGAAACAAAAGCAATTTCGGCTCCCACAAAGTTGGCAAAACTTCGACAGTCATCTCAATGGTCGAATAAATTATCAAATTTCTATGCAATACAGCAAACAGCTAGAAAAGTTCCATTCTATATCGTTGAAGGTCCTGCTGGGACAAGGACACATTTTTGCCAGTTCGTGACAGCAAATTGTGGTCAACCAAAACGCACGCTTGTATTATGATGCTATCATTTATGCATGTAAAACTTATTTGAAAAGGTTAACCAGCTTACTAAAACCACACTGAAAAGGACAAAAGAGCAGGTAACACATACACATACACACTTACAAATGGAATGCACATTTATAATAAATAAATATATATATGTGTATATACTATACATAACGAGCTAAGGATTTATTTGGCAGCCGCAAGCTGTGCAGGAAAATTGACTTTTCGACTGATTCGACAATTAAATTAAAGTGCAATATAACCTTTGAGCTTTGACATTCATTTGAATATAGCTTTGCTTCAATTAAATTTGGCTTAGCCAAAAATCTTTTATATTATTTTTGAATAAATTGTTGCCTTTTCTACTGAAGTAAGGAGGTGTCGGATATCTCTAAAAGCTCTCTTTTGTATGCCAAACTATTTATCTGGGCATGTTCGTCTGTCTGTTTATCTGTCTGTCTGTTTGTATGCAAACTAGTCACTCGGTTTTCGAACTATCGTCATGAAACTTGGCATAGAGACTTGTTACTCAAAGGGAAAGCTCATTTGTCGGAATCGGACAGATCAGAACACTATTTATTATGCCTGCCATAAAACTAGAAACCGGGCTTAGCCATATTTCCCATGTCCTTAAAACTATCGCCTTCAATTGCCTTGTTCATTTGAATACCCCTTTTACTCATCAATATTTAAATTGCAAAGCATTTGAGTACAGCATTCATTTCATACTACTTTTTGCATAATCAATTTACCCAGCTTAAAACTTTTTATCAGAAGTGTCGCAAAAGTCAGTAACTGCAAATGAGAATGCGATAAATATATATATTTATTATTAATGAAATATTGTAAGATCTTGGCAGTTGATTTGTAAGTTGAGTACTTTGCTCTGATAGCCATTTGCACGCTTCAATATCAAAGTTATAAATTTGCTGCAGTAAGTCGAAGAAAAGTGAGTTGAAAGGCTAACGGCTAAAAAACGTAGCATACTATTCAGCGACATGCAATTTATGTGCTGGCGCTGGCAGTTGAACAAGTCGCAAGTACATTGTGTACATAAACATATATAAATGTATATGAGCAGGCATATACATACATACATATATTTGCACACATATATGTATAAGGTAAATGTGCGTGCTAGCAAGTGGCTCAGTTCTGGCACGTACTAAAACAAGCGTGTAACTAGCAGGCGAGTGTGCACATGCCCAAGTTTGCGTGTGTGGGTGTGTGTGTGGAGTGTGCGTGGATGGCGGGGGGGGGGATGGGGGTGTGGCAGAATGGAGCTGCCAAATCAGTGGCAAGGCAAAGAAATGCCAAGCGCAAAAGCGGCGACAACTACGAAAGCGCCTGGCAAAGGTCACGAACACAACCTTTTGGCAGCTGCAACAGAAACAGAAGCAGCAGCAGAAGCAGCAGAAACAGCAGAAACAGCAGCCGTATCCGTGGAAAAATGTATTTTCCTTGCTCGCTGGCTTTTTTGCTCTTTGCATCAGCGATTTTCACTCAACGCTGATAGTTGAACCGGCTGACTGGCTGACTGGCTCTCACTGGAGGCTGCTGATGATGGTAAAGTGCCATGGCCACAGCCAAAAAGTGGCTGAAGGACACAGCAACGACGGCCGAGAACATTTTAAAGAGCCGAAACTTATTCTGTGGTTTATATTTGCAGCTTGGCTGCCTGCGCGCCTCATTTCGAAGGGAGGCCCAGGAAAATCATGAGCATTGATTAGTTACGCACTGGCGGAGGCCCAAAGGAGGAAGAAGTCGACAGCGAATGAACACTGAACGCTCAACACTCGGGACACAAAGAACAGCGTATAAAAATAAGTTGTGCATTTTGTTTGATTTTTTGTCATCAGGGACTAAGAACATAAAGCCAAAATGGCGGCATGTTTTGTCGGCCATAAAATATGGCAAGTCATTTACCAACATTCACTTTAGTTTTTTCCAGGAATCTCGGTTTCTTAGCTGCAAAGCAGAAAGTAATAACTAATAAGGATGTCATGAACATCGTATGCTCTTGCAGGAAGGACATTTTTGGATTTTGCAAAATAATAATAAAAACTAAACTACATTTGATACATGATTTCTATTCATTTTAAATGAGAATATGATATTAATATAAATAAATATTTTACGTAAAATACTTATACTTAGAGTATTATATTAAGTATAATAAAATACTACTTATTTAGTTGCTTTAAGTTAAATATAAATAATATTTGCTATAAAGTGCTTTCTTTGGAGATAAATCCACATATCATAAATTAGGACAATTTTAAAAACGTTTTTAAACTTTTTATTAATTCTAAAATATTAATTAAATTTGCAGAATATATATCTAGCTCTTAAGCAATTCATATTTATTTTCTGTAAGCATTGTTGAACTGTTTGGGAATTCCAGAATACCCTTTGTTGGTGTATAAAAGCAGCGTTTTAGATTTGTGTAAAGGATTTATGGGTTCAGTGCCTAAATAAACTAATGAAAGGTTCTCGGAAAGCCGCTCAAACGTTAAATTGGTAGCAATGTGCATTGATAAAGACTGCAAAGTTATAACCCGAAAAAACCGCTAAAACGGTGCCTTACCTTTAACATCTATATTTAAGCCAAAAGCCGGGACTGTGTGTCATTATAGCTCGCATTTATCTTGTGGCAAATACACAAATACGTGTCTGGCATTTTCAAGGTTGCCTTTTAATTCCATCGCACCGTGACACAACCACACGCACATCCACTAGATACAGATACAAAAACACAAGCATATATACTTACATATATACTATATATCAAATGCAAATATCTAAATGATAATGCCGCACTTCATATTGGAGGTCCTTGATGTGGTAGAAACGGGATGCGAAGGTCTTTTGCGCCCTTCATTTAACACAATATTTAAATATGGCGAACACGTAGCTTACCAAACCCACAAACATTATGTACACACGCATTTATATGTGCTACGAGTGTGAAATGTATACATATATATATATATATATATATATCTATGAACCTATAGATACATATACATATATACACATACTCATGTATACACATTTGATTTATGCGCTTTTACTTGCACATTACGCTTTTATATTTTTCTATTTTGGCACGCAACTCAACAAAGACAATGACAAAGGGAGCTGGAGAGCTGTAGACGAAGCGAGAGAAACTGAAACTGAAATGAAAATGGAAAAAAAAACACACACGACACATTTTTGACAACAGACAACAGCAACGTGGCGCCAGATTTTGGCTATTTGCCGCCCACTGGGAGGCCCTTTAGACATTTTTACAGGAATCCACACAAATGGAATATCCGAAAGCAAACGAAAGGAAGTGTGTGTGTGTGAGGGCTTGACAGGATTGAGGAGGATTGAGCGGAAAAGAAGTTTAGCAATTGTTGAATCTAAGCAATAAATATGGGACGTTTTTGAAAAAAATATAAGAAACTGTTTTATGTGCGCGGAAAACTACTGATGTACTCGAATTAGCTCAAATATGAGAACATGTTCATAAAAAGCTGCAAGTTTGGTATAAGTTTCGTTAAAGTAATGATTTTAAAAGAGTAATTGCGGTTAGCACTTATTGTGCAAGAACATTTTTATTCTTAAATAAATTGTAAAAAAACCACTTAAAACTGTAAATTTACTGAAAATTTAAGAAAAACAACCAAAGAATATAAGGAAATTTAATTAGCCCTTAAGATCCCTCAAGAAGACTAGCTGACAATATTAAATATCCAGTATTTAAAATGATTGCGAAACTTAAGATATTGTAGTGGTAGTAAAATGCTAAGATTTGTTGAATCTTTTTACATATTTTCTTAAGTTTATTCCAAGCAGTGGACCTAAAAGTAATTGCAAATAATTGGCCAAACAAAATTAAACAAATGTTATCCAAATAATTTTTAAATTTAATCATATTAATAATAATATATTTCAATAAGCTATCTACATTTATTAAATACATATAAGCTCCAGTGAAGCTTCTCTACGAATGATTTGGGCATTTTATCTGCCGTCCTGCGTACGCATGATGCCAATTTTATTTTATGACATATTTATTATAATAAGTATACGACGGGGCAAACCATTTCCGTTCTCATTAAAACGAAAATCATTGCCTACTTCTAGGCAGCGCCATAAATGCTACACTTTATTGGTTCGGGCTGAAAACATTTCTACTCTCTCTTGGCATAATTTCAATAAATACTGCCCAACTTTTCCCAACGATGTGCCAATGATAAAGTGCCAATGGGAATGGGCGTTGGGGGGCGTTGCCTCAGCTCAACAAAGAAAGGAGCCGGTGCCTTTGTTTAGCTGCCACAGCAGCAGCCGCCGCCGCCTCTGTTTCGGCTGCTGCACCTTTTCGCTTTTCTTTCGCCAGAGAAACTCTCGTAATGATTACGAGCCAGCCAGCTGTTTGCCGTGCCACGCGCCAAGCTCGAACAATTTTATCTTCGCTACGTTTTGCGTTCTCCCTTTTGAGGCGAGGCAAGGCTGCTGAGCAATTTTGGGGCTTAACCTTGACTCGCTTACGGCATACACGAGCGCGCACACTCAAAGTGGGCGTGGGAGTGCTCAGTGTCCTGGTGCTCATCGTCCTGCTGCTGCTCGTCTGTGGCAGCGTCATCTTGACGAATGCCGCCTGTTGTCATTGGGCTTGGGCGTCTAATCTTATCTGTTACTTTCGGGGGCTCCAGCTGCCCGCTGTGCAGGTGTGTGTGTGTCTCTCTGTGTGTGTGTCTCTGTGTGTGTGTGCACATCCGAGCGCCGTTTTGGGTCGTCTCCTGAAAGTCATTTCAAATTATGTACATCAAGAACAAGCAGCAGCAGGAAAAGCTTCGCCTCGCAGCAGCGCGTCTACTCGCAAAAATTCTTTCTAATTTAGTCCACGCGACTTTTATGACTTTAATGGCCTACCACTTTGGCATGCCCAGCCCCCTCCCCCCCCTCACACCCCTGCCACCCTTAGCGCCTGGGGATTTGTCATTAGGTATTATTGTTGTTGTCGTTATTCTTGCTCTTGCCGCCTGTCTTTGGGATTAGGTAAGCTGGCCAGCTGCGTTTTGTGCCACACAGCATTGATTTATATTTTTGCACATTTTTATGGCGCTTCTTGCTGTGCTTCAAGTACACGGCAACGTGGCTATTTATAGTTTATGTTTATGACCGCAAGGGGACAACAATGAGCCGCTTTTTGACAGTTCCGGACCGCAATGGCTCATATAATATTCGAAGCATTCTCAGTTGGCTGAGCCCAATGGTGCCCTGCATTAGGGTAGGCCAACGAAAATAATTAGAATCTGGCCCAAATTCACTGTTCGACTCTTTACGCAGCAAATAACTGTTGCATAAGACATGACTTACAAGCAAACATATATTTATGTATGTATATAAGGATGTGTGCGTAGTATTTTAGCACTAAGCATCTTATAGTTTTTGCCCTCTCCAGATTTACGCACATAACATATTTGAGACTAGCAGCAGCAAAAACCACAGATAATTTATTTATATTTGATATATAGAAACTAGAGTTAATTTTAAACAATAGTCATATTTATTTACGATTAGTTTTGAAATTTTGACGATTTCGGTTTAAGGCTTAAAAATATTTATTTCTTTCACTATAACTGATTATAAATTACTATGTGGTTGCCTTTAAATCATATTTTAACGGGTACAGGGTACTTTAACTCTCATTTTCATAAACTTAATTAACTGTAATCGAAATCAAATATGCTTCAGTTCAATATGTCTATCGAAAGTTTGACCTGCAGCAGAAATCGAACTAGTGCAATGTTTTTGCAGCTGGACAGTTTATAAGCTCATTAGTAGCTAGCAGGTTGCATTTGCACGTGGAAACTTGTGGATGCTCTAGGCTAGGAGTAATCGTGTCTACACCTTGGCAGAGCAATCAATAAATTTGTGAGAGGGCTTTTCGAAATTCGCCAGGAGCATGGCTGCCCATCAAAGGACTCTTTGCATTCACACCACTTTACAGTTCATTAGGCAGCCGACGCGTACGAACAGTATCTCAAATCTAGGCGAACGAGTATCTGGGAGGAGGCGTGGAGGCGGGAGGCGGGGGGCGTGGCGCAGTCGAGTGTCTTTGAGTGGGGCTGTCGCTTTGACATGTTTAAAAATAACAATGTGAAAGCAACTTTTGCAGCAGGAGCAGCAGGGACACACAATAATTAATACGCTCAACTCATTGAGCAATTAGTTAATATGGCGTTAATAATATTGTGTGCTTTTTTTGAGCTAGTTTTAGACACTGCTGATACGGCTGCTGCTGCTGCTACTGCTGCTGGCAGCATACTGTTAGCGCACACTGTGTGGCGTCAAGTGTTGCTATTTTTATCGACAAGCTCATTCGTCTTTTGCCATCTCTTTCAAGGAAGTTCATCAAAGTCAAGCACAGCCACAGACGGAGGTGCCACACAAAGTCTACCTGCCAAGACAGTTGACACATGTGGTAAGT
Source organism: Drosophila flavopinicola (assembly GCA_035042425.1). Taxonomy (NCBI): domain Eukaryota; kingdom Metazoa; phylum Arthropoda; class Insecta; order Diptera; family Drosophilidae; genus Drosophila; species Drosophila flavopinicola. The sequence continues at coordinate 795,739 of JAWNLL010000454.1, read as the reverse complement.
GTGTGTGTGTATGTGTGTGTGTGTGTATATCTGTGTGAGTGTGTGTGTTCGCAAGCGTGTGTATCTCGAAAGGAAATTTATTTCATTACAGCTCAGCACCCAACGCAATCGTGTCCTTCTGTCTGTCTGTCTGTCTGTCAGTCCTGTATACCTTCCAGTCCTTTCGTTTGCCTCCGCCTGTCGATACGTTTGACTATTTGACTGGCAAGCTTCCGTTTCAGTTTGCTGTTTTTATCTATCAGGCTGGCAGCTTCCTGCCATATTGCAAGCTGGTAAAATTCTCCACGCACATCAATTTCCATGGAGGCACGTGCCAAGCTCCTGGCATGAAAATCAATTAACTTAAATTAATTCCACGAAATATTTGCGCTGTAAAAAGTTTGGCCAAAACAAACATGTGCCGCAAATTTGGCATCTCATATCGTTTACTCTCGATTTTATATATTTTTTTGCTCAGTTTGTTTCCTGATTTTTTTTGCAGGCTCCCATGAGCTTAGTATTGTAAATTTGTTTGCAAGACTTGGCCTGAGCCGTAAGCTCATTGGCTGACAGCTTTGGGAGTCCTGTAATACCAATGGGCTAACAATTTAATTTGAATTCTACGTGCCATGCGAATAGAACTCAACACTGGTATAACAAATAGATTTTGATCAGCTTTAGAAGCTGGTTGGGGCAAGTGTCGAATGGATAACAAGTCAATCAATTGTTGTAAGCTTGCGTGTTTCTGCCACGTGCACAAACCCATAGCACAGGTGCCAGTGAGAAGTGTGCAGATACTTAATTGCCTATTACAAATATATTCCTTAATATTCACATAATTGCTAGTTTTGAAATTAGTAATTGATTTTCATTTATAATCTCTATAATTTGCATTTTACTGCACACCCTTAAAGGCTTAATTCAGTTTATATTGTACAAATGGGTATGATGGTCTAACAGGCATTATAAAATATATGTAATATTTATATAAAATACTGTATAATATATTATAAATAAATATTATTATATTTTAGTACATTTTAATTATTTACTATTATTTTTGATGTGCGTTAATATATTTTGGATTTTTATTTTTTTAAACGGGTTAAATACACAGAAGTTCGGTCATCTATTCTTTTATAGAGGAAACATTTTACATGTGTACTTTACCACTTAATATATTAATTTACAGGGTATGCTACTACCTAATAAGTTATTCACTTTCGTTTCGAGCCAGTCTCATTTACTAATTCATATTTTGTGCACCATTTAATGCATTTACGTAAGCTCATTTTTTCTGATTGCATAATCCCTTGAATCATGCAAATAAATTTAACATTTTGTGCATTTTGTCAACTATCTAATTGACCACCTGAAACCGCACATAAATTTATGCATAATTCGTTTCTGCATTTTTGAATGGTCAATTATATAATTTCCGAACGATTTGTCGAATCAAGGAGACAATCAATTTGATTATGGCACTGAAACATTATTAATTATTTGCCTGATGTATACACAAAATGTGATAATTATAAATTCTGCATATTGTAGTAGGAATTAAAGGATACAAATGCCAACGAACAGATGTAGCCCAATAAAATCCACCTTCCCAAGCTCATAGAGGGGAAATAATACAATAAATATTTCCAGGCACATTTTCTATAAAATGAAATAAATAAACACATATTATTTTGCCAGAAATATACATATCAGTTCAATTTAACAATAAATTATTCATAAGCTCAAGTGTATCTTATGAGTTTGGTGTGCCCCAACTAGAAAATACTGTTGATTTTGTCCATGGCTGCAGCGTCAACTTTAGAGCACGTAGGCAAACTGGGCGTATACACAACTTGGCATCCTGTTGGATTCTTTTTGACTGACTGAATGACGGATGGAAGGCCTGAGTGGTGCATTGATTAGAGCAAAGTTTGTGAGTGCGCCTTCTAGTAGGCAACATATGAAAATCAATGGGGGCTTTGGCTGCTATTTTACTGTCATGGAAAACTTCGCGCTGAAGCTGAAGCTAAAGACGATAAGCGATTTCCTCCATCAAGGACATAAGGGATATTTAGCATAGCTGCACATTCCAAGGCAGTGGATGGCAGCGGGGGGCTCGGTTGAGTGTGCGCACTTTTGAAGCGCGTCATCGGTTAGCGGAAAAGGAAAAACATAGCTGTATCCATGGATGAGGCACTCTGAGGCAGTCAGTACGACAAGTTGAAAGGATTCAGCAAAGTTTAACGAACTTACCAGCTCACGCAGCACGTGCATGCACATGTGTGGGTGAGAGAGAGTGTGAGTATGGCTGTGTGTGTGTGTGTGTACGCACCTTAGACACCGTTACTTGCCACACTTTTGCGGTAATGCCGCCATTAAGAATGAAGTGCTCAATTTGCGCTCAAAGCTTCAAATTGACACTTTTTGGCCGCTCTGTAAGCTTACAAGCTTTGCAGTAAGCTTTTTCGTTCAGTTTTCGGTAAAAATCCGTTTGGGTTTGCGTACAAGATTATTAGGGACATTTTAATATAGCTTAAAAATAAATGTAATTAAAATAAATGAATTTAAGACAAGATAGCTTTTAAGGATATTTATAAAATGACATATGTAAAAAGCTTTTAGAAGGTTAGGTTCTGCGTTCAAAAGTCCTAGTAGGTAATAAATACATATTTTGGTAATTTAAAAACATTTTTATGGAATTTTTGCTGAAAACATGATTTGAAAAAAGGTTTGAAAAGATAAAACGACAATTAAGTTATTATTTTCTTTGTTTCTTTTTTTAAGGAAAATTTTTCATTTGCTGGCGATGCAGTGCAGTATTTATATTAATATTAATTTTGAAGGATAGAACGTGGAGGTTATTCATTTTATTCAAGGCTTTTCTCGACTGCCAACAGATTCTTTTACCAAAACAACACATTTTCTCTTGTATCCACAAAAACAACGACTTTAATTCATTTCAACTTGCCATACATTCTAGAATATAGTTAACCACCTGAACATTTTACCAGCCGTGATCCTTCTGCAGGACATGCTTATAAATAGTATAGGGCACGGGATATGGTTTCGGCACAGGTATTTTGATGTGTTTAATCACCTCGACGGGATAGGGCTTCTCGACTTCAACAGGATAGGGCTTCTCCACCGTGTAGGGTATCTTGCGTTCCGTTATTTCGGGCACTATTTTATAGACTGGTATTTGAATTTCCTGTTGCACCGGTACATGAACTGCATACGGCTCAGGTATTTGCAGTCGTATTATGTTGGGCACCTTACAAATAAATGACATTCATAAGTAAAATATATGCTTTTGGCAGGTCTTAGGCATCAACTTACTTGTACTGCAACTGGATGGGGTATGGGCAATGGCACCTTCTCTATGACATGGACGGGCACATGCTTGGAGACCTCCGAGTAAGTGGTGGGTGTATCGTGCTGCTGATAATGCTGATAGTGCTGATAGTCGCTATATCCCGTACCACCTCCACCTCCACCGCCACTTCCACCTCCTCCGCCTCCATAGTGTCCCTCGCCGCTGTGCTCCGAAGCGTGGCTCAGAGACAGGCCGCCGACTAACAGCTGTGCACACAGATGAACGGGTATTAAGACTTGAGATCCTTCTAATGCGTGGATGAACTTACTAGTAACCACATATTTATACAGCAGCGATTTGTTTACGGGTAGGTGCAGACGCGGCGAATAGCAGTTGGACAATGCGATTGGCTGCAATCCGTTAGCTGGCTTTTATAGTTGGCCAAAAGTGAAAGATATTGCCATTGCAATTGGTCAACTGTTTAGTTGATGTAACCATAACATTGAAATAGAAAGTATTGCATTACCATTCGGATCGCATAATTTTTATTGTGCTGCTTTTCCCCAGCAAACATTACATCAACAAATTGGGTTCAAGTGGATATCAAGTATCGCAAAGTGAATGGTCTAGCTCAGCCGCTCCCCGTCAGCTCCTGCTGCAGTGTGGGCCTGGCCCCGCTTTGGGGTTAAGGTTGTTACACGTACTTGAGTTCTGCTATCGCTTCCGTCAACCGTAACCCGCACTGGCGAAAAGTGATAGTCGCCAGCGCTGACGCTCCCTTTGTGCACCCAGTCAGACCACTTTTAATAGTTGCCTGAGATTTGCACAGCCTAGGAAATGGGCAGATTCACTGTGTTGGGCCTCGGGCACAGGCCCACTGAAGAAAACTAAAAACTGGTTAGCCATGACGCAATTTGTGTCAGAAATACTAATCATTGAGATGCCTAACACAGAATTACAAATGCCAGTCAGCAGTGTGCGGAAGACAAATTTGGCAAACAGGCATAAATTTGAATGAACCATAATTTATTGAAAATACGGTATAATAAATGCTGCTAACTGTCAGCAGGGGACATGTCTGACCATTTAAAAGAAATATATATTCAATTTAGGCTAAAGAAATGCTGTAACCATAAAATGTGTGGCTTTCTGTATAGTATCGAATGTATCTCATAAAAACATCACATATTACATTTAATTTCAGTTTTTGACAGGCCCTTTTAGATGATTGTTTAAATTTGCATGTCATTTTAATATTTTTAGAAATACAAATATGTAATTTGTAATATAACTGGGAATTTCCAACGTGATCATTATCAACCAGAACATTTATCGTAGCTACTATTAAAACTATAAACTGTTTCTAAGCAGAAACTCAGATCGCTTTAAGCAGGTTTTTTGTTGGTACATTATAATATTATTTATTTTTACAAAATATTGTGGAGTTATTTGACAAAAACTTTACATTTCGCACATACAACGCTAAAGTAACTAACTAATCGAATAGAAACTAAAGTAATGCGTTCGCTTAGGCTTCCTCATCCAGCTCATCATCCCATTCCCAGTCATTGAAATCGTCCTAGAAAGGAACAGCTTTAGAAACACCACCAAACAAGAGAATTGTTATATACTCACATAATCGTCCAGACTGCCCTTCTCCTCGGGCAAGGCCCGTGGCGAACAGGCGACATAGGCCACTCCCGAATTGTGGCCCGAGCACTCGCAGGTCTGGGTGCCAATGGGCGTGGCACTCTGCGCCACACGCTTGGCAAAGATGGTGGCAAAGCGCACAATGGGATACTTGCGCTCCGGCTGCAGCTTGCGGGCACTGAACACCGATCCGTTTGTCTCCAGCGCCAGCGTCGTGCAAATGCCCAAGTTGCTCTTGGGTATGTGAACCTGTTTGCGCGTCTCCGCATCACCCTCGGGGAAGCGTTTCGAGTAGACCAGCTCTCTGTCCAGGCCAAAGAAGTGGCGCAGCTTCCGGGTGCGCTCAAAGTCGAACTCCGTGTCCGCCAATATGTGCAGGTTGACGCCCTCCTCCAGCATAAACTGCAATATGGAGGTGTAATCGAAGCGCATGTCCTTCGCAGCACAGCTGCTGCACGACAGCAGAATGAAGGTCTTGGACACTCCCGGCCGGAAGTTCAGTCGCGATGCCGCTGAAATAGCCATCAGTATATCGCTGCTGCTGCCATTGCCTGTGGTGATGTGCGCAAAGTAATCCTCCAGCTGCTGGGGCTTCGAGGTGAACACATTCCGCTCATAGATTATGCTGCGCGGCTTGTCGTAAGGAGCAACGCCGCCAAATGCCACGACCGCATAGCTAAGGGAATACAGGGGAAACAGAGTTAGGAGCAAGTTCAATTCGGATTGCCATATAGTCAGACAGGCTTCCATTTCCGAGCTCTGAAAGACACACGGATTTCAATTACCGATTGTTGGTCAGCTTGGCCGCCTGCAACTGCTCCTCGATGCTGGAAACGACGCTCATAATGCTCTTGGTCTCCCTGAGGTTCTCATTGCAGGGCTTGGCCTCCACGATGAAGACGACATCGCTGCTGGGCGGTATATCGGCGCCACTGAGCTCCATGAAAGTGCCCTCCGGCACATAGGAGCCATTTGACAGCTGGCAGCTAAAAAGGAGCATTATTAGTTTAGAGCTCAGCTGTTGCATCCAGACCTTACTCACAATACACACTGATCCGGCACACGCATGGGCACCTTCAGAGTCGTACAGGTCTCAATGTACGCCAGGGCCGCCGCACAGGCGCCCTTCACGGCCGGATGACCCGGTCGAATGGGCAGCGACTTCATGCCCAGATCTCGGCACATCTCATAGAAGGGTGCCGGATCGACGACAGCTTGGCAGGCAGACAGAATGCCCGAGCGGAAGAAGCTGTCGCAGGCCTGACTCACTTCCTTGCTGATCGCTACTGGCTGGGCCATCTGCGTCTGCTTGCAGCGCTGCAGGCTCCAGGAATCGGTGAACTCTTGCGTGTGGTTCGTGATCAGGCTGTTGGACATGGTGTACTCGTCGTACGGCTCGTTGTTCAGGGTGCCCAGCAGACCGGCCGTCTTGGCAAAGTACCAGCCACTCACCTCGAACCAGCACACATCGAACTGCACATTGCAGTGCAGGCTGAACTGCGTGTCCGAGATGATGGACAGAATGTCCAGTTCGCGATAGATGTTAACGGCACCCAGTTTGAGGGGCAATATGGGTTGTGCATTGCCATTGATGCTAATGTGCTGTGGATGTGTGAGTGACAATAGTTATTGAAAGAGTTGAGTGAGCTTACATCAGGGAGTGCTCTACTTACATCAGTGCCAAGGTCTATCTCAATAAGCTCTCCGTTCGCAATGAAGCTCAGCTTGCGCGTAGAAATGTCACCAGTCTCTTGGCCACTCACAGTTTGGGTCTAAAAGCAGAATGGGGGTTTTAGCTAAACAATTAAAATGGGGAGAGCTTAGCTCTTCAAGGAAATCAAATCTATTCGTACCGCCGGCTCCAGTAATAGCGTAAAGTTGCGCTTGAAGAAGTCGTGAGCCAGCAAATAGCTGCACTGTCCATTGCGTCCTCCATTGTGCAGCTGCTCGAAGTTCAGATTGAGTCCCACAAATCGCTGATCGAAGGTCATGTAGTGACGTGAATCAATAAGCAGGGCGCGTGCTGTAAAGGATAAAAGCTATTGAGACAACTGTACTTGAAGCTGAATATGAAATACTTACAGTAGTAGGGTGGCAGCCAGGTCTTGGGATCCAGATGGGCTCGCATGTTGTACAGCTTCATGATGATTGAGGAGTTGGTCTCGCTGAGGAAACTTTGCGCTTTCGAGAGCATTTTGTACTCGGGTATCTCCTCGAATTTGGGTGTCTCATTGAACGCATGCCAGGACATGGGCAGCTTCTGCTCTAGATCAATGATGCCTACCTCGGGATCGAAGACGAACTTGGTCTTGGCCTCCCGATACATATCCGCCGTTTCCAGGGCATTCAACGCATAGTTGCGGAACTTGTTACGCAACAGTCCGTAGAGCTGATGGACGCGATACTCGAGCTGCAACTCATCGGCTATCCACTCCAGTTTGGCCAGAATTTCATTGTACTTCTGCACGACGATCTGCACCTGTTCGATCTTCTGAAGCTCCTTGACCTCCTGCCAGATCTCCGTGAGCACCTCATTCAACTCGGCGCCAAATGGCACCAGCTTAAAGTACTTTTCCTTGACAAAGTTCCAGGCCAGCGTCGAGTACTTTTTGATATTCGTGATGGCATCATTCGCCTGGATGTCTCTGTACAAACGCTCCGCATCAGCCGTAAAGCTGGATACCTTGTTGAAGTAAGGCGACTCAGCCAGTTCGTTGGTGCGTTTGTAAATGAAGTCAAAGACTTCCTTGCTGAGGTCCCAGGCGCTCGTCTCAATGAAACTGATGATCTTGAACATGTGCGGCTCGAAGCGCTTGAGCACATTCTTCCAGTAGGTCTCGGCCAGGTGCCAGAACTTGTGCCACAGATTCTCAATGTACTTGATGAACTTGATGTGCAGATCCTTGACAAACTTGTCGTACTTCTCAATGCCCTTCTCCATCAGCGTGGAAATATAGTTCAAGCTCTCGCCGTGGAAGAAGCGACTGATTGCGTCCAGGACATTGTTGTAGGTCGTCTTGATGGTTTCGATCAGCCAGACAATACTGTTGCGCAGCGCCTTGCCCGAGTCGCCCATGGCCTGCCACAGTTCCGAGAAGATCTTCGGCAAGGACTCGATGTGATCCCTGATGGCCAGCTCGTCCAGTATGGTCAGCGTAAAGTTGACCACGTTTTTGATATAGAAATCATTCGCCTCGTACGACTGATTGACAAACAAGCGCAGATCGTTCAGATCCTCCTCCAGGACGCTTAGCTGGCTGATGTCGTCGATGAACTGTTTGTTATACTCCTTGGCCGTGCCCCAGATGACGCCCACCGACTCCACCGATTCGGTGTACAGCGACTTGATCCAGAAGTCAATGCCATCCGAGAAGGAGTTGTAAATGGAGTTGCCCACACCATTGATCTTCTCCCGCAGCTCGTTCTTAATGTTAGGACGCCAGTGGAAGCGGCCCGTAATGAGACGTGAGTGGTTCATCTTCAGGTAGGAGCTCACATCGATGATGCGTATTTCCTCGTAATTACGCCACACATCCAAATAACCGCTGCGGCTGTCCGGGATATAGCCCACCATTTGAAGATTCTGGCTGGCATCCTCCGTCAGATTGAAGTCCATGCGAGCAAAGCGTTTGGCCACATCCACAAAGACATAGCCCGTATGGTTGGTGTCGGGTGTGTCCCAGACGGTGGCATTCAGTCCGTAAATGGGATACTCCACGGTAGGCAGCAGCCACAGACGCACCGTGTGATAAGGTGAACGTCGCTCATACTCCAGCTCCCGTCTATTAAGATCCAGCATAGCCAGGAACTTGCCATACATGGGCGAATAGTCGCGCTTGTAGTGCGCAGTTGATTCCGTTTTATAGTAGGAGGGTCGCGCAGCCAGAGTGCCATTCAGTTCCACATCCAACTCGGAGGCCGGATGATAGCCGTAGAACCTGAACGTGTAGTTCGTGTGACCCAACTCGTGATACAGGTCACGCAGCTGGGCGCCCAAGACAATCAGCTGCTCGGGACTGTCTGAATAATCGACGGTCAGACGCGCCCGCAGCAGATCCTGCACACCACGGTAGTAGACGGCCTTGCAGTTGATGTCCTTCTCCAGATACGGATGCGCCACCGTCCAGCCAAATGTCTGATGATCGCGATCGCCCTTGTGCAATGGTTCTGCCGTCCACTGGAAGCTGCTGCGAATCTTTCTGGACTCTTCATAGCGACCTGTGCCGGCCCACTTCAAGGCCAAGTCCGCGTTGAAGTGCTTGTCGGTGAGATAGTACCAGCCCGAGGTGGATAGATTGCGTTTCGGATAGAACAGTTCCAGTGCAAAGCGCTGCGATTCGTTACCGTTCTAAAAGTATACAAGTAAATGATTAGCCATGCTCTAAATCAAAAAAATCATGTTTATTCCCCCAAACCAATTTAATGTCTATGCATTTATCCAAGCAGAGCAACGATTTATGCTTTATACACAACCATTTATTAGGCTTATTTGTTATAATAAATATTATTTTTTAATAAATTATTATATATTTAAAAATTTGTTCCTATTCAGATATTTTATCGCAGCTGTATGCTTTTAGGAACGATAGAAAAAAGAATTGAAAAATATAATAGCGAAAAAGAATAAAACAATTTGATCAGTGATTCTGTTTACATGATTTTCTTTACATATTTAAGATTGTCTACAAATTAAATGAAGAGCGATTTCATTTCACTTGATAGAAACTTAATCAAATGTGTTTATTTTCTTTTGTTTTAGATTCTATGTAAATATTATGAATTTAATCAAAAAAATTTTGCTTATCTGTATGTGTATTAAAAGCATTAAGAAAAGCCAAACAATTATTGAATGTTAAGTTAGAACTACTATCAAGTTAGGTATGATCAAATAAAATTATTAATGTTTGGTAAATAAATTGAGTGTGGAAATACGAAATAATTAGAGCAAGTCGCTTACCGTGCTAAAGTTGCCCAGTTCCAGATTGTATCCAATCCAGGCTGTTTCGGATAGCTCGATTTTGGCATGCTGCCTGACCACTTGCGAATTAACATCCTCGTACTTTGTGGTCAGGACAACGGCACGATTCGGATGTATGGCCACCACCTTGAACTCCTGGGCGCTAAGAGTGGTCAGCGCATGCAGCTCTCCGGTCAGATTGAAGTTCTTCGTGTTGCGCAGCTCAAAGACTTCAATGTGCTTGATATCCCGGGCACCTGCCGGATTGCGCAAGTCGCGTGTGTTCACATAGTGTATGCCCAGCGGCTTCATATCGTTCTCCAGCGTTATGTCCGTGGTGTCCTTGTAGATGGGATGCTTCTGTTGCTCCACGCGCTTGTACTTGCCATCCAGAATCTGCTGTGTATTGTAGACAACCTTCAGATTGCCCGAGTCCAAGTTGGGTCGCTCCTGCAGGCCGTAGGACACATCTGCGCGATGTCTCGTGGCCAAAGGTACCTCGATTTCGATGTTGCCATTGAGATTGTGATTGTTGCTATCGCTGTCATAGCTGCTCCTTAGCTTAAAGAAGGCGCTGTCCTTGGGCCAATTGCAGCGCACATAACGATAGCTGCGACCACTGTGAGATAAATAGGGCAGAAATAAGATATTAGCGAATTTGTAACTTTCATAACTTTGCTAATTATTAATCTAAGGCAATTTGCATAAACTCACCTTTTCGTGGTGAATTCAAAGTCCGTTTTGAACCAGGTTACGTTGAGGAAGGGCGTGCTGCTGTTGACGGAGCCATGCATGTTGGTCAGCGAATTGAAGGATACATCCACATCGGATATGCGACGACTTGCCGGGTAATCCAGGGCACAGACCAGGTTAAGGTATTCCGCATCGGGCTTGTCATAGTGTCCGCTCAGGCCCAGAGTGTGCTCACCCTTGAACTTGGGCGTTGTCAGCTTGGCCAGGAACTCGCGTCGCACTCCCTGCTTGCGCTGCATGACGAAGTCACCCTCCACCACAGATATATCCTGCTTCACACCCCACGCGACATGGGCCAAGCCCTTCAGATCACTGCTGGCATTGCGATAGGAGAAACGTGTTTCCAGCTTGCGCTGCGCCTCCAGAGTCGCGTAGCTGGCCTCGATGAAGATTTCGGGTGATGTCAGCTGTTTGCTAATCACATTACCGTGATACCTGCCGCTCAGCTGGTGGGTGTCGCCCAAGGGCAGCGGCAGTTGGGTGAGCACCTCGAAGTCAAACTCATCCGTGGACTTGTAGTGCACGATGCCGTTCACATCGAGATTCCACTTGGAGTCGACGCTGAGGCGGCCGCCGGTTTGCAGCTGCTGGAACGTCTTGCCGGGATTCAAGTACTTGGCACTGGCGTGAACAATGCGGGGCTGGGCATTGGGTCGCTCCATGTAGCTCTCCAGCACCAGCTGCAGATTCTCGGCCAGTATCCAGGACCACATGCAGCTGCCACGACCGATGTGCTGGCCAATCTGATACTCGCCGACGATTTTGCCGCCATCGGCACCTACGCCCACATCAGAGTGCAGATGCACCGAGTCGATGCCCAGCTGCTTCCACGGCGTCTGCAGATTGACATCGCCCACCAGACGACCCTGCTCCACGGGCTTCAGGTTGCCATAGAAATTAATGCGAGCTATTTCCGGTTCGGTGCTCTCCACCAGCACCGAGAAGTCCATGGGTCCATTGTTGCCACTGACGCTATATCCACCGGATATCTGGCACATCTTGCCATCCTCAATGGCGCTGAACGAGAAGCGCACCTTCTTCGGTCCCGCCTCCTGTATATTCAGCTCAATGACGCCATCGCGACCACCAGACTTGGGCTGGACACGCAGTGTCACATCGATGGGCAGGGTGTCCGTCATTCGCACTACTCCGGTTACGCCATAGGTGGCCATGTTGCGGTACAGGTGGCCCAGCACATCGTAGCGCTGCGGATCCCGAGGATTGCGAATGATGGTGCCGTGCATGGAGATGTTCCTGTAGTTCTTCAGCGGTGTCCACACTTCAATGTTGAACACATCCTTCTTCTTGGTGGCCCGTGTACCATACGCAATGCTCTGCCCATCGCGACTCAGGAAGCTGAGGTCCACGTTCAGCTGCGGACTGGGTCCTCTCGTTGCCAGCACTGAGGTCGAGGCGAGCTTCAGGGGCAGCATCGTCGTGTGCACCTTGCCATTGATGTTGACGTAGTATGCGGGATCCGTGTGCCAGTCCGTCTCGATGTGTAGCTGGCGAGGATGCGAGTAAATTAGCAGAAAGTCAGTTGAAAGTCGAGCTGGCTAGTTACCTTGTTCAGTGTGCCATTGTCGGTGACCTCAAAGCGTATATCAATAATGTTGTCCACAGCGGAGAAGTCCTTCTTAAAGTAGGCATTGCAAGCATAGTGGGGAATGACATTCGTTTCCAGTAGGATACCCACAGAGGTTTCCAGGAAGTTGTCTTCATTCTAGGGTAAAATAAAGGATTGTTTTCGTAGTTAGTGAAAAGTCCATCAGACATAAAAGTTAATGTACCTCCACAGCAGCTGCCAACGAGAGATGCGTGTGAGCTGTCGTTGAGGTGATGTTGCCCTTGTAGGCATTGTCATCGAGTTCTACACGGCCATGAATGTTGATTTCCGGCAGCTGCTCGTAGGGTGTAATGAGCTTCAGCTCAACATTGTGCGCCTTAGGCTTGACATTGTCCACTACTTTGGTGTAGTTCAGTTCGAATCCCATTTCCTGGGAGCGAGCTAGGGCATCGTGGACCAGGAAGTACGCACGCTGGTAGAAGGCGTTGAAATACAAATCGATGTGGTATTCGAACACGGACTTGAACTCCTTGGCTATGTCGAAGGGCGTGGAGACAGTAAGCACGTTGAGCACATTGATATAGTCGGGATAGTATAGGCGATCCCTGAACTCCAGGCGCCCCTGGGGCAACTGCACATTGCCCAGTATGAAATACAAATCCACATTCTCCTGTATGTCCACCTCGCCCACAACAGTGGGCCAGACCAGAGTGTCCACCTCGAAGCTGGCAAAGTAGGAGATGTAATCCTCCTCCGTCTCCAATTCGATGCGGGGCGGCTGGAAGTCATCATCGAAATGCAAATCTAGCTGCATCTTCTGGCTGCTCAATTGATTGACCAGCTTTGGCTTCGGATGTCCATTGATCTTGACGCCCAGCTTGTAATTCGACAGCTTGCCGTGCAGCTTGAATATGAACGTGTCCCGCTTCAGCAGCTGGGCAATGAAGCCGTTCTCCTCGAAGCCTGCCAGCGGTGTGAACACTAGATAGGAGTACTCAAAGTCGGTCATGTTTTGCATGTGCCAGACGCCCGTGAAGCCCAATGTGGCGTTGTTCCAGATGCCACGCATATCCACACGCTCCGGATTGACCTTCGCCAAGAGGGCGGCCTGCTGGAAGCTCTCAATGGGCGTGGCCACGCTCAACTTGACATCAAAGTCCAGCAAATTCTTAATGTCGGCCAGTACCTCCACTCCCAGTGCGGCAGTTGGAGCACGCACCTCCGCCACTGCGTGTCGCTTCTTCTCATTCATACCAAAGCGTCCGTGAATAGTGCGGAACTTCTCCAGCGGTGTTGTGATGTTCACGGTTAGCATATTATCGGTGACCTTCTTCACATAACCATCGATTGTCAACGTGAACTCGCGTATCTCGAACTCCAGCGATGCAGCTCCTTGAATCTGCCGCTGATCGTTCAGCATAAACATGGCTGCCAGTCCACCCTTGCGGTAGCCCTCGAAGGGACTTACCAGGGACACCGTACCTGAGACATTGTGATAGCGCTGATTGCGTACTACCTCCCAGCTCGACTTGATGCTGTATGTGTTGAAGGTGTCGTTCTGTCCCTTGTATCTCAGATAAAGGTCTGTGTCGATCTGCTTGGGGTCCTGCCAGTGCTTGACCTTTACATTAATCGTGGGTATGTCCTTGATTGTGCTGTTGATGCCAAAGCGCACATCGAAACTGACCAGCTGATCGTGTATGTCGTGATCACTCTTGTACCCTAGCTCCAGTTTCTGATCGCCAGCCCAGGACAGCGTCGAGTTGATTAGTATCAAATTTAGAGCGTTGTAGACGCCCGCCTGCAGGGTGTTTGTCCGCCAGCCCTCGAAGGGCGTACTCAGCTCCGCATGCACCCAATTGTGCAGTGTCTTGCCCGGCATAATGCCCGCATCGTAGCTAAACTCGATGACTTCGGTGATGCTCCATGAAGCATGCGCCTTGCCGTAGTACTTGGGACCGCCCGTGGAGGCGCTGAAGCCACAGTTGATGGTCCGTTCAGGATAGGTTAACATCACATTGCCGTCGTAGTGTTTGTTGCCCGGATTGTTGAACTCGATGAGCAGACCTAGGCGCTCCGATGGATCCCGATTGGCATCCCACTTTAGCTCCAGCGACAGTTCCTTGCGCTTATCTATGTTCAGCAGGCCCACTTTAATGTGCACATCACGAATTCTGCAAGCAAAATTTGATATACATATTTTGATACATTGAGGGAAGCAAGTCAAAAGTTGATAAGGACTCGACGTACTTGTCGATGTGAATCTCTAGCTGCAGTAGCTTGGGCTGCTCCGATAGTAACTTCGAGTTAATCCAATAATCCTTTTCCTTGACTTTCAGACGCACCTCCGCATTGGAGTTACGATTGTGCGCATTGGATGCGTACTGTACGGTCAGTCCGTAGGGATCCTTGCCGTATTTGGCCTGCAGATCGTAGAAGATCAACAGCTGATTACGTCTGTAGACAATGTTCAGCGAGGTGGTCTCAAACGAAGGACTCTCCACGATCATTTTCAGATGGTGCAAGGCCTGCACACGCGAGCTTCGATCCTTGTAGTTGCCTTTGAGAGCTACCGAGTGACCCGTGAACCACGAACCATTGACGAATATCTACAAAAATAAATAAATATAATAGAAGTTTGGGTTTGACTTATGCCAACTTACCATATAGTCCTTGGTGGCCTTTTCATTGACTTTCAGACTAGCTGTGCACGAATTAAACTCGGGCACCGAAATATTCATGTAAGCATCAATGGCAAAGAGGCTGCGACGGGGCAGGTGCACGGAAAATAGGCCCGATATCTCCTTTTCGGGTGCATACTTGAGACCCACAATAACATTGTGCTCGGTACCGTTTTTGCTGCGCTCCTCATGTCTGAAAAATGCATAATTAAAAGAGTTTGCTGTTATACAAAAAGCTATTAGGGAGTGCCTATCTATTTCCACCAATTTACACTCTGAGCTGTTCATTAATCACCCATCAAGTATGTCAAGTAGGCTAATGTATATATGTAGAAGAATTTACTTACTTGACCAATATGCGATAATCGATTTTAGATTTAGGCAGCTTCAACTCCAAGCTAGCTCGCGTACGCGAACCCTCCAAAACGGCATCCTCGGAGTGGGAGCGTGCAAAAATAACCCTAACCATGCTGGTGTAATTGGGATTTACATAGTCGGGTGCATTGTTATAGGTCAAGACGCCTTCGGTGTGTCCTTGCAGGCTCAGCCACGTAACATTCGAGGCAAAGTTCAGTTTTGGATAGGCGGTGGTGCGCAGCTTAACATTGCCACGATATTCAGTCTTCGACTTATCGCCATTGTTAACCAGACGACCGGCGAAGTTAATCGTTTCGATCTTTGATGCCTGGAACTAAAAGACACATCAGACGGTTAAGGGAAAACGAAACTTTTGATGGTATAACAATATTTGCACTTACCCTGTAATTAACCGTCATATTTGTTGAGGTGGTCACTTCGCTCTGCACAATATTGCCGCTGACCAGAGCCTGCAGCTTCTTCGTCTCGAATGAGAGGTCCACATCGTGCTGCTTGATGCCGTTCTTCTCGTTGATCTTGATAGAGCCGACCAGGCCGGTTATGTTCACGCCATTGATGGCCAGCAGCATGCGCGGCTTATAGATCCAGGCCGTGAAGTCCTGATAGCGTCGCAGCTCCATGCCCAGATCCAGTGAGCGATTGCCATTGTTGTCCAGGTAGACATCGAGGCGCCTGTAGTCCGGATTACCGTCGTAGCTGCAACCAGCGGAAGCGCGACTGTCGCCATTGACGAAGGCCACAGAAGCATTGAAGGCATTGGGAACACTGGTCATATTAGCCACAAGAATACGTGTAACTTTCGAGCCTGGCGTGGTGAATACCAGTGTGAAGTTATTGTCCTGCTCCTGCTGATCCCAGTTGTACTCGAATGCATACTTTTTGGCCGTCAGATCGGACTTCTTGAGAATGAGGCTGAAGTTTAGCGGTCCCGACAACATCAGACTGGGATAAGCTGCCGTCGCATTGCTCAGATCGGGCACGCTGTAATGCGAGCACATCTGCAATCCGATGGCGCTGTCCAACACTGGCCAGGTGCAGGTCGAATTCGCGCTGCGCTTCTCAATACCCGCCTGTGGCAACTCCTCATCCCGTCGGAGGACCAGCAGCTCGGAGCGCGCACTGAAGATCTCGTTCTTGTCTTGCGGCAGGTTGAAGGAGAATGAAATGAGATTGCGACCGCGCATCTTCAGGTTGGCCTCCACCTCCGAGTTGGAGTACAGGTTGCTCTTGACCTTTATGCCCGACTGACCCCAGTACATGTCCGTCTGCATCGTGGTTATCACATCCACGGACACCGAAGGCTTGAAACGGCCCTGCACATCGAAATGCCAATCGACGTCCATTTTATCCAGATTGCCCGAGATGCTCAGGTCCACGGATGAGGCACCAAATGCGTGGATGGCCAGTGGCATGCCCACAGCCAGGGGTACGCTATAAGATGCGTCCAGAAACACGCGCGACTTCGTATAGGTAAAGGGTTTGCCGGAGAGCAGCTTCTGCGCCTGATAGAACGGATTGAACTGGGTGACCAGCAGCGCCACCTCCGCCATGGACTCGATGTTGTAGTAGCGCAGATCGTTGCCGAACATACGCAGCCCAAATTGCGCTCGTGGATGATTATAGTCGTACTTCAGCTTGTACCCCAGTTGATCCACATTCCGATCGATGCCTTGTTTCCGGGCTGTTGCCGCGTTATCAGCGCTGCGTTTGCTTCGAGCTTGTTCCGGATCGTGCTCCTCCTCGAAAAAGTAGTCGGGTTGCTCTTGCGGCTCCAGTTCGTCCTCGGCCCTGCGCTTCAGCCGCAGGTTGTCCAGGCTGAGCAGATTGTCCAGGGTGTCATCCTCCTCGGCGCTCTCGTTGCCCAGCCAGCGATTGAGGAAGGAGAGCTTCTTGCGCAGCAGCTCACCATTCAGTGGTCCCTTGGGCCCAAAGGCATTGGCCACCAGTTCCTCAAAGCCTTCGGCACGTGCGCTAAACTCAAAGAAGTTCACCGACTGACCGAAAAGATCAGCGGTAAAATTGACGCTGGCCATGCGGGGCAGATAGGAATCGGTGCCAAAAATGAGATTCGCATCGGTTGTGGTGCCTAAAAAAAGATAAATCAAATCATTAATATTAACATTGCTACTAAAATAAGAAATTAATGGAAAAGGTTTAACTTTGGAGAAAAAACATAATGGAAAAAGAGCCAATACAAAATTTAGGTTTTTTTAAGAAAATGGGATGAGCTGAAGATTCAGCACAAATGAAAAATCAGTTTTCTGATTTATAGTTAGTGTAGCGTACATTTGGTTAAACATACCAAAATTGTATTCATCAAAGAACAAGCTGTGCTCATAGTTTCGGGAAAACTTTCGTATATCCATCTTGAACTTCTCGGAGATTTCATCGTTCAGCAGCAAGCCCTGCGCCTCAATGCGCACCGGCGAATTGGATTTGGCCAAATTGGTGAGATGAGACCAGACAAATGAGCCAACCTGATTGATCTGCTCGTGCTCCAGTATGGACTTAATGACGCCAATGGAAATGTAGTCCGGGCAGCGCATTGTCTGCAAATAGCTGAAGATGCGCAGCTCCGAATTGAAGGTGTAGTCGGCGTAGGTGTCCAAGAAGTAGCTGCGGTACTTGAGGCAGTTGACACGCCTGAAGGCGAGAATGCTCTGCAGGCGTATATCCACTGGCACCACAATATCCTTGACAATCGACTGCAGTTGCTCCGCAAAGCCGGCGGAAATGACGCCAATGTTTCCCAGGCCCTTGAGCAGGATAATCAAACGCTCTCGTTGCTTGCGATCGCCGCGATACTTTTTGAACTGACTTAGGAATTCGGTCTCCAAGAGATTGACAATTTGCGTAACTCGCAGATCCTCCTCGCAGTTGTCGTTATGCTTGCAGTAGCTGTGCACCACAGCCGTGGCACCCAGTGTGTACTCCGGATCCAACTTATTTCGCGCATAGTCGAGTATGGTGTAGAAGGTTTCCAGTGTCTCTCCATCCGGGCGAGTGATAAATGACATCGAGGTCATCCAGCTATGTGCCATGTCCTTGGAGAGTTTCTCATTCACAATTTGATCGCGCATCACTTGATACGAGGCGGTGCTGCCAATGTACGGCAGCGATTCCAGCACGTGGTTCCTGCAATTGAAAGTTCATAAGCAAAGTAGCGCCTTAAGGCCTGACCGGGATTCATCGAACGGTCTTGCGACACTACTCACTTGCCCTGCGCACAGATGCTTGCCGAGCGCTGGACCAGCACCGTCAGCGTCTTGTAGTCCAGACTCTTGGACGTCTGCAGGAAGTTGGTGAACACATCGATGAACTCGCGCTGTATGTTGGGAAAGCCCACGGCACACATTTCCACCAGCAACTCCCGAGCGGCCTTGATCTGATCATGGCTGGGCTTCACAGGTGGCGTGTGATCAAAAATAAGCGCAGAGCGTCGCTCAACTAGCTCGATATCTGAGTATTAAATATAATTAGGTGGTTAGATAAGTTATTTCAGTCTAGAAGTATGGTATCAGAGTATTACGCAGTCGGTTATTTGTCGGTTATCTTTCATTTTCCTGACTATTTGTATCTAGTACTTACTCTGCTCTAGAAACTCGCTTATGCTATAGGCGTCCTCTCCCTCCAGACTCAGTGTGCTTTGTGTAGTGGTCAAAGCGCCAGAGCTGCCATTCGAGAAGGGCACCAGCAGGTGGCTCTCCACACAGGTAATCTCACGATAAATGTGGTTATCAATGGTCAGCTGGAATAGTAAGTAAAACAAATATTTATGTGATTATTTGTCAAACTAATAACTGCATATTAAGTATTGGTAGAATATTCTTTATTCTATATATTTTATATATTCAGCACAAAAACAGTGAGTGATTTAGTACATATGAAATTGTTAACTGGAAATGCACTCACATTGCAGTAACTCTGTGAGTTCAGGATGGGCCAAATGGTTTTGTCGTCCCGGAAGGTGTACGGCGTAGTCTGCAGCACCGACTGTGTTGCATAGCGTCGCCGGCAGGTGGCTATGTCCTTGGTCTTCCGTATGGTCACGTAGACACTGTCAGTTGACTCTAGTGCATACTGCACCTGGCACTCGCCGGATACGTCCGTCTCGGTTGTATTGAAGTCCACGTCGAAGCGCATCATGGTATTTTGAAAACTGGACAGAATGCCCTTCTTAAAGTTGAGCACCCAGGGCGTCTCCAGCTCAGTGGGACACACCTCGCTGATCAGGCCATCGTGGAAGGCAAAGCGCAGCAGATTCTTGGTCAAGTCATTGGCCAACTCGTTGCTCTTGGGATGCATGTCCTCAAAGTCGGACGGCGTCTGTTCGCTGGACGTAGCCTCACCGCTACTCAAGTTGTCGTAGTAGTCGTAGACATCTTTCGTCGGCTTTTCCTCAGAGGAAACGCTGCCATTGCTGGCCTCCGGCAGCGTATCGTAGAGTTTGACTGCATTGATGCGCAAGTAACCCTCACATGGCTTGGGAAAGAATATCTCCAGATTGGCTTTCAAGTACAGATCAGAGCTATTGTCGCCGGAGCCGGCGAACTCAGTGCGCAATGATACCGTATAATCATATTTGTATAACATGTCGGCATAGCCGAATTTCGAGGTTATCGCTTCACATTGCGGACGTCCGCAGATGCGCGGATCCTTGAGTGGATCTAAAGGTTAGCAAAGAGAGGAACAATTTAAAGTAATATTTTAATCTTTTATCCTTCGCTATAAAGAATATTGTGTATTGCATTGTTTTTTATTACTTGAATGAGTATTTCGATTTCACTTACTTTCTCTTGCCGCCTGACTTGATGCAATGATCAGTGCCAGGAGCAGCCATAACGCTGCCAAAGGATTCAGTGCGCCCATGCTGGGCGTGTCTTATTTGTGTACCAAGTTATAGAAGAAAACTGTTTAGCATAACTTGAACATGGGAACAGCTGGTGTGTGATGTGTGATGTGTGTGTGTGTAGCTGAAAAAGGACAGAGCAAATATTTGTGAAAAATACATACATATTAATAATTATGCGAATATTTATAGACTACATTATATATTCGCACTGACAAAATTGATTTACAATGCAAATTGCATTAATGCATAATCAACTTGCGGTTTATTCTTTGATTCGCCAACACAAATTGAATTTGCATGCAAAGTTCATTAGGCGAAATGATTTCACTTCGTCGACTTCATCAACTGCAGTTGCCTTTAATTACAGAGATTTCGCAACTGATTAGACAAAGCAAGAGACAGTGGCCAAGTAAAGCTATAAAGCTATAAACTGACTTGCTGCTGACACATCCAGAAACTCACTCTCACAATTCACATTTCACAATTCACAATCAAAATGTCTAGCCATTACATTTGCGTAATATTTGCAAAGTGATTTTTCGCTCAAATGCGTTTCACACTTGTTGGCACTGAATACGATTCGATTCGGTTCGAACCGGTTCCTTTGAAGCTCAACATATGCATGTGGGCGTGGGCGTCGGAGTGGGCGTGGCGGAAACATTCGCCCATTATTATAACGCCTTTTGCGTATATTTCCCTTTGGCCGCAGCAAAGCCAAAGCAAATCAATTCAATTTCCACTTGATTCAACATAAAACACGCAAAAAGCAAAAACAACCGCCAACAACAACAACAACAACAAGAAACGCAGTCGAAGACCCACCCACCCAGCAGTCCTTCATCATTAATTCCAGCAATAAAGTGGAAGCAGATTGGGGCAAGCTTGCTCTTGGAGCAGGGAGGCGGGAGGAACTTACGACATTACGATTGATGCCAACTGTTGTTTGCATTTGCATTTGATTTTAGAGCAGGAAGAAAAAATTGCTAACGTTTTTTTTATTTTTTTTTTGTTTTCGCCTCCGCTTTTGTTTTGCTTTTTGCACTTTGCGATGCATATAAATCGCAGCTACAGTTGTGGTTGGGTCCTGCTCCTAGTCCTGGTTACTGGCTGCTGACAATGATCGCTGGGCTGCAAGAAACAGCAAAAGCACTTAACACTTTTTTGCGCGCGCTCTCTTTCGCTCGGTGCATGTGACCTGCATACATTCAAATGTACACATGTGTGTGTGCATACATGTGTATGTAAGTATAGATGTGTGTACATACATACATACATACATACATACATGCGTATCAATGCTTCATGGCAGCCTGTCAAAATGTTTGTGTGTGGCTGTCACAGATTGAATTGCATTGGACTAGTGCTCACTTGAAGGGTAAATAATGATTACAAATCGTCCTGCGGACGAACTTGATGCCAATTTGCGTTACCATTCTTGTTTTACCACTCACATTAAGATTATTCAAAGCAAAAAACAAAAATTGATAGAGCGACAAAGTGCGCTTTTTCAGCAAAGAGTTGGCAGATTATTAAAAATTATTCAGTGCAGCTTGTATGTAACTAACACTGGCTTATGTGTGTGATTGGAAAACTATGCAAATTAGCCACTTATGTTTTGTTTGCAGCTTTTTATTGTCATTTCGGTGAAAATAGTATATTCAGTTTGTGCTGAAGTGTGTAATGCATAAAAGTTACTCCAGTCTGCTTAGGATGCCAAAAAAAAATGATCTGACCGTTTGTCTGTCTGTGTGTATGGAAAATAGTCGCTCAGTTTTTGAGATATCGCGATGAAGCTTTGCACAAAGACTTATTATTCAAAGAGACAGCATATTGGTCGGAATTATATATTATAGTTGCCATACAACAGTAATTTTGGCCATATATCCCATGTGTGTTGAAGCGTGCCTTATGCACCAGTGTTGGATAACTGGCAAACGACAAGAATCGATTGTGCTGCCCACAATAATTTGCATTCTTTTCAATTAGTTGATTGCTGCAAAACCTTATACCTTATGTGATTTAGAAATGGCCACAAGGAAAGCAGACTGAAAGCCGTTGCAAAGCCAGCGCAACAAAAACGCGAACAATTACAAAGCACTTTCGCGGCTGCAAGCAATTCTTAATTAAATCAAAAGTGTTTCATAGTGTTGATGCCCGCAGCACTCGCATTTGAGACGGCAACAAACTAACTATATACATATATATATGTATACATATACATATATACTAACTATAAAACCGTTGTCCACGTCTATTTCATTATCTGGCTGCCTGTCAGCGAACCCGACACGGGTTATCCATCTCCCGTCCCTTGTCAGCAGTGCAAAGTGCAAATCCGATAAGCGGCTTTGGTCTCCCGCGGTCTCAGTTCGAGCTATCAAAAAATCCATCCATTCATATATGATGGGAATAGTCAGTGATATTTGATATGGCAATGCAGAATGCAGAATGCATAAATCTAATTTGCTACAGGTTTCAGTGGCTTACCATGCAATAATCATGAATGTGCTCTTCGCATCAAGCGTTAGAAGTGCTTTTAGCGTAGTTTGCTGCTCACAGATTTGTTGAGAAAAACTCATGCACTCAATAAAAGTGCCAGACTAAGAAATACCCTGAGCTTAATGCTTACATTCATTCATACTAACAAAAAGTTAAAAATTTGTTATATGTATATGCTTTTCGAGATTATACATACAAAATTTGGGGCCTCTAGTTCTGATAGCTTTTGAGTTATGGCCCAAAAGCGCTGGTCTGAAATCGAAATCTATCAATTACTTTTGAACGACAGGCAGACGGACATGGCTAGATACTGCTATTTTCCCTATCCAGTCAGAAAAACGGTATTTCTTACTTTCAAAATCCCTATCGAGCAAATATAATGAAAGTTTTTCATAAATCTACTTGAGTCAATTTGTTGAGGTTGCAAAGTTTTTAATTGCCTTATTAAAACAGTCTTCATTCAATTTATGTTTGCAAGGTGAACAATAATTTTATGAATAACTATGAAGATATAAAGTGTTATATGTTTTGTAACTTATTTTGTGGAAACTTGACTAAAATTTCCATGATTTGTTGTTTTTGTGAGATCAAGTAGCTCTAGCGTTGACTTGTAGTTCAATAAGTAGTGTTCAACCCTAAGAAAAAAAAGAGATATATATATATATATATATATATAACATTGAAAACAAAACGTGCACATTAATCGCTTGTCCTCTAATGCCAAACGAACTGTGGCCATCTTAATGCAACCTGAACAAACAAAATTTCGGTTGTTTGGCAAAGCCAAAAGCCTGAGCGCCATTTGTTTTCATATTTCCTGTACTCCGCCCCATATTTGGGGGCAGGCACACACACACGCACACACACACACACGCACACACACTCGAAGTGAAGCATTTTCCTAGTGTAGCAAACATTTTTGCACAAAATGCAATTTTCAAGTGAAGGTGAAGTTGAGTTAAGAGCTGTTTTGGGAGGCGGTGGAACTGGCCTGGGGAAGCGTACAAGCTCACATAGGTCGGAACTTTAGCAGATTGTTAGCGAGCGTAAAAACAAGAAAAAGTTAACAGCTTTCGTGCCAACGAATCTCAAATACGCTGCATATCAAATGAAAATGCTTTAAGCATTATATCGTAAACTAGAAATGATTGTGATAAAAGAAGTATATATTCTTATTAACCCATGCTGTGTGTTTGGATTGATATTTAGATTTCGTTGGATAACTGCGCGAAACCAATTGTAAGCCATAATATAATATAGAGAAAATTACTTCTGCTATAAAATTGTTGGGTTTTATAATTTTGACAGTTACTTTTTAATTCCCATTGTGTTTGCATGTGGATTAAGTCCGAATCCTAAAAATTAATGTGGGTTTTGGGTTTGGAAATGGGCTGACACCAGATTTAATTTGTTTATTTTCTTGAAAATGTTATAATGCCTAATATACTTAATTATAATCAATCATGCCAAATGCATTTAAATGCAAACGTTTATTTTACTGATTTATTTTTTGTTTCAACTTATTGATTCAATTCAATTTATAGTTTTATTTATTTTAAATGCATATTTTTGCATGACTGTCAATCAAGTCTGCATCTCGCATTGTGCTTAAAATAAACTCTGTGTGTAAATTTGTTAGATAGCCTCCTCTACTGTCTAAATATTCCTTTGGGAGGGTATGGAAAAATGTAAAATTTCTTATTCAGGCATAAATTCTCAGCTAAATGCAATTACGTTTGCTGCAACAACTTGCAGCGTGGCGAGGCATCGAGCCGTAGAGGTATGTACGCAATGGTTAAGGGTTTGTGAAAGGGTTTTTTGGGGGAGGTGGGCTGACACACACACACACACACAGATGTAAGTCTTGAGCTGCGACGGCACGCAAATCTAATAACAAATAACAAAGTGAGCCAAGAAAGTTGCATATGCAAACAGCTCCGACATCAGCTTTGAAGAGTTGCTGCTACCAATCAAATTGAAGTTCGCCATGGGAACCGAGTCCATGTCTATCTTAACGCTTATTGAAAGTTCGAGTGCATTGCACAACAACAACAACAACAACAACAATAACAAGAACAACAACAATGGGTATGACAACGGAAGCACGAATTTATTTCACCGAGTTGCAAAGCTGTTTGTGCCCCCAGCCCAATAAGTTGCTTTACCCGGCTGCAACAAGAGCCACAACAACAACAACAACAACAATAGTAAAAACTAAAAATTGCTACCAATATGCGTCTGCAGCGGCTTCTATTACTTTTTCAGCAAAAAATGTGTTTTGCTACCTGCCTGCACTCGTTTCATAGGCGCCTTGTTATTGTTGGCGCTTTCCAATTGTTTTTGTTGCCAGCTAGTCGAGGCTGGCCCGGCCCTAATGGCTTCCAAATGGGGCGCCATGTTTGGTCATTGGCTTCACGTCTCTCGTTTGCGTACCCAGCCCAGCACGCCCCGGATGCCACTCCCACTCCCATTCCCATTCCCATTCCTATTCCCGCCCAGCATGTATGCAATGCATTTTTTCATGTTCGATAAAGACAAAGGGCTCGAGGGCGTAAATTGAGACTCTGTGAGGGTGTGGGCAGAGTGGGAACCGAGCCGGCTGCAGGTGCTCCTACACTATGTTGTCGGGGCGAGAAATTGCAAAATTGAAAATTATGTGTATCACTTGAAAAATGGCTAATAAACGAGATTAAAATTGCCAGCAGCGTGATTTTCAGCTGCTGCCAGAGAATGCATTCGATGCCAAATTGCCAGAGAATGCATTTGAGTTATGGAGCGTAGAGCGTAGAGAACGTAATTCGCACTAGCATGTTCAATTACACCCAGTGCACCCAATATTCAAGGGAAATTGCCTTTGTTATAATCCAACTACTTCAATTCCTTGGGAGCAATCTATCTTTTAGCTAGAGAGAACATTCGGCTTGCGGGTGTTACAGATTAAATACCCTTGTGGACATCTGGCAGCTTTACAATATATATTTGCAGCACAGATTCATTTAGATACAGAGATATTGTAATGTGTATTTCTTTGAGAAATAATGAGGCAATATTATCTTTTGCCCGACAATAATATCAAAATAATTAAAATTAGCAGCGAAACGATTTTAGTAAGCAATATTATTGCTTTACTGACATTTAATACTTATTAAAAAATGTTATCAGCATAGTTAAACTATTTTTTTGTATTGATAATATCTTAATGGCAGATATTAATTTGAATCGTCATTGAAATATGAAATAGACGAGGGGAGATAACAAATTAATGATAGGAGATAACAAAATTATAGTTTTATTTTAAAACTATATGGCTTTCATATAATAGTTGTGTGATTAAAGTTAAAAATTTCTATAAAATAAATATTGACAATTTTTATTTCCAATTTAAATCAATATAGGAATGAAAGCCAAATCCTATGTCACTTCTAATACTTTTGGTTAACAATCTAAAACAAAATGCGAATTGAAAAAATTGTTTCTTATTTGCAATACTTATGGAAATTCTAAAAATATAATCCGATTATATAAAATAGTAATCAGTGGAAAAAACTCTCTCTCTCACTATATATATATTATCTGTTAGTCCTAAGGAGTTTAAGCTTCATACTTTTTTGCACCTGTTATACATCTAACCCATTTTAATTTAACAATTTACTTACTGTGTATATACATTCATTAAAAAATAGTTATAGTTTTTTTACTTTCGGGTATATTAATGTATACCTTTAACAAACTTAAAGCTTTGCTGACTAGAAGCATTTATAAAAGCACTTGTTTCATACGCTTTGACATCTTAGGCACACCTTGCATACCCATTTTTAATTGGTATAGAGTATAAAAATATTGCCATAATCCCTTTCAGCTTTAGTGGGTTGCTGCTTTGCAAGTATATGCAAAAATTGTCTAATGCATGCTGAGGGCTTAAAACTTGCAGCACTTTCTGACTAATAAGTCTTTTCCTTACCGTACTAAAAAGTTGTGCGTTTAAGCAGCAACACGTGCATATGTATATCAATTAGAGGCCATATAAACGTCTATAAAACTTTGCTAACGTAAAGCACAAACTTTAAGCTGTGGTTGGCGGAGAACAGCTACAAGTTTTGGGTCATAATTTTTTTAATTACAGCGCTATGAAAACTAAGCGAAACAAAACTGTGGCGACAAAGCACAGGACAAAAAAAAAAGAGAAAATAGAAATATCGCAAAACAAAACAAAACCGAAACACACGAAAACTAAAAAAAAAAAAAAAACACAAAAGGAAAACTAAGTAGCCCAACGACTGCGAACGGAGGACAACAGTAATGCAAAAAGGCGAAAAGGCAGTCAGCCTGGCCAACGATTTAAGCCATATAAAACCAGCAAACAGCCAGGCCAAAGCAGCCAGACAAACTGGCAAAGCCCGAAGAGAGTTAGCCAAACTGGTTGGAAGGCAAGGAAGGTGGCAAAAAGTGCACGCTAAATGCTTGGGAACACCTTGGCCCAGACGCCCAGAGTCCTTTGCCAGCTGCATGTCTCAAATGGGAACAGTAGCCGGGATAGTTTTTACTTTTCAAATAAATTTGCATAATTTTGTATTTTTTTTGGTTTTGTGCAAATGTGCAAAGGGAGCTGGCATCGAAATCTAAGTGAGCATTGCCGAATTATGCAAATGTTTGCCACTGGGTCTGATTCTGGCATTGTCGTTGTACAACGGTGCGTATGCGTATTGATTTGAGCACTAAACGGCAAAGGAGCGTGGGCCAGCAAGCTCTCTTCCCTTGTGCACAGCACAGTGCAATGAACTATGAGGAACTTTTGCACGCAGACATGCGGAATCATCCTCTCTCATTTAATAATTACACGACAACGTGTGCGTGTGTATGTGTGCAAGTGTGTGCGTGTGTGTGTGTGTGTGTATGGAGCATGCAAGTACTTAGTAATTGAGGAGGGAGGGGCAGAAGATTGTTGTTGCGTGTCGGGTCTTATAATGTGAGCTGGCCAATAATGTGTCGGGCGTAAGCTCAGCTCATGTGCTCAACTCAACTCGACTCAACTCGACTCGACTCCACTACGCATTTCATATTTATTTAAGTGTGAATTTACTCAATTTTAGCACAATATTTATTTAGCTGAGTAAATTTGGGTTCGTGTGTTTCTCCAGTGTGTGTTCAAACTCTCAACATATTTGAAGAAGGCAATTAAGGTGTTGTTTTCGTATAAACTAAATGCACTCTAATATATATTTAATTCGGGTGTTTGCTGCTATTTAAAGAGTTAACTGGTAAGGCAATATGTCTTAACTGAGGATGTAGTAGATATATTATTTTTAAAGGATTTTTAATAATAAATTAAAAGTAATTATTGTAATTATTTATTAAAAAGTATAGGTATTCTTAGTCTAAAGCTTGGAAAACTTTCTCTATTTAAAAATGTTTAAAAAACACAGTATTCTCAAGTGCTTTTCAATAGTTTAGGAATAGGAATCTAACTGACTGTCAAATCGATTGTATCTTTAGTATTCTTCTAGCCTTACAGCTGTGTTGTGACTAGATTTGATATTGCTACCAGATATATCTACTTGTATACAAGGAACAGGGTATCTGCAAGTCTCTGCCATTTATATCCAGGATCCTCATTGTCTCTTTAACGTATGCTTAGTTTTAAGTCTTGGCCCTAAATCAAACATGACACAAATCGTTCCACACTAAGCCCACAGCTCAGCTAGTTCTTTGATCCAGCACCACCTTCGGCAAATTCACAGTTAAATCCATCACTCCATCAAGGTGTTGCTGAATGCGTCGCCACGTGTCTACTTGTGCCTCCTCCTTCTCCTCCTCCTCGTCCTACTTCCTCCTCCCACTCCTACGCTGGAGCTTAGCGCTCTTCTGGTTAAAGCAGATTGATGCGCTTTGCAGACAACGTCGCCAAGGTGCGCCAACCGCAAATGATGTCAAATGTTGGCTACAAAGCATAGCACAAATAATGAAAAACACTACGACTGTAATATTTGCGGTTCTCTTGAGGCTAAGTGCGACGCTGCTGACCAACAAGTGGGTAGTATTTTCCATGAACTTAAATAGCTGCCTGCGGCTTAATATGATGTAAATGCATATGGCAGAGAGGACACGAATGGCAAAAGCAAAAGCAGCACAGTTATGTACACCTAATTCCTGGGGGTGCAGCTTTTACCTATTTGCACAACTGCATCTTTGACTGTCACTTTACATTTGTCGCTTTCGCATGTTCACAAAAAATGCACACACACACACACACACATATACTGTATGCATATGCAAAGTTATTTAAGACAACGGAACGGAAAATGCCAAAAGCGCAGCGTGCAATGCCATTTTCAACGCAACAATCATACGCCGCGTGGTACGGGCCAAATGCACACCTGAATGGTTGCAACGCAAAAAAAAATGGAGCTGCTGTCTCTCCTGTCTGTTCCTTCTGTTGTCTTTTCGCCACTTGTGCGCAAATTTTTGGAAGTTAAGCAAAGTGAGCGCTATGCTGCTGGCAGCTAGCTGGCTTGCTGAACAAATGCTCCACACACATAAGTACAGGCAAACATATGTCTTCTGCAGCTGACAGCAGCTTAAGAGAGTGCAAGGTATTTTGGCAATAACTATTTTACCCGCCAGCAACTGTCATAACTTAGCTGAATGTGTGCATATATTATAAATAAATGGTATGGTATGTGTTTCACAAAAGTTCGTTTAATTAAAGTAAATGAATACAATTAATTTGAAATCAAACTGATGGCCCCAGCGGCTGTAAAGTTTAGACAAAAATATACAATTCAATCATTATCAAAATTCGCAACGCATTTTTTATATAATTGTTTGAAAGTAGCTGAGCTGTGTGTGTACTTTGATCGGTCTAATTTAGCAAAAGCATAATCATCCGACTTGAATCAGGATCTTTGGAGAATCATAGATTATTTATGGATGCTTTCTATTTTTGATAAGTAAACAAACATATTTGTTTCCAGAATTGCTTCCCGAGCTGTTATCTGTAGCTCTTATCTTGTCTTTGCTCGTCTCTTCCGTAAGTCGTTATCAGTAATGCCTAAGACTTAATCTTAAGACTTCCAACATGACAATGCAAAAAGGTGATGTGTTTTGTGGAAATCTTGTAATAAGCCTTAGTCATATTAAAAACAATACTAAAAGAATAAATAAACGAGATAAAAAACTATAAGTAATCTGATTATCTACTAAATAACGAAGATTTTTTTACATCAAAAACTACATTGTAGTCAAATGATTAAAATAAAGGAAAAACATTTAGTTATGTAGACCTCAAAAAATAGGAAATAACCAATTTTCTCGAGATCGAATCATACTAAAGTACATTCAGTCCATTCTCTTTATATATAACAAGTAAGAGTGCTGTAGTCGGGAGTGCCCGACTACGAGATACCCTGAACCCAGTCCTTACAATCATTCATACTAATCTAAGCACACACATGCTGCAGTATAAGCAGTATAAGCAGTGCAAGCGGTTTAAGCAGTTAGCTTGCTTTTTCGCTGAGCCCCACACAATGGAAAGTTAAATCTTAAATAACTTCTATGTTTATTGTCCGATCTCATTGAAATTTTCGGGGCAAGCAATTGTCCATAATATGTGTTACCAAACCAAATTGCAAGGTCGTACCTTCAAAAATGCATTTTTTGAACTTTTGGGGGGTTTGGGGGGTGGTATCCAAAAAGTGAAATATTTGTTACATGTGTATGCTATTCGAGATTATACATGCCAAGTTTGGAGCCTCTATCTTTTATAACTTTGAAGTTATATCCCAAAAACGCAAGTCTGAAATCGAAATTTATCGATAACTTTTAAACGGTATGAGTTATCGATAAAATGAAATAAACTTGATCTGTCCCGGGATTAGGAGAACTTATGTTCCAAATATGAAGTCTCTAGCTCTTGTAGTCTCTGATATCTGTGTGTTCATACAGACAGACAGACGGACAGACGGACAGACGGACAGACGGACAGACGGACAGACGGTCAGACGGACAGACGGACAGACGGACAGACGGACAGACGGACAGACAGACGGACATGGGTAAATCGACTCGGCTGTTGATACTGATCAAGAATATATATACTTTATATGGTCGGAGATGCTTCCTTATGCCTGTTACATACTTTTGCACAAAACCATAATACCCTTTTTACCCATTTTTAATGGGTTCAGGGTATAAAAATGATATAAATAGATTATTTGCAAATATAATTTCATAGTTATCTATAACAGTTCTTTGCTGTTTATTTCACTTAGCTGCTTTGATTTCATTCAGACGTTGATCTCGCTTCAACTTTATGCCAATTAAAAAGCATTTATCAGTAAAAACATTAGCACGTTTTGCAATTATTTCATTCGGCAGAGGAGATATTTCACTACTTGCATTGAATTATTCCATTTTGAACTTGTCAACACACATTTTGCTCGGCTTTGCATTTCTTATTTGTTTGCCTGAGGCACGTTTGAGAAGTGAATGAAGTGCAGCTGGATTTTTGCACATTATTTCATTGTTCCAAAGGAAAATCGTAATAGATTGGTTAGCACTCAATCAATGTTCTCTCGCACAGTTTCTTATCACACACAAACACAGAGAGAAGACGCACAGCGATAATTTTATATTTATAAAACTTTTATAGAAGTATTTTCTGTTTCCATTGTTGAACTATTGAACTTTCTTATCAGCTGAGAATTGATTCTAGCTCGAACACGTTGAAATTTCTACTAAATTTTATTTCACATGTGGCACAGTTTTTTTCTTCAATTATTTGAGGTTATTTTCTAGCATTTTCCTATGAAATTTCGACTTGAATGCAGTTTTTCATCTCTTTGATGCTTTGCATATTTTTGGGCGTACGCCAAGTGATATCGCCTTTTTGGATAACTGCAGTTAACGTTCAACTAGCTGGAGCTGGTTGAACTCTCGTTAGGCAGTTTTTCCACACAGTTTTACACGATTATTCACATTTGAATGCACTTGGCACGGGCAAAAGCAAAAGCAAAAGCAAAAAGCGCAACGCATTAATGGGCCTTGAAAGCACTTCCGGTGCGTTGAGCAGTGATGATTTGCGCCATTTTGAATGGCTGGCAGGTTAACGGCTTAGCCGTTAGCAATGCGACGGCGCAACAGGATGACAAAAACAAGAGCCAGAGCAACAGCAAATTATCCTTACTTCCGGTTAGCGCGGCGAACCCTTTTCCGACTCTCCACTTTCGACTCTGAACTCTGAGCTGCGTCCGCTCGTCACGAAGCAGCAAACACGAATGAGCCGCCGCTTGGCCGCTGATGCTGCTGCTGCTGCTGCTGGGATTCAGATTCGTCCGTTTCGAATCGTGCTGAGCCGACGACCAAGTCTCGGTCTCGGCTCGGCTCAACTCGACTCGACTCGGCTCGGCTCCCACAGAGATAGCGCTATCATTTTTGCTGTCTATTTTCCAGCATCTATTCGATGTGTCGTGAATGAACTGAAACTGAACTAAACTGTAGCTGAACTGAACTGAAGCTGAACTGAACTAAAGCGTCACAGCATGAATGAAAATTGTCGCACGTATATCAAAATCAAACGCAGACTCAGACTCAGACTCATACGTATGCCAACTGTCAGTAGGTATTATCATCGGCCACTATCGCTGACATTCGCATATCTATACACATATCTTTACACATATTTATGCCAATGCCCATGCCGATGTCCAATGACTTTGCCCAGCAGCTGTCCATATATCAAAGACTGCCAGCAGCAGCCGCAAACGCAAAAGCAGCATCTGAAACTGCGGCGGCTTTTCTATTTTGATTTGATTTGAATCCATTCGGTTTCGCTTCATTTTCGTATGTCAACTGACGTCCGTTTTCGCTTATCAGTTTTGGACTTGATGTTATTTATTTTGCTCGGTCTTGTCTCTGGTTCTCTTGTCTTCTCTGCCCCGCTGTGCGCGTATTTATTTTGTAGTAAAATCAACAGCCAGCCAGTCAAGCAGCACATCATTAATGATAGCAGCAGCAGCAACAGTTCGGGGATTAGCTTCTGAATGCTTATTTTCCAAGCTACTGGCTAGTTGAACAGACAAGTTTTGTTTGCGAACTAAATGCCTGAAGCATTTCCGATCAGGACAACTGTTATTTCATAATGCTTTAAGTATTTCTTAAAGACTTGTGATTCCCGAATAAGGTCGATAAGACATCACATGCTGCTGGTATAAATATGTACGCACAATACCTATATTTCTGTTTGGCCAGCGTCTTCGATTTGCATCCGATTGTTAATAAAATAAAAGTAGAAAAGCAAAGCATAGCAAAAATATTTTGCCGGATATTGGATACAAGAAGGACAACACGTTGTCCATCGGCCTTCTACAGCTGTTGCTGTTGCTGTTGCTACTGGGAACTGTCCCAATGTTGTTGTTCGTTCCCGTTGTTGATGATATTCTTTTTGCCAGCTGCTGTGCCATTTTAAATTTCTCAATGCAAACATATATTTGTATTTATTTTGTGTTCGGGCTTTAACATTCCACTTCATCAATCCGGTGGTAAAGTCTTGTTTCCCATATGGATATTATAAAACAAAACTTTATTAACCGTATTACTTTTGAAAAGTGAGCAAAAACAAGTGGGGAAGGATTATCTTCGGCGTGCCGAAGATTTTATACTCTTTTCGAACCAATAGGCAATTTTCACTCTGCCGACTGCACCACTGAAATTTCATAAGCTGTACAAAATCGTTTTGTCGCGTAAAATTTTTTTTTTGTTCTAAGAATATTTAATTCATTGCCAGTTGTATAGCAGCTATAAGATATAGTGATCCGATCCGGCCGGCTCCAACCAATGTGATGTCTCTTTGAATAATAAGTATCGGTGCAAAGTTTCATCGCGATAGATTAAAAAACATGGGATATATGGCCAAAACCGACTTCGAGTTGTATGGCAGCTATAAGATATAGTGATCCGATCCAGCCGGCTCCAACCAAGGTGATGTCTCTTTGAATAATAAGTATCGGTGCAAAGTTTCATCGCGATAGATTAAAAAACATGGGATATATGGCCAAAACCGATTTCGAGTTGTATGGCAGCTATAAGATATAGTATTCCGATCCGGCCAGCTCCGACCAATGTGCTGTCCCCTGGAATAATAAGTGTCTGTGCAAAGTTTTATCGCGATAGCTCAAAAACTGAGGGACTAGTTTGCATACATACAGACAGACAGACAGACAGACAGACAGACAGACAGACAGACAGACAGACAGACGGACATGGCTAGATCAATTTGTATTGTCATTCTAAGCATACTGGCAGTAACTTTTGGGGGTCTCCGACGCTTCCTTCTATGCGTTACAAACTTCAGGACAAACTTAATATACTATTTTCTTCGAAAAGAGTATAAACACACTAGGATACAAATCAAGAAACCTTCCAGTCAGCACAGGCTGCTTTATTTTTAAAGGTTATATTATAACTAATATGCTCTGTGAATGCAACAAATGCTGAGTATAGTTACAAAAGCAAGCAACTTAAAACACCTCTAAAGCCGCACAGAACAAGCCACAAAATGTTGATAAATTGTACCCACAGTTTTTCCAGAAAGTATTGCATAAAAGTTTAGCCATTGATCTGAAATTCGATTGTTTTTGCCCTAACTGAGAGTTTTATAATTTTGTCAGAGAAGCAGCAAGCATTTTAATATATAAATCAAGCTTGATGATGTTGATATTTGAAGAAGCACAGCCCTTTGTAAACATTTATGTTTATTACATTCTACACTTGAATACAATTGTTTCATAATTTTTCAATTAAACTATATAACAGAAGAACATTTAATCTTTGGCAACCATTCGACATATTTTCCATTTCGCCTGTCGTTTGTTGTGGAAATAAAAGTTGCAAGCATTATCAAATGGGTTCGTCAGTCAGGTGTGGCAAGGATTCGCCCATCCTTGCGAGTCAACTGTGCAACTGTTTGTTTGTCTTTGCTGCATTGTGAGTCAATGAAATAAATGCTGGGACATTTGCCACTGCGTCTGTTGCACATTTTATGCATATAAGTGGTAAATACTTGGCAAAGAAATCTTTTTGCTGCTCGCTCCCTGGGCATCTTGTAAAGTTGTAAAACACATCGCTTGGCTTGATTTTGGGCAAAAAGTTAAGCTCAACTTGAGTGTGATGAGCTCAGTTGCGGGGAGCGACATTTGCCTCAAGTGATTGTAAAGTTTAGCCAAGAGTTTTCATAGTTTATGGTACACTTATGCACTAAGGGGCGTTTGAAAAATTACACTTGCTTTAAATTGATTGCATTACCTAAAGCAACTTATTTGGTGCTTAAAGCTTTTTTCTAAATAACAAATTGAAAAATTACAATAAAATTAAGCAGAAAATAATGATTTTTTATGTAATTTTGTATAAGTTTCACTTGTACCACTAGTAATTAAATATTTTAAATAAACAAATCGAAAGTTTAGGGCTGTTTTATGCATTTTAGCTCTCACTAATACATTTTCCCTTATATTTTAAGTTCAAATAAAATAAAACAGAAACAGTATTTTTTAGTGACAGTATCTTAATTTATAAGTTTCCCTTTTGACACTAGCATTTAAATACTTTAAATAAATAAATTTATAGATTAAGGCTGTTTTATTGATTCTAGTTTTAATGAATACATTTTCACTTATATATTTTAAGCGTTAAGTTCAAATAAATAGTGACTAGTGTCCTTATTTATAAGTTTATATTTTAAGACTAGGAATTAAATATTTTAAATAAATAAATAAATCTTTTAGGTTTCTTTAAGGTTTTTACATTTTTATTTAAAAATTTGTTTCGTAAGTAAAAATTTAGTTTATGCTATTCTATAAATATAATATTTACATAAAAATGTGCTTCAGTAAATTAAGTTAGCAGCTGGTCTTTGGTCTCTCAACAGATAGAAAAGATTTTCAATGACTACGAGGAGGCAAACATTTGTTTGATATCAACTTTAAGCCGGAAATCATCCAGAACAATCGTAGCCCTAAATTAGCCAAGGATTTCTGCGTCCAACTGCTTCTAATGCTTCAAGAAAGTGCCTTAGTAAAGGACTTATAAAGTTGCCAAAGGAACTTCATTGGCTTATCATTGGCAGCTGAAAACTTTGTCATGTCTATTAAAATGTCGTCGCCTGAGCCACTCAAGCAGAAAATGGCCAGCAACAAATAGCCAGGCGCTCATAATTATTTTGTTGTTGCTTGGCACAAATTTCTCATTTGCGGCAAGTGCAGCAAAGAACCACAAACCAACATGGCAATAATTAAAGCCCAGCAACAACAAAAGTAGTGGCTGCCAAAGAGAACAACTATTTATCTAGCAGTCGCCGGCTGCTGTCATAATAAAACACGCAGCGAAAACCGCCACTGACAAAAATTGCAAACAATTTAAGCAACTGCGGAAAATGGCGAAAGGAAAATATAAAAATAAAGCCACTAAATAAATAACAGCAAAATAAACGCAAGGAGTATAAAAAAAATGTTAACCGCTCCAAAAACATACGAGGAACGAAAAGCAAAAAAAAAACTAAAAACAAAATAAATAAATGAAACTATGAGAAATTGCAGCACTTGTAATGAAAGAAGTTTTAAGCGCTGGGAGCTGAGCGCTGAGAACTGAGGGCTGAGAGTCGGGTGAATGCCGAATAATAGAGCAGCGGAAAAATAATAAACTCATAAATAGTGTGACAAGCAGAAGAAAGAGTGCGAATGAGTGCTGGAGGACGTGGAGAAATGAGAACGAGGAGGCAGCAGAATAGAACGGATCAGACCAGAGACGACTGATGAAAGATTTACGAAAGCCCAAGCCCAACAAGTACGAGTGCTCTAGTCGGGAGTGCCCGAATACGAGATACCCTGAACCCAGTCCTTACCATCATTCATACTAATCTTAACACACACATGCTGTAGTACAAGCAGTACAAGCAGTGCAAGCGGCTTAAGCAGTTAGCTTGCTTTTTCACTGAGCCCCACACAATGGAAAGTAAAATCTTAAACAACTTCTGTGTTTATTGTCCGATCTTATTGAAATTTGGGGCAAACAATTGTTAATAATATGTGTGACCCAACCAAATTGCAAGGTCGTACCTTCAAAAATGGGTTTTTTGAAATTTTGGGGGGATTGGGGGGTGGTATCCAAAAAGTGAAATATTTGTTACATGTGTATGCTATTCGAGATTACACATGCCAATTTTGGGGCCCTTAGCTGTTATAACTTTAAAGTTTAGTCCCAAAAACGCTAGTCTGGAATCGAAATTGATCGATAACTTTTAAACGGTATGAGTTATCGAGAAAATTAAATAAACTTGATCTGTCCCGGGATTACGAAAACTTATATTCCAAATATGAGTCTCTAGCTCTTATAGTCTCTGATATCCACGTGTTCATACAGACGGACAGACGGACGGACATGGCTCGATCGACTCGGCTGTTGATACTGATCAAGATTATATGTACTTTATATGGTCGGAGATGCTTCCTTATGCCTGTTACATACTTTTGCACAACTTCATTATACCCTTTTTACCCATTTTCAATGCTTTCAGGGTCTAATAAGAGCAAAAAGGAGCCGAAAAATGCGACTGGCTGGCTGGCTAGAATGGCATGGATGGAAAAATTAATATGGCTGCTACGCTTAGGCGTTGGAAGGTTGGTAGGAAGTTTGTTTATGCACAGCCCACTGGAAACTCTAATCAACGCTAACACTGCAAATTGTTGCATCAAAGTCGCTGACATTGTTTTAATTTGCACAACTCTCTCTCTCTCTCTCCCTCTCTCTGTCTGTGCTTCTGCCATTTTCAGGCATCAGATGTCAAACTTTTTCGAGCATCTACTTTTCGATGGCAATGATGAGGAGGCAGGCAGGGGCGGACAGGGAAGGGGGCGTGGCCAGGAGAGAGAGACTGTTGCTTTTTATTAAGAATGTGCAGCGCCAGTTGCCGAGTCGCAGTTGAGTCGCAAAACTTTCGGAGCTGTCTTTTTTGCGGTTGAGTTCCTTGTTGCAGTTTTTGACAATTGCAAAGTTGTTCTTGGTACGTGTTGCTTTTGGCCTAGAAACTTTTTAATGAACGCTGCTAAAATAGATTTGTTATATTATTTTGAATTTCTGTTAATTTATTTACCCATTAAATACCACCAAAATTAAAATAATCAGAAACTAGCAGCTCGAGTATCAATTGGAAGTTTACTTTTGTAGCGTAAAGACATAAACAAGATTTAATATTTGAATACTGAAGAAAAGAGACATCTGGCTGCTCACTTTAGTTTTTGGTAGTTTTATTTTCACTGCAGTTGCAAAATGGCATTTCTTGCAAGTTAATGAGACTTTTGAGAACAAAACAATTGATTGGCTTTAACTTAAAGCATACATATTATGTGAGTAGACATTTGAAAATCAAAGCTGAAAGCTTTGTGCTTCGTGCAGCAGGTTGTTTTAATTGAGCTCTTTCAGTGCAATGCAGTTGTTGTCTAACTTTAGCGACTGCCACAAGGATATCTCTTGACACACAATTCAAATAAGTTGCACTTGGCAATTTCATTTCCCACATATAAATTGCAGCCGCAGAATAAAAATCGTTGCCTTGCCGATATCAATATATGTATGCAGAGCTAGCAAACGGGCGGAAATGAAATAAAACGCAGCCATCTTCACTGCTGACTCCTGATGCCATCCGTATCCGCATCCGCATCCGCAACCCTTCATCTCCTACCGTCTCCACCTTCGGTGCTTGTTTGTCTGCCTGCAGGCTGTGTGAACTGCGAAAAGTACAAGGATGTGAACGTTGCATAGACGACGGCGCCGGTAAAGTTTGTTAAACAGCCGCCGGTAAAATTATTGAGGAAACGCTTCTGCAGTTATGCCAGAGTACAGCCCGAACCGGAGGTAACAGTTGCTAGTCCACTTTACGAGGGAGCCAAGCAGGCTGCTAAAGTAGCAAATGGCAGCAGATGAGGGCAACAAGAATCCGAAACACTCGTGTTCAATGTGTTTCTAAGCGAACTCGCTGGCACAATTGTTATTAGCATCCTGCGCCAAATCAGAAACAATTGTGAAACGCAACAACTGGGGACAGTTCTCGAAGCACTTGCTCGCTCGCTCGCTCTCCAGACGTGCTCCATAAATATAAACTATCTCGGCAGCAGCGCCAACATTACATTACCTCATATCCAGTGCGTGTCTTCGGCATAAGACATAAGAGCAATGTGTTTCGATAGCTATGGGTAGGTAGCCCCCACAGAGCCCCTTGCCCCTTTGCCCCTTTGACCCCATCCTGCTGCCTGCTGCCTGCTGCCCTTCGGTCACTTATGGCACAACGACAGCTGAGTGAATGGCTTGTCCTGCAAAATGAACAAATATGAAGGCTGTAGTAACAGCGAAGGATTGCTGCAAATGGGCTCTCTGACATTGTGTTGCCCTTTACATACTGTGGGTTGTATTGAAAGCGAGATAAATCGACGCATCCGTCGAGCATATCAACTTGTGTGTTCTTTTTAGCCTTCTGCAGGACAACTCACAACTTACAAATATCTTCTGTCAAGGCATTCTTGTTGGCTTCTCTGAAAGTGGTTAATGATGCTGTACTTACTGTGCAGCTTGACATTTATTTGGAATATTTGTTAAAGCTATACTTACCTCGTTCCGCATTTCGATTTCAATTCCATGTTAAGCGCTTG
This sequence comes from Drosophila flavopinicola, assembly GCA_035042425.1. Taxonomy (NCBI): domain Eukaryota; kingdom Metazoa; phylum Arthropoda; class Insecta; order Diptera; family Drosophilidae; genus Drosophila; species Drosophila flavopinicola. Next base: position 756,416 of record JAWNLL010000454.1, on the reverse strand, counting down.
TAGTCAGCTTTTTTTCTTTAAGCTTAAAGAACTTAAAAGAATTTCAAGCTCAGCCACTTTAAGCTTGTAACAAGTATGAGTGCTCTAAGGGGATACCCCAAGCCCAGTCCTTACATTCATTCATGTTTACCTATCAATACACATCCATGCAAACACACACATACTGCAAGCAGTGCAAGCAGTACCAGCAGTGCAAGCAGTTTAAGCAGGCATACTTCCTTACAAGGAGCCGCACTTTAAATGCAGATTTACAAGGAGCCCTAGCAATGATCCAAACTGCCAGGGGATCGAAAATCGGATAAGTTTTATCCAAGTTATGGCAGTCTTAGGTGTTTTTCAACGTATTTCCGTGGACTATCGATGCCATAACCATATATGGCTTGTGTTTCATAAAAAATCTAAAATTAAACAACAATCCCCTCCAAAAACTTTGTTTGCCAACCCTAAAACCCATTTTGAATGGGTTCTGGGTATAAAAATTAACTTGTACATATATTTGACCAATTTATTGTACACATCAGTTATTTTTTTACTTTCAAGATATTAAGCAGTCAGCATACATTATTTAGCTCAAATCCCATCTCTGTCCGCCGAATTACGCCTAGTTAATTATATTGCCAAGGTAAGGCTTTTCAATTTGGCCAACTCAGCCGCGGCAGGAGCACACGATCCCAGACTAATTAATACAAGCTCCCCATGGTATCATCAGTTACACACAGGCCCTATAGCTGGAGCGCAGTCAATTTCCAAAGCAGCTGTAGATGTGTGCATGTGCTCATATAACACACATTACGTATACGCAACGTTATCGGCGATAGCGCAGACAGACCCATGCTACATATGTGCGAATATGAAATAGAAACGACAAAAACTACACACACACACACACACACACACGCACACACATACCCATACATATATGATAGCTGCTTAAATACTTTGCCTTTTGTTAATTCTCCCTTTTTCCCGCTGTGAAGAGCTAGCTGCGGAATTTCATCAGAACATCGCATATACAAGCAGCTCAGCAATTTGTTCTCATTGTTCCATTATTTGGTACTGTGGACTAACACTGAAACTAGCCTTTTAGTATTACACAAACTTTAATATTGAAAAGTAATCATATTAGCAATGGGAATGTCTCACTATCAAGATGGGGGACAGAGTTTCTAAGTCTACAAATATATTTGCATTTTTTTTTGTAATTTACAAAATTGTCAATTTGAATCATTCGCACTTGTATTTGGAATGATAATATTACTTTTTATCTGCGTATAAAGTATCAACTAGTCGAGCACTTTCGTTTGCAGCTGTGTTAGCTCTTGCTCGAAAAAGTATGCTACAGAATAAGCTAAAGAATTTTTTTAGAACCAACATTTTTGATGCAAAATATAAAAGAACGCAAATAAATAAAAAGTATGCAAGCTGAGTGAGTCTAAATAAATTGAATTACTATGTTATACAAGCATACATAATTTATAAACAAATAAATATATTGAAATTGAATAAGACTTGAATTCAAGCATTTAATTTAAAATAAACCATAGCAAAATAAATAAGGAAAAATGCGTGCATTTAAAATGTTGTGCAGTATTTATGTTTGTATTCTGTCCGATTGTTGAGTGTTGTTATGAGATGTGGCCTAACAATAAAATTCAATGCTCTAAAGCCATTCAAGTCACCTGCAACTCCAAACAATACATTGGCGACAAGTTTACTATAGAACTTCTGCGAATTTGTTTTTGCATGGAGGAACTTCGCCTCTTTTATATTCATCAAACGGGAACAACGAAAACACGACTACTGCTGTTGTTGTTGAAACATTGAATTTCCTGTTTGACATTGTATATTGATATTTTGTTGCGATCTATGGGCCAGGCAATTGAAACGGAAATTAAAACTGGCCATTTGTTTGAACTGAACTGAAAGAGCGACGGCAAAATGTTTGTATGTGTATGTATGTGTGTGTATATTGCTCACATTGGCGAGTATTTAACAATTTGCGGTCGGTCCTCTCATTAATGCATAATCGACTGTGTAAATATGTATGTTAAACCGTTTTAAGAGCGCATTGTTGTTGTAATGCGATAAATGCGCATAATAAACGTGTTGCATATGCAATGAATGCCATTTAAAATGAGAACGCAAATTAACAGCGGGCGGATGTGGGATGTGGAATGTGGGATATGGGATGTGGGTGGACTGATTGATTCGAGGTTGGGCAATGAAACAATGTTAATATGAATCGGTCAATGATATTATTATCGCAATTTCAGTCTGTGCGTATTGCATTAATTTAATGTGCGAATAAACAATGCCATATTTTTTGGTATTATGGTTCGCTTTTAATGCAATTTAAATGAGCAAACGAAATAAGAAAATGAGTTTATTAAGCGCTGTTCGAACTTGCAAAGTGCTATTAAATAAAGAAATTCGAATATGGTTAACCCAAGGGTGTAAAGAGGTAAGCATAGATATCCAGATATTTTATTCTTAGTTCTTATCGATTTTCTAGCAGTTTAGGGGAAACTATAACAGATTTCTAAAACTAAAACTAAAACTATATCGATTGTTTTTGTAAACTGTCAGAAAATTATACCTAAAATGAGTTTCTCCATGTATTTAAAATAATAATTAATCTTTATGTACTCTCGCACTTAATCATTCGCTCTCTCTCTCTCTCTTTCTCTCTCAATCTGTCCTTATGCATTTATTTTTCACAGCCTTGAATAGTTTAATACGAAATAAATGCATACATATGCCAGGCAATTTGTCCACAATTTCCTTCCGTCAGACAAAAAACACACTTCGACTATTATAAATATATAAATAAAATAAGTCTTGCGCCTAGCAACGAACACCATTTCAAATTCCATATATTTACATGACACATTTATCATTTGAATGACACCTCAACATTGCTTACTAATTTAACGGTCCAACGGCTCATGGGCCGTATATCATAATTTTGCTCATTTGCCAGCCCTCCTCAATGGGCATTCATCAATTTCGCAGTTGCCGCAATTCCAATTGCCATTCACACGCATTGCTCCACTTCATTTTAATTAAACTGTTTGCCTCGTTTTAAGCGCACTCAAAGAAAAACCAATAATTTGTCTCCGCCATATTTCATTGGTCTGTCCACACCGCTCGCGCTTCCTTTTGTCCAATCGATTGCCAGAAATAAAATTGGCATCGATGCCGCTAACATTACCAATGCAAATGCAATCGGTGTCAAGCGAACCGAGTCCTGCCAGGTCCTGCGCTGCCTGTAATTGCTGTGCCACAGCGTTTTATTTTAATTTTCAAATAAAATTTTCGCACATTACTCAAAGGCTCTCTCCGTTGTTCCAGTCCCGGCGGCAGCCATTGATGCGTGCCACCCACACAAATTCAATAAAACCAAAAAGGATGCACAGACCCAGACAAGATTAAAACAACAACAACAACAACTGCGACGGCTCTTTTCAATAAATAACAAGAAAGCAAAGGCAACCGCAAAAACCACGAAGCTTTTAATATCCTAACAGCTGTATTCATCGCAATTATAATCAGCACTGTTATTGTATCAATTTTTAAATATGATACAGAAGTTCTAAAGGCAAGTTTTGGGCATCCTTAAAGTAGAACACTTAAACATATAGCTTAAAGGGTTTTCTGTACATGGTAAAATCAGTTCTTTGTTTATGCTTTAAATTATATTTGTATTGAATTTAACATTTATTAAGTTTGTATAGTCCCCGAATAACTCTTTAAATTCAATCATATGGTGAACTATTTGAATAATATTTTAATCATGTTTAAATCAACTAGTAGAATATATATAAATAGTTCGAAATTGATCAGTAGAAATAGATTTATTTTCAACCTTTAGAAGTTAAAATATTGAATTTCGATGTGCCAAGAACTTTGAAGATAATCCTTCCACACTTGTTTTCTTTAGATTCGATGCTCAGAACAGTTTTCATGTCCTTTCGTTTCTTGTAGCAAAGTATTTGCGAATACTACTAATGACCAGACTATGATCACATCTGATAGAACAAATCAACATATTCTTTCAAAATGAAAATCGATTCTTATCAGTTTTGTTCGCTAACTTATATGCAAATGGCAAATACCTCTACAAAGTTAGCACACCCTTTGCAAGTGTATGAAAAATATGGTTCCAAGGTCTGTGCAGAGTAGTGTCTGGCTCCTAGTTTTGCTCAGTTGTGCAGTCAGTCAGTCAGCCTGTCCTGTCCCGTCCCGTCCTGCGGTTATAATTAAAATACAAAACCATGCGGCGCGTGTTGCACGGCTGATGTTGCCGGCATTCCAGCTGTTTGTTGTCCAATAATTTCATTTCATTTTATTTCATCAGCAGGCGGAATGTTGTGCAGACTTTGCCAATTGCCATTTGGCATTTGCATGGTGTGCTTGATATGTTGATGAAATTGTGGTTATTAAAATATATACGTATGCTCATAAGTATGCAGACATGAGCGTGTAAAATCACAAGCGAACATCAGGTGGCAAGTGGCAAGTGGCAAGCAGCATAGCACAGCACAGCTCAGAAATTTACCTCACACTTGCAACCATTGTGGCTGCCGTTAAGTAGACTACATTTAATTGCGAGCGCTCGCATCAATTGTTGACTGCAATTGTGGGCGTGGCACAAAATGGGCGCCAAACTGGTGAATGGGTGAGTGGAAATTGCGGTACATGCCGTTGTTGTTGTTTAATTTGCTGGCCAAGTTGTGCTTGCCCCGTGGGAAATGAATACCGGCCAACTTTGCGAATGCCATTTAAATCAGTCAGTAATTACTTTTGCACTTTTTAATTGCGCTACGTGTTTTGTTTTTGCTTTCAACTTTTTATTTGACTCTTAGTAGTTGTATTATCATATTTTAATCCTATCAACAGGCAATTGGAAAAAAATATAATAAATATGTTTAAATGTATATTTGGTGATAAATCAAATTTCTGGTTAAATGTGTTTCGTTATTTTCGAATGTTTCGAACTGGGAGTGAAGACAGCCTATTCCTGAAACACGTTTCATTCCATTGTGGCCTGTAAGTTTAATTATGCCATATTACTGTTTAATTTTTCAAAAATATTCATGTAATCAAACAAATTGTGCTGTAATCAAAGTGCTTAAAAGAAAAACGGGCATATTAATATATTTAAGGTTTTCTTTTAATTTATTGATATTTAATTTTGTTTGTTTTCTATATGTCACACATATAACACAACAAATTTAGAAATAAGCGAAATAAGCAAATACAAATTTAATAAAATTGATGAAAAACAGATTTTGCTATCTGCGTATTATCTTCAATTAAATAGTAAATACTTGTAAATTAGGCGGTCATGTTTCTATTGTGTAAGTATTCTGATAAGTTGAAAATACTATCCCTCAGGTGTCTTTCATAAAAACAAAAACTTGTTTGAAATAACTATATTTAAAGTTGCCATGGGGCATTGTTATATAAAGAGAATTTTCATTTGTCAACTAGCCGGTGGGTTGGGCCAAAATGTTGTTTGTTGGCCGACACATGTTGGTTGCTATCATTGTACCCTGTACACATACAAATATATAAGTCGAGCATTTTAATACAATGCAATTGTATGTAATATGCAATTTATTAATTGGCTTAGCTTGTTTATTTAGTTTATATGTATTAAATATTTAGACCAACGAATAAATAACTGCACTAATTACTTTGCCAACAATTAAATATTCGATCCCTTATTGTTTTTATGAAATAAATGCAAAAAAATAAAAACAGTTTTAATATTTTTTTTATTATGTACATTTTAAAAGTGTAGTGGAGTAAAATAGTTTTTTTTTGTAATATTTCTGAGTACAGAATAGTATAAATATATTATAAAATGGTATTTTTCATGGATTTACCTTTGATAAAAAAAGAAAAGAAGTTATAAACTTAAAAAGAGTTAAAAGTTGTAAATAAATAGTCCTAAATTATGTGTTTATGAGATCAAAATACACAACAATAAAACTCCGACATTTAACAACATTTTATAAACAATTTCGTTGGGGGATTTATTCGAGTTGAAGCGTCTGCTAGTCAGGCACTCTCTACTATATTGTTTCCATATTGTTATTGTTGTTGTTGTTGTTGTCGTTGCTCACCATAAGCACAATGGTGTTGTAAAATGTAATCATTGTGGCATGTAATTAGTTTTTGTGTGTACCATCGCCCACAAGCGTGTGTGAGTCCAATGTTTGCGCGAGTCTGTAAATGTATAAATAAAATTTACTACTGCATTAACGTGTGTAACAGCCTCACACACACTCTATGCAAATGAAGCTACAGCTGGACACACACACACATATGTACACATGTTCAAATTCTAGCTGGTGAGTTATGTGTAACATTTTAAGCGGGTGGATATAAAAGTACTGTTGTTTTCCAAAACTCTTAAACGCTGTCAAAAATACTGGTTTAGTTAAAATTAAATGCTCAGGGCATTCCGAAAAATTACAATTATATCTTCACAAAATATGTATACATTTGTAACTATTTAAATTGATTTTATTACCAGGAGGTAAATACATTATACAATTAATTATTGTATAAAATGAATTAAAAAAATTAAAATTAAATTGATTTTCGAGTGAAATATAACATACGATAGTTTATCAGTACTTAACTAAACTTATTGAGTTTAGGGAGACTTTTGCAAAAGAATAGATGTTCCTTTGTGTAATTTTAGATTGAGCTTCATAAAATGTTATAACAATAGCCTCAATATGGAATTTCTTGTAAATTCAGCTACATCGAAGGTCTATGAAATAATTCCCACTTTCCATTCTTTCAAACCTTACCTCGTGACAGCTATTGTTAGCATGGGCTTTGGGAGCGAACTCCATCCTGATTAGCCACTGTTTCCAAACCGCGCACACCGCGTCGTATGAGTAATAATAATTTACACACTATTGTTGCTGTTGTTGTTGTTGTTGCTGATGACATTGTAACAATCAATAATCAATTTGCAATTTGAGTTGTACGTTTGTTGCTCCATGCATTGATTGGCGGTTGTAGAGGTCCCAATATCTAAGCCCACATACAGCTGACCCGAACACACATCCCATCATCCCATACACTCTCGTATACACATTTCCTGTTGCAGTTGTGGAGCAATTGATTTGTTGGTCTATTTGCTGTCGCCAACGTCCGCCCATCAATGTCCCTGCAAATGCCACGCAATTTGCCTGTTCGCGCTCCCCTACCACAAGTATTCTGAAATTAACTTGTTAAAATAGTCGTGTGTCCGCCTTTGGGGCCAAACTGGCCAAGTGGTCTGAGCTGTGGCTGTGGCTGCTGATAAATGACATTCGATTTGCGATATGACGTGACCTTTGAACTGTGGCTGTTGATGCGAAAGTATATGCCTTCGCATAGGTATTCAGTGTTTTGGAAGGATGTAGTGTAAAAGAACTTTAATTGCAGATAAAATGGGACTTAACTCTTTTTAAATAATATGGTATACATATTCATTTTACATATTTTGCATAGAAGGAAACGTCTAATAGCTCAAAGAGTTACCTCTTGTATGGTTACGATAACCAACAAAGCTAATCTGTCTATCTATATGTATGCAAAGGGGCTCCCTTAGCTCTTCTCTGAGACTTTTTATTCAAAGATATGACACATTTGTCAGAACCTGCCGAATCGGTTCCCTAAATCTTATAGCTACCATAGAAGTGCCAGTGAGTTTTGGCCATATTCCCCTGTTTTTGGCCTATCAATTTTAATTATCACCCACACTCGATAAAACTTCTAAATATTGAATACTTTAAAGCGATTGAGTCATACATATTGAAGACAGAGTATTTGTAGGTAAAGGTCAAATATAAAATAGTTTTATCTGCACAAAGATTTGAAAAGGGTAAAAAATCTTTAATCCTTCCTCACTGCGTTTTGTATAAAAATGGTCAACTTCTTTATACGAGAATAACATATATTTAAATATTCAGAGCTGATGGAGGTTAATTGATGTGAAGGTTAATTTTAAAATGAGCTTTGCATTTTACTAATTACTTGACTGAAGAGTGCCTAATTATTTCGTTGAGTGTATGACAAAGCAGATTAGGCACTTTTGCCATTCCACAACTGGCTACCAATTAAAATTAGAGAGTACACGGAAGCACTCAGCTACCAGAGACACGTAAGGGAATAGCTCTAATCTGCTGCAATGCGAGCCATGTATTTGACCTGGCTTTGACTTGCTCATTGGCCAGTTGTTTTAGCTGACTGACTGTTCTCTGTTCTCATCCCGTATCCAATATGGTCTGTAGTCTCCATTTCCATTTCCATTTCCCATGTCGTGCGGTGCATTTTCTTTTTCTTCGCATTGCCCTCATCTGCTGCAGTTTATCACTGAAGTGCACACTACGGCAACGTTTGCTGAAGACGCGGCGTATGAGTTATCTGGCCATTCTCAGCTTCAGCTTCAGCGTCATCCTCATCTCTGTCCACATCCTTATTCCCATCCTCATCCGCATGCTTAACCTCATCCGCATGCTGCTGCTGCTGCTGCTGCTGCTGCTTGCGGTTGGCATTTAAAGTTTAAGTGGCGCAAAATCAGCGCCCGTGGAGGGAGCTCTGTGTGCAAACAGCGCTGCAGCGGCGAAGGACTTCATTTGCAACATCAATCGCAGCCTCGTCCTATTGGCTGGACTGGCAGCAGGACTGCTCCCATTACGCTGATGGCAGCTCGCTCGCTGGCGGTGGCTGCGTGTTTAATAAAGCGTATGCCAGCAACCGGATGCCATGGAACGCGCTGCAGTCTGAAGTCTGGGGTTGAGCTTAATTAGCTTTAATGGCTTAATGCAGGGCATTTGAGCCGTCCTGAGTGGCTGGCTGGGCATGCACAAATGACAGCTGCTAGGTGGACTCGCAGCTTTAGTTGGCCTAGTTGACCCATCGCATGGGTCGCTGCTGACATCAGCATGAGACGCAATTTCCGCATGATGACAACCCATCCTTATCAGATGCAAGCTCAGCACTGGGCTTGCTCTTTAAGAGCATTAGGCATTCTCCTTTCAAACGTTAACAACTCCAATAACTTTGTCAGAACTTATCCGATTTTTGATGCCGAGGAAGTTTTGATATAATTCTGCATTAAACTCTAAAGCATTTTCGATTTTCTATGCAACACAAACCATAAGAAGGCCTAGATATTACATAGAAATACATTTGCAACATCTAAAACTCCCATAACTTTATCAAAACTGATCAGATTTTCGTTCGCAGGCAGTTTTGATCATGGTTTGGATTATATATGAGATCTGCATTTAAGTCTTAAGATAAGGTTCAAGATAGGGCTTACAATTCCCTTACAAACACCCAAAACTCCTATAGCCTAGAAAATAAAAGCCGAAATAATGCTCAAGATAAGTCTTCCAAGTCCCTGGAATTGCTTTATCGTTTGGGACATATTGGTTAATATTTGCAAAAACTTCCACTCAAATAGAAAACTGATCGGAAGATTGTGTATAAACTTCAGTTATTCGCAACGGTAACATAACACGGTATATCAAGGCTTGAAATCCCGTTGGAGGTCACAACTGCAACACTTTAAAACAATTTTTTGCCAGACAAACTTCAACCGAAGCGAATAAAAGATGCTGCGAACGGAGGTCTCACTATTTATTTACCCCAAATTGCAGTGGGGGGCTTGTGTGAACAGTTCAGTCTCCATCCAACCACCACCCCCACCCCCACCACACACACACAGACACAGAGACGCTGCGAAATTCATTCACACGTAACTGCATTGGGACACCAGCGGAGCCCTGCAATTCCGGCTTGTTGTTGTTGTTTTTGGCGTGCAAAAGAAACTTTGCCTCATAACTTCACATTGAAGAAGATGCATATGCAACACGTTCGTGCCATTCAACGTTGCACCACCTTCCGGCCTCGGCCAACTTGCAATTGAGTGCTGATACATACATACATACATACATACACACAAACATACATATATATCTTATATCCTTTTTTCCCGTAGATTTCGCAAATAGTATATACCACATAGTACTCTATGTATGTGAGATGAGATGAGCAGCAACTTTTTCTTAAGTGTGCGACTTTTGCAGCCAGCACAAAGTGCTTCTAGGCATTCGAACCGAACCGAACTGAGCTGAACTCAACTCAACTCAACTCATCTGAAACAAAGTGAGCTGAACTGAACTGAACTGAACTTAGCTGAGCCAAACGCAAAACTAACTGCTGGAAATGAGAAAGCGGCGAGTTAATTGAAAAATAGTGTTTGCTATTTTATGGCACTGCCTGCCGTAACACTGTTGACAATGCTCGGACCAAAGGCCAACAGTTGGTTGTGGTGGCACTTTTAATTTTAATTAATATGCACGACTCGATGCTGATGGCCATTTGGGGGTCAACAAAAACTAAGCTAGCCACTTTGTCCAACAGAATTGTGTTTGAGACTGAAATTGGGTATTTATTATCTACATTCATATGCTTAGGTTGTACTAACATTTATTTTAAAAATTGGAAAAAGATATCTGATGTATAATTTTGCATAAGAACGAAAATGTTCTGCATTCAGAGAAATTCGATTAAAAAAAGCAATTATTTCATTTCATTATATTTGTTGTATTTGATTAAAAGCTATATACGTTTAGTATACCATATTTGTCAGTTAAAATGTAGTGTCGTTTTTCATCTATCGTTTACATGGCTCATTATTGAAACGCTCGTTTTCCAATGTTCCCTGATTTTAGTCCAACTTATATTGTGTGCCACATTTAATGCTTATGAGATGTTAGTTATGTATTAAAAATAAAGCTGATATTTATATTTTTTTGTTTACATAATCCTATGCTTAAATGTATGAACAGGATAACTGATGGCCGCTTTTTTTTATCTCTAACTACACAATTCTGTATTTTACATTCAGCCTGCGACAATGCAATCAAACGATTTACGATATGTGCCTAATTTTGCAAAAATATATAATTAATTTTATGAACTAGTATTCGTTGTTGCGTATATGCTTGTGTAAATGTACTTATATTATTTACAAATCAAATAAAACAATTAAAAGCTAATTACATGATATGATAGCAGCTTTTCACACAAGTTTTCAATAATGAGCGTCATTTTTTTAATTATAGTGATATTCATTTTTGTACCCATTAAAAGCAATCTAAAACACTTCGATTAGAAGCTACTTTTACATATAATAGTGTCTTGGGTTTTGTTTCGTAAGCACTATTTATGGATGGGTTTTCACTAAGAAATAATAATTTATAAATATTTGTTGCTTAGCAAATGAAATTCGCATTGCAAACGTAAATGTAATTTAAGCTTTTCAAGCTACATATACAACCTAACTGTAGCATAATCATAAATCTAACTAAATGGGGTTGAAAAACTGTCTTTGCTTTGTATATGATATTAGGAATTTTCGATAAACATAAGCGAGCTTATCACATAACAAACATATGCGAATAACTAAAACTATTTAACAATATTGCTACAATTTCTAATAAACAATGTTCGAAATATGAGAACCAGGGACAAGAATTTTTAAATCAGAAATAATTGAATAGTTCAGTGCAATAAAAGAGATTGAAACCAGACTAAATCAATTGTGCCATTGTAAAAAGTTTGTAAAGCCTGGCACATACACATATGCATACATTTCTCTAATCATACACTCTAGATTTGACATTAAAACAAATCCATTACAAATTTGCTGTTCCTGGACCTTTCTAGTACATCGAACTTTGAGCTACAACTCAGCTTAGGAAAAATGCGTGCGACTTTCCCTTGCCATTCTTGCTGATCACTGCAACGTGACCTGAGAGAGTAAAGCAAAATGTTATCATATGAGTGCAGAGTTGAGTGCCAGTTGAAACTTACCTCCAGTATCCGAGGCGCTGGCCACGCCCATCAGCTTGAGCGTTCGAAAGAGCGCACCCAGATTGGAGCGACCATCCAAGAATTTGCTTTCCAAATTCACCACCGGGGCCTTTTTGTTTTTAGTCTGCGTGTGCCATACGAGAATTTCGGTGCAATTGGTGCCCCTGGGCTCAATCTGTTCAATGCGTAGTCCAATGCTGCGTAGAAACAGATCCTCCTCGTATCCCGGCTTGTAAGGCATATTCACATTGGGATACTGCGACATGTAGGCCAGGTTAACAGCAAATCCAGCCATGTCCACGGGCCAGCGTCGACCGGCCACCCAGGAGTCCAGAAAGGCCACCACCTTACCCTGCACACAAAATAAAGAAGGATTAGTCAATGGGTTGGATAATGGGATATATGATTGTGGTTCACTTACATCTCGCACCACCGGCCCACTGACCGCATAGTCCGCTATCAGTCCAACGGGAAACATGGAGACTCGCTGTGTCTGCCTTATCTCCGAGAACAGTCTCAGATCATACGTATTGTCATCATCACCAAAATACAGCACACCATTAGTGAGGTTATGTTGCTGCAGCCAAAGCAGCGCTGCCCGCCTATTTGCCACGCCCCGCGGCGCTGGCTTCGACTTGCGAAATTTACTGGGCATGGGACTGGCTAGATGTGTATAGGGTATGCCTGCAAAAGAGAATATATTTCGATTACTTTCCGCTTATCTTATTAGAAAAAAGAAGTTGCAAGTTTCTTTCTTGTTAACAATTTGACGTACCAAATCCATTCAGCAGGGTGTCCACAAACGTATCACATTTCTCCTGATCATTGGCCACCAGCCAGTGGAGACGAGGCACATGGAGCAGCGAGTACGCCAGACGCGTCAGTTCCGGTATTTGCTCGCGTCTTGGATATGTGGGCGTTACGAAATAGATCACAGGCAGCTGTGCGTAGGCACTTCGCGGCTTATCTTGTATATAGAGGCGACGGTCCTCGTTGCTGTCGCTGCATATGTACAGCGGTTCACTCAGAGCGTGCCCATTTGTACTATCTGCAATAAAAACGATCGATTATGATGTGAGATTCATTTTGGGGGTAAGCCTAAAAGTAGGCAACAGAAAAGCGAGAAAAACCTTGTTATATATTTGGCACCCATGTTGGGCGAGGCCAAGAATAAACAGCTCACGATTTGCAATTAGCACAACAGTTTAATGTGGCTTTCTTTTAGCACTCAAATATTATGTATTTCCCTCTGACTGCAAATACCTGCGAGGTTCGCACTTCTAGTTCATCAAGCCCCTTTTGGCTGCTTGCTATTTATAATTTATCTAATTGCCTGTATGCATAATACAATTGGCTCAGCCCAGTCAAGCAAACTATATATGTACGTATATACATATATATTTCTGAATGTATTCATTAGCTTATACCATTAACCTTTATAACATAATATAATAATGTTAAGTACGTAGTTGTTTTTTTTATCGCCCACGCGATTATTTAACACTTGTAAGTAATTTTCTCTCTCTCTCTCACAGGTCATTTCAGCTATGAGTGTTAATCTGTAATGTGATTAGCGACCCTCAAGTACTAACGACGTTACTCAACTAGGAAACTAGAGGATAAATCAGAAACAAAATTACCTCCAGCTTGTCAATCGGTTTATTTTTACCAAGTTTTTGGAGTTTGAGGTCAAAAGGTAGGATTTTTAAGAGAAAAGCAAAACACATGCTTAAGATTATATATTTTTTAAATAACTATAAAAAATATTTTATTTTCCAAGGTAAATAAACCTTGAATGTTGAGTTATTCAAGAAGCAGAAAAAACCATAAAAAATGTACTCAAGCTCGAAATTCAGTTGTTCTAACACATTTATTGGAGCTTAAAGGTTGAACAAATTCCAAAACAAAAGTAGTATATGTATTTATTTGTAAAGTACTCTGTGAATTGACAAAGGTTAGGATTGCCTACTAGCATGCAATCATTATAAATGTACATATTTGCTGATATTTGTATTAATCACGTCACCAGGGAGCAAGGTTATGACTTCTTTTGATAAGGCTACATAAGGTTAATGATTATATCAGCCCTTGCATACAATTGGCAGTTTTCTAGTCTAGTTTCTAAGTTAACACAAGCTAACACAAGCCCTTTACAGCATGTAAAGATGGACGACATGTGCCCTAAATATTATTTCTATTAACACTAAAAGCAGTAACATAATTCCCTTAGCATTAATTTAATCGTTCAGCGCAAAGATAATCGATCAAATCATCCAAAACCCCAATTCAATTACGTAATGGAACACGCATTGAGAATGATATATGTGCATATGTATATATAGTATGCATATTAATTCATCAGCCTTACCTATATTTCATGTAAATTAGCGTTAATATGTATTTCAATCCTCCATAACGTAGAAAAAGAGCCCATTAAAACAGTCCCTTGGCACAGCTACCTACTATATATATGTGTATATATATATAGCCAAAAAAACACGCAAGCTTTGGGCAGGCGACACATTAGAGCCTGCCCAAACAAGATATGTGGACGTCGATAAGTTTCACGTGTGCATTAACGACAATAGGTATAATTGTTGTGCCTTGGTGGCCATCTATCAATAGTGAGCACACAAATTACAAGGCACAGAGCACAGGGACAGAGAGGACAGAGAGACGCATCCTCTTGCAGCCGGGCTCAATTAAATAACTAATTAAATATTGACTTGTCCCCTGAGACGCTCTGGGGCCTGTGCCCCACAATATCAAACAGCGAGGGCCCCTTGGGCTGGAGGAGCTTTGTCTGGGGGACATAAAGCATAAGCCTGTCCTTAAGTCGATTGTTTACCCTTGTACTTGTGCTCGTGTAAATAGATAAAGTACAGGCACTTGAGTATTTGCGCATATCACTACAATTTCTTCAAATCACAACTTGAGCGCTATTATACTCATATATATATATATATATATATATATATATAAATACTATAACTGCCACTTGAGCGTGTGTGTCCAATTTTCTCGGCGTTTCGTTCTCATTCACAAGTTCTTTAGTATGCTGATAAGTCAAACATTTAATCAGGGTCGCGACAGCAATAAATATATAAAAGAAAAAACCCATAGAAAAGTTGTCTAATGATTAACTCGTGACACACCTTTGGAGAGCGCTACATTTTGTAATTACTCTGATACTGGAGCTATGGGAGTTTCCCCCAAATCACTAAATAAGTCACGCTATTTGCGCTTTTTTACTACACTTTATCAATTAGATGTGCCCAGGAGAATTGCAATCAAAGTCTGCTCATAATAGGTATTGATATACACGCGAGTATTTGTTTGCGACATGAATGATATCAATGTTTGATAAGCTACTACTCAGCATTTTTCAATCAGTCGGCACATGAATCATGTTCGTTTTGCGATAACACTTGATGAAATTGTCTACTGACCGCCTTTGCAATAAACATTTGAGTGCATTACTACAACACTTCCGAAATCAAGGATTGCTTTACAAATGATTAAACTAACGTTACTTTTGGTGGTCAAAATATGGTATACGCTAATCAGCAACCATCGTTTAGCTAGAAAAAAGAACAACAAATATCTTGCTATTTTCAAATTTACAATAAACTTTAAGTCAGAATAATATTGTGTCATCATTTGATAAGCAATTTCCAGCAAGAAAAAAGTTTACTTTAATATAACAATATTAGTTCAACTTCTAACGCAATATACGAATTATTCTAAGCAAAGTATTTGTCATTTGTTGTGGGTTATTCATCGATTTGCAAGTATCATCCCGATGTTAGCTTCTACTATATATTCTTTTTCTAAGCACGTGCAATAACCATTAATTTGCCTAATCGCGTGCAGTTTCAGTTTCAATGCCAGCTTTGGGTCAGCCCCCATGACTGGCTAAATACAGATATGTAGATACAGATATGTAAATATATATAGATGTATGTAGATGCATATGTGCAATTTGAAAATCGTAAATATTTATATAGACAATTTGGCGTCAATTAAAGGCAGTGGCGTGTCCAAAGTGCATAAACTGTCAGCTTGTAAAAATAAAATAAAAGCAGCTGCCGTTTGCCAAAACGCCACGCGCAATTGAAAATTTTGGAAATCGAGCCCCAACTGTTTTGGGTGCCAATGAAAATGCATATACGCTAGTATATACTATATGTATATTTGAATGTGTATTGTGTATTGTACAATACCGAGGATTGTCAAATTGCCGAATGGCCTCTCAGTTGATAAGCGCCGAGTGTGGAAATATTTTGGCAAGCAATGCAAATAAAGGCTGAAAACTGAAAGCTGACAAGTTGGGCAGCAGGGGCATTGTTTTTAAATGACAATTAACTGGTCGTTTAAAAAAAAACAAGCAGACACTATATGTGAACTATACAGCTGTTGAGCGTGGAAAAAAGCTGCAATTAAGCCATTTAAAAATGTGTGTGATTACGACTGTGAGACTTGTCAGTTTCCATTCTTAATTGACAGAGTGCTTGCTGGGTTTGTATTAAAAAAATATACGCAACTTAATGCAGACCAGCACAATCAGATACTTAAGTTTTATCTATATATACATTCATTCGTTCGTTTCCAACTCTGACAAAAACTCATCAGTTTCCCAAAGAGATTGCATCTTTAAAGTCAATCGCTTGGTAAAAATAAACTAACTTTACTAGTGCATTGGAATTTTGCTTTATTTGAGTCATCGACTGGACAATAAGCTCACATATCAAATAACAAAAAGCAAGCTTGATACTTCCTGCTGAAAGCAATGATTCACTTTTTGTTTCTCATTTTTATACCCTGAACCCATTAAAAATGGGTAAAAAGGGTATTATGGTTTTGTGCAAAAGTATGTAACAGGCATAAGGAAGCATCTCCGACCATATAAAGTATATATATTCTTGATCAGTATCAACAGCCAAGTCGATTTAGCCATGTCCGTCTGTCTGTCTGTCCGTCCGTCCGTCCGTCCGTCCGTCCGTCCGTCCGTCCGTCTGTCTGTATGAACACGCGGATATCAGAGACTACAAGAGCTAGAGACTTCATATTTGGAATATAAGTTCTCGTAGTGCCGGGACAGATCAAGTTTATTTCATTTTATCGATAACTCGACCCATTCAAAAGTTATCGATAAATTTCGATTTCAGACTAGCGTTTTTGGGCTATAACTTACAAGTTATAAGAGCTAGAGGCCCCTGATTTGGCATGTAAAATCTCGAATAGCATACACATGTAACAAATTTTTCACTTTTTGGATACCACCCCCCAATCCCCCAAAAATTCAAAAAACTCATTTTTGAAGGTATGACCTTGCAATTTGGTTTGGTCACACATTTTATAGCCAATGTTATGTCCTACAAATTTTAAAAAGATCGGACAATAAACACAGAAGTTATTTAAGATTTAACTTTCCATTGTGTGGGGCTCAGTGAAAAAGCAAGCTAACGCTTAAACCGCATGCACTGCTTGCAGTATGTGTGTGTTTGTATGTATGCACACTATTAGGCAAGTATGAATGGATGTCAGAACTGGGTTCAGGGTATCTCCTAGTCGGGCAGTCCCGACTAGAGCACTCTTACTTGTTTTAAAGTAAGTAAGTTCAGCTTTGTTTTATACCCTGGTTACGATAGGGTAAAATGTAGCTATGCAAATCTGTTTTTGCATTCAGAGTATATATATTATGACTAGTAAGATTTTTAGAATATTCATTCATTTGAATGCCAAGTTCATGCCCTGAAAAACTGCATAACAAGCTGATAAATAAAACACTCTTAACAAATGTAAAATAATTAATATATGTATATACATACATATATCTAGAAAGTAGCAATATTTTGCTACTATAAAATACTAATTATAATATAATATTTGCTCATTGATTGCAAGCCATGAAATATGATTTATAAGTTCGCTGCTAGAATTGCTGAACATTAATAGTGACTAAGATAAACGGTCTCATGGCCTCTTGTTATCTTGCTTCTAAATGCTAAGGTCAACATAACTATTTGCAGATTCATTGAAAGAGTTTTTCATACTGACTATATATATTTTGAGAAGTGTTTTGACAAAAAAATACATAAATATTTCCTCTAAGAATAAAAGTTCTTAAACCAATAAGTAGATTAACAGGATTGGCCCACATATCAACTATTTCAAAGTATTCAGTATGAAACTTTTATGTAATTTTCAATATAATGATTTATTGCTCAGACTTTCTGAAATTTGGATCATATGTGTACGAGCATTAATAGTTTTAATGGCTCATTTGTGATTATAAGCAGACATCAAAGATGCGCTCCAGATTCACGTACAGATGCACCGCCGATGGGGACAGAGGAAATATCGATCGATATGCGACCCGGACAGACGGAATGAAAGGCAGAAAACGTTGGCGAAATTATCTAATAAATTACGTATAAGAAATTAAAACCAAAGAGCCGGAAAATGTGGCCTTGGCATGCACCGTAACTGGAACTATAGTGGCCATAAAAACGCACGGAAGAGATCCGGAACGAAGGGGTTGACTATCGATGAAATATATTGCTGAAAGAGACAAAGCTTAGCAAATTAAGCCAATTACGGCTAAATAATAAATAGTAACAAGTCTCGCAGCAACAACAAAAACAACAGCAACAACAACAAACAGCTAATAAACCAACTAACCCAAGTAGCGAACCCAACCCGTCAGCTTACATGCGATGATTGCCGCAACACTTTGGGGCCTGAGCCTAAGCAACGGGTGGTCAGCGAAGGTGGGTGGGGAGGGGAAGAGCGGAGAGCGGAGAGCGGGGTAGAGTAACTGGCAGTGAGAGCCAGAGAAATGAAGAGTGATAGATGAAAAGAAAGAGAAAGAGAGAGAGAGAGAGAGAGAGGCGTTTGAGTGTGGAGTGTTTGCTCGTTAGACAGTTGGTTAGTTTACTTGCTATACCCTTACGCTGGGCACACTGATTTCGGCACAGAAGAAGAAGAGACTTTGGAATACATATAAATATGTACACAGCTTGGATATTATAACCTCTTGGTGTTAGTGGTGGAGTAACATACAAGATTTGTACACTTATAAAGTTCATTTCACATGGCTATATCATTTTGCACATTGTCAAACTCTAAGAGTGTTAGATCGTTGTTGGAAAAGTTGCTTGTGCAATACGAGCTATAATTAAGAGAAGCATAAGAAATATGCATGTGCATTCTTAGTTTTAGCTTAAACATATATGTACATATGTATGCACATTTCACTATAGCATTATATATAAATATAAACAAATTTTTAAAAATTGTTTTCACTTGACCTCGAGCCTCAAATAGAAAGGTCGCTAAACACTAAATTCATAATATATAAATAATTTTATTATGCATGTTTCAAGGAATGCAGAAACAAAACTCAAAGCATTACAGGTTCTTAAGTTGTCTTTATAACAGAAATAGTGAATATTAGTTTTGGCATTGAATATTTTTGTTTCTACGTAATTCAAAGCAATCTATGTATGTTTTTTAATGAAACATTCATACCTATTAATTATTTTACAAGCGTTTGCCAACTGTGCTAGAAAATCAACACGCCCCAAATTGAGTGTTGTGTAGCGACACGTGAGAAAGTGAAAGTCGTGGTACAAATTCACTTTCAAACACTCGGGAAGTTGCAACAGTGCATTTGGCAGTAAAATGAGAGAGGAGATTGAATAATGAGGAGTGTGAACAATGGCGGAATGACGAATCTGCTGGATGATAAGAACGGACAACATTCTCAGAGAATTAAGGACTGATAACTAGAGTCACTCCCTGGTTGCAGCAAAAATGAAATGAAAGTCAATAGCTTACTTGGAGTGAATGAGAATACTTAAGCTCACATATGGTTTCCACTTGGAATTCTTGAATGAACTGCCTGAGCGCTAATCTTAGTTCCAGACGCCGCCGCTTACCTATGCCGCCGTGCGGCTCAAAGTTATCCTCGCCATCGTCCGACCCACTGCCGCCCTGCCCCAGCGACTGCGAGCTGAACACAAAGTAGAAGCACACAATGCAGAACGGCACGACGAGCAGCATCCAATAGTGGCGCCTGCCCAATCGCGGCGCCATGCCCACTGTGGGCGGCAGCCGCTGCTGTCCGACCTCGGCGACCTCCGGATGGTAGCGTGTGCGATACGGGCTGCTGGCCCAGTTGGAAATGTGCAGCGTGTCCTCGTCTTCGTCGGATAGCTCGGATGCGTGCGGGTCGAGTGCGAGTTGTTGATAGTGGGCACTTGGCATTGCGGATTGCGGATGGCTAATGGCCTACAGCTGACAATTTCACCACAGCAGCAATAACTGTAACTGCAACTGTAACTGTAACTGCAACTGTAACTGCAACTGCAGCTGATGGTGGAGACGCAGACGGCAGAAATGACGACAGCGCCGGGCTATGTTTGCCATTTGTGGATTAGCGTTTTGTTTTTTGTTTCTTTGCTTGCTTGCCTGATTTTTTTTCGCTTTTTGTTTTGTTGTCGCCTGCTTTGTCGAATCTTCTTTTGAATTGTGCTCTCTTGCTATTGAGGGTTATACAATTTGGACAGGGCGAAATGCCATCGCTTTGCATTCACTTTACAATTTCAGCAAGATGTGTGTGTTTTATTATTATTATTATTTGCCAGTTGTCGCCTCACCATAAAAGTCTATAAAAATCACAAAAAACGTACACACACACACACACCCAAGCACACACACCACGCGAGAGAATACCGCCAGCTTTTTTGTTGTTCGCAACAACTGCAAAAGTGTTGCTTAATATTAATTCTATTATTTATTTCGGCTGGTATTCCATTTGCTATTGTTGTTGTCTCGATGAGTTTGACAGCAGCACTGATGGCAGCCAGTCCACTTTTGTCTGAGAGCGCACTTACCTGAACCATCTCTCTCTCTCTCTCTCTCTCTATCTGACGCTCACTCTTGTGC
The DNA here is from genome assembly GCA_035042425.1 of Drosophila flavopinicola. Lineage (NCBI taxonomy): Eukaryota > Metazoa > Arthropoda > Insecta > Diptera > Drosophilidae > Drosophila > Drosophila flavopinicola. Next base: position 735,569 of record JAWNLL010000454.1, on the reverse strand, counting down.
TCTTTCGCTCTCTATTTGTCAGCCCCAGTCACCACCACAGCTGCTGCTCGCACAGAGTTGCTTTGCTTGGCAGCAGCTTTATTGGTTGGTGTCTTTGCTACATTTAAATGGTCTGGCGCGCATTTTCTTTAAATGGAAGTATATTGTCAAAGAATTTTACATTGATATAACGAAGCGTTTTATTTTTGTAGAAAATTTCTGTATAATCCTTCTCTAAGTAGTTTGTTTTACATGTACATGCTATTTAAGATTAGACATACCAAATTTTGTGCCTCTAGCCTCTAAAATCTTCAAGTTATGGCTAAACAACAATGGTCTGAAGTTCAAACTTATCGATAACTTTGAACGGGGCGACTTATCGATCAAATGCAACAAACTCGATCTGACCAGGGACTACGAGGACTTATATTCCAATTGTAAGGCATTAATTCTATTCCGCAACTCCCGATGTTTTTGCCAGAAACTAAAAGTGTGAAACATATTTATGTAATATGTGTGTAAAGGTTTTAATTGCAACACCCAAACAATATTGGTTCTAGCTTGGTTCGAACTCAGACCGTATCTAGCATTTTAATGCCGTATAACATATCTAATCTAATCAACAATTCTGCCCTTAGTAACAGATAGTTCCCCCGGATATTCCAAAGAGCTATATTTTGTTTAATGAGAACGTGTTTTACATTTATTTATTTGATTTGCTTCGGTTAGCTGTTTTCGAAAACTGTTTACAATGCATTTGCGTTACAAAAAGAACCCGTCTTAAGTAATTAGTTAATTAAGCAAACAAATTTAATTTAGTTACATTAAAAGCCACTTGTGATTCTCAATTGTTTATGTTTATGTTGATGCTTATGCTGCGCTGCAGAGTGTGGAAAACGCCAAACAAGTTGAGGATGATGCCTTTAAACCAACAACAACCAACGGATGCAATCTGCAAATCTCAACGAGAAACCTGGGTGCAAAGATTGATTTGGTGTGGACACTCGTCACTGGCAAACGTTGCACTTATGGAATACATAATTAACTAAATGGTATGAAGAAAACGAATTGCCCCAGTCCAGGTCCATGTCAGTGGAACAATCAATGAAGAGGCATTGAGGCTAAACTGCTATTGCTGTTTCAATTAGATGAGCTTCTGAATGGTCTCGACCAGTCTGGTGGCATTGGCGCCGGCGAACTCCTCCACCTTGGCGGAGTTCTTGATGAACAGGAAAGTGGGCATGCTGGAAATGTTGTACTCCATGGCAATGTCTTCGCACTCGTCCACATCAACCTGCCAATGGGATGAATCTCATTAGTTAACTGCAGCCACTAAAGTTGCTAGTTAGATTCTCACCTTGATGACGACGATCTTTTCGGCATACTGCTGCGAGAGCTCCTCCAGTTTGGGGGCAATCATCTTGCAGGGTCCACACCAGGTGGCAAAGAAGTCCACAACGACCAGCTTATCGCCGGCATTCGTCAGCTGCGTCTTGAAGTCGTTCTGCAATTGGAAATTAGAAGCACATAATCAGTCAGTATGCCCACACTTTTTATTGATTTTCTTTTCTCTTCCAGTTGATGACCTAATTACATTAGGGTTAGCCACCAAGGTCCCTCAAAGGTGTGGACGCGGTTTACATAATTTCATTTGATCATTTCATGCTTTATGCTCTCAATGACATTGCTAGTGTATTACTGTGCTTATCAGTTGCGCAGTTGCTGAGAGTTTGCAGTCGTGTATCGATTTGCCTTTGCCAGTGGCTACTGTAACACGTTCGCCTTATCAGTGCGGCGGCGGCTAACATGTGTGATAAGCGCAACAACAACTGTATGGCATTAGTTGCCGTGTTTGAGTAATATAAAAAGTGTATATACGTTTAAATGCCAGTCAGTCACATTATATACAATTTAGCTAGCTTTCGTATCTTTTTGCAATTTAACTTTTACTTACTTGCTGCCCTTACATTCCCCTACTCCACTCCCAATCCACTAGAGCCATTTGCTTAATTACTTAATCGACAACGTGTCGCATTTGAATTGGACTCGACTTGACCTGAACTTAATTCCCGACATACCTCAAATAAAAAAAAAAAACTACCTCACAAACATGCATACAAATGTACACGTTTGGTTGTTTCAAAACTATTCAAATTAATAAGCAAACATTTTCGAAATTAAAATACCATTGCGAATTCAGTATTAAATTTCAATAATTTATTCAAAAAATAGTTTATTTTTGAGGTCAAAGCATATTGTTGCTGAATGAAAACAGCTCGGAATTATTTCCACCATCAAATCAACTCAAATTCATTGTTAATTTGAATCTCACAGATCTAAGGAATGATTCGTATGTATGCGTAAAACACGTTTCTCTGGAATCTTGACATATAGAATTCGCTCACAAATAGAACTGCCCGAAAAATACTGGAAATTCTTGTCAAATCAATATCAAAATCATTCAGTCGCATCTGGGGGCGTACTCTAACTAGCTGTACTTTCACTATAGCATTTGTTTTGACTAGATTTGATATTGCCATTGCCGAGCAGGAACTGCTGGTCAGCCCCTGTCACGTTCGTAGTAGCTGACCTTTTATTAATTGTAGTCATTTCCAACACGACATGTTGTACATGAATCAAGCTAACAGAGAGTCAGACTCGATGATTCATAAGGTTGAAGTTGGCTCTGGTAACTATCAAACAGTTAGCGCCAGAAATTAACGCCCTTAACTGCTAATATCGGGAGCACACATTTGTGTGTACTCAAATTCAATTTGATTAGAATCTGCTGACTTAATTATTGTAATTACTTTCACAGAATGTAACTGCTTGAAAACTGTTTGTTCCCATCACAATGTCAAGTTAAGTGAATTTTTTTATTTAGCTTGTCTTTGGCATATTTTATAAGCAAATTATATGACTAAGGAATTTGGCTTAGCTTGTCTCGTTTCTCAGCAACCTACACAATGTCTAGATTTGAGCTTGAGATGATTCATTTTTTGGTTTTCAGCCACACAAATATTTTCTGCATCTGATTAATGGATTCGGTAAAAGATGTTAAGTATCTTAAAATATTTATGAGTAATTTTGTAAGTATTACTCAATAATATTTGAAATAGAATAAGTAGCCGGATGTTTCTTAATATGACAAATATTTTGCAATTCAGAAGTATTTGTAGCTTTGTTAAGCTTCAATATTTGTTAAAAGTGTTTAAATTTTCAATTAAAATTGCAATTGTTAAGTTTACATGAAATATGTTTTCTGATGGGTTGAAAAAATTTCGATTAATTTATGGTAAAGAACCATAAAGATAATTAGAAGCAATATATATAAAGTATATACATATATATATGTTTTCCAAATTGCTGCCGACCTAAAATTTGAAATATATGTTTAATGTTCGAATATAATTATTATATGTATGTAAGCATACATCTTTAAAAAACGAAATCAAAGTGCTCTTTAAAAGCTCTTTAAAAACCTGAGTATATACAAATGTTATTTTTCCATATATTTATATATTTCCCAAGACAGCTGACGTCCGTTAAAAAAAACTACAAAATTATCGTGTGTTTATTATGTTTTCTTTTCATGAAGTCACAAGATTCGTGACAAATCTTCAAGTAGCTAATAAATTAAAAATACATATTTCGATACTCAGATACATAATCTGACGCAATCTCTATTAATTCTTGAAAGCAAGGTGCAGATATACATATATATATATATATATGTTTTTTCCATCACGACTTAAACCCGTTTCGAAACTGAGTGGCCCGCCAAAATAGATGATGTGTAATCGCACTAACAGGGTAACTGGGAGCTAACAAACACCCTGTTATTCCGCTCACTAATAAACCCAAGCCAAGCTGATAGCGAAAATGCAAACTCATCATTATGAAAATGGGGTTTGTCTACGTCCAACAAATATCAAATGCCAGAGTATGTGGTATGTTAAATATATACAGTATGTATATGTATATATTTGATTATATTAATGTGGTCAAGCTCTTGCGCTGGTCATATCTTATGGAATGTATTTGAAACTGGCACTTTCTGTGCTTTTTGGGTTCCCATTCGAAAGAGAGATGATATCATTGTTATATACTGGTTTTCTCTATATTATCTGTGTCGCCAGCACAGCAGACGCTATTTTGCACTACGAACTATGTACGTACGTACATCGTACATATATATATATACATATATATCTACGTAGTACGTATGTATAATCGAAAGCGTATGGCAATTGAGGCAAAGCACAAAACACACACAGCAAACTAACAGAAATGAGTGGGGAAATGATTTGGCTTGGCGTTTCTCTGGCGGCCTGGGGTAGTTTATTTCACTTATTACTTAATCTGTTATCACAGTTCAGAAGTTTCACAGAACTTTGTTAAATGTTTAACGGCAGCATTCTACTCACCGAGTCTTTTACAGCGTACACCATTTTGTAAGTGTGGTTTTTTGGGGGTTAAGTGAAATACAACCGGTAAAAGTGATGAAGTTTACTTAATTAGCGGACAACCGAACAGCGCACGCAACCAACTCGTGGGATTTTAACCTAGTGAATGCCAATGCTCAACGCTTGCCACCGCTGCCATATATATGAGCAAACAAACTCACCATGCCGAAGAGCGCGGCAGCGTGGTGAGTTCCCCTTGGCGTGTGGTGCAAAAAGTCATGGAATTGCATTTATGTGTGTAATTTCCAATGTGCTTAAATATTTAATATTTAATTCGCTTTTACTTTCTTAGTTTTATATATATAATATTATTTTTATATTTATATAATAATATTAAGAGGACTCTTGTCAAATGCAACACTGTTTCAGCGCTTCTTATCAAGACCAGATGGCGATGCACATGTGTTGCTTACGCTCATTGAAAACAGGTGGCGCTAGCAAACTTAAATAATTTATACATGTGTGGGAAGCATTAATTAGACTCCAAGCTCATTGATGAATGAGCAATTTGTCAATGATGTAAGTGTGATGCATGTGCATATTTTCTAGAATGTTTGACGGTTTCATGGTTTTCATATAGCTGACCTTTAAGAATGGGTGAATCTAGGCGCCAATACGATTACAAATCAACATTTTTATAATTTATTTTTGCCAAAAAAACAATAAGAGAACTACACAACGCTACACATTGAAATTAAGATTTCACAACTAAACTAAAAACTAAGAGCTATGAGTAATGAGTAATGCGGCCGTTAAGTACTACTGTCTATCTAAATATCTATCAATGGGCTGCGTGCGCTGACTGCGCTGCCTGCGCGTGATGCAGATGGTGATGATGATGATGATGGTAGGTCAGCGTTGGGGTAGGTGGCGCCACAGCGGTTGCAACGGCAGCGCCGATGCCGACGCCGACGCCGCTCACAGCAGCGCCCCCAGCGGCGGTCGCATAGCCGCTCGCTGCCGCCATCTGTTGCTCATAGTTGGCATAGTGATCGTAGTAGCTGCCATAGCCGCCGTGATCGAGACTGGGGCCGGAGTTCACGCCACTGCCGCTGCCGCTGCCTGGCGCTGTGGTGCCCGTGTCGAAGTAACTGACGCCATTGTAGCCATTGGCGCTCTCGTAGTAGTGCCCATTTGCGCCGCTAGCCGCAAACTGCTGCTGCAGCTCATAGTCGGACTTGGACTCGCGATTGTGGTAGTAGTAGTCGTAGTTGTCCTCCGCATAGCCCGCCACCGGCTGCGTCTCCACGGTCGCATTGTACTTGATGGCGGGCGTCGTTTCGCTCTTGCAGCTCAGCTCCGGTCCGCTGCCGCTGCCGCTTCCGTTTCCGCTGCCCAAGTGCTTGATCTGCGAGTAGTTGATAAACTCCGGCTCCGGCGTTGCCAGCTGTGAGCCGGAATCGTACGCTAGCTGGCAGCTGCTGTTCATGCCGGCATTGCCATAGCCGGACTGATTGCACGGATTGCTCAGCGCCGGCTGATAAGCCAGCTCCGAGATGCACGTGTACGGCAGACTGGGCGACTTGCTGGGCGCCGCCGTGGCCGCAGTGGGCGTGGCATGGTAGATGGGATAGTTGTAGGTGATGTGCTGATGATTCACCGTAAACACATTGGCCGAGGACTCGCAGGATGCCGGCTCCACTGGTGGCGCCAGCGGCCACGAGTTGCTCATGTAATTGGAGGATTGACTGATCGGATGGGAGGAGCGCGTGGTGTCCTCCAAATAACTGCAGGTGCAGTGACTGTAAGTGGTGCACTTGCCACAGGCTGTGTCGGGAATAAATTCGAATTAATTTATACCTATTCATTTTTGCACCACAATTGTTATTACCATTAAACTGATATATCTCCAAGGCTGAGTGACCCAGTGGATTGCTGGCTGTGGTGCGCTTCATCACTTTGTTCATCAGATTCTGTTGCTGCTGAGAAAAAGAGATAAGTTTAAAATAAGATCAACTTTAAGTCTAACAGCTTTAGTTTTTATTATTAAATTCTAATTATGCTGAAGAAGCTGTAGTTTGTTATTTATTAATTGATAAATTATTAAGCGCAAATTAAGTTTATTATAACTTGTCAAAATACGAGAAATTTTAAACCATCAGAAAAAGATTTCTGTCACTGAAAATGTGCATTGGTTTGCAACTTGGCTAAAAAAGAGTTATGTTTCATCCCTGTATTGGTAATATGTTTATGGAGACTTTTAAGTTATGAGTATTTAATTTATTAAAGTATTAATTTAAGCAGGTTGCTACTTTCTTGAAAATGTTCAATTGTGTTAAATTGTATTATGGCGAATAATTGAGATTTATCTTTATTTATTATTTATTTGAAATATGTTTTATAGTGGACAATCATTAAGTGATCTGGTTTTCCTTGACAGAATCGTTTAAGTAAAAATTAGCCTGTAACTTGACCAGAAGTGTTTCAGTTATAGATAAGGTTGTTTTATGTTGACACTTATCTAGAAGTTCTGATGGTTGGGGTAGTGATAAATAAAGGTGTATACCTAGAGTTCTCCCTTTGCTATTTCCATATGTAGATACATTTTGGCATTGCTTTAAATGGGTACCAAAAAAACGATGCAAAAAACTTCAAACTGATTATGATTTGAAAGAACCCACCTTTGCCTGCTTTACCAAGCCCGCTATGACCGACGACTTCTTGGGCGCACTGGAGGCCCGAACCGAGGATGTTGCCGACTTGCTTCCAGTACTGAGGGAGACACGTCCAAAGGCACGCTTCGAGACGCTGGAGTTCTTGGGATCGGGCCGCAGATGATCGTGCACGCCCTTGGCCTGGAAGAAGATGGCGTTGCCCGAGTGCCGCCAGAAGTGGGTCACCGGGTAGCCGCAGTGGCCCCGGCAGGGCTTGATCTCCAGCCGGCCGCCGCGGCAGCTCTTGTTGGGACACTGTTTGCCCTCCTGCTTGCGGCGCGCCTTGTCGCAGATGGCCGGGCGCAGATTGATCTTGGAGCCATTGGGCAGCGAACAGTGCTGCGAGCAGACCAGCACGCCCAGGCAGCTCTTCTTCAGTATGTTGACGTTGTGGTTGTTCGTGTTGCGCATCGCCCAGCCGGAGATGTGCTTCTTGGCCTCCTCGTTGTGCACCGAGTACACCAGTCGCACATGGCCATCGCTCCACTCGCTGAACTCGTCGAACTCAACGTCGGCCACCTGCGGCACAATCGCATCGTTGATGTCCCAATCTCGCTTGCTCTTCTGCGTCGTCATCCCACTGGACGAGCCCGGGATCGCTTGTTGTGGCTGCTGTTGATAGGGCTGTGGATGTTGCTGGAGCTGCTGTTGTTGCTGGGAATGCTGCTGTGGCTGCGACTGTGGCTGCGACTGTGGCTGGGGATGCTGCTCTGGTTGCGACAGTTGTTGATAGTGCGATTTGAAAGTGTAGCCATTTCTGCAAGTGGAAGATTTGCATGTATTTCATTTTGGGTTTCATTTTGATTTGTTGTTGCAGTTTGGTGGCTTTTTTAACTCTTAGGTGATTGTACATTATTAGTATTAACCTACACAGCAGACAAACTGGACGCTATGCCTAAAAATCGCCGAATTGTGACTGAATTCGAAATATATTAAATAAAACAAGTAAAAGTACTCTAGTCGGAAGTGTCCGCCTATGCTATATCCTGAACCTAGTCCTAACATACATTCATAATTATCAGTGTGCATAGGAACACAATCATACTGCAAGCAGTGCAAGCAGCTAGCTTACTTAATCACTGAGCCCCAAGCAAACTTCATCTGAAAACTGACTATGACTATGAAAACTTATATTCCAAATCTGAAGTCTCTAGCTTTTATGGTATCTGATATCCGCGTGTTCATAAAGACGGACAAACAGACAGACAGACACACAAACAGACAGACACACATGGCTAAAACTAAAGCTATCGTTCATTCACATTGCATTTAATGCAAATTTTTGTTATACTCTTTTCGAAGAAAATAGTATATTAAGTTTGTGCTGAAGTTTGTATCGCATAGAAGGATGCGTCGGAGACCCCAAAAGTTACTGCCAGTATGCTTAGAATGACAATAAAAATTGATCTAGCCATGTCCGTCCGTCTGTCTGTCTGTATGTATGCAAACTAGTCCCTCAGTTTTTGAGCTATCGCGACGCAACTTTGCACAGACACTTGTTATTCAAGGGGACAGCACATTGATCGGAGCCGGCCGGATCGGACCACCATATCTTATAGCTTCCATACAACTCGATGTCGGTTTTGGCCATAAGTCCCATATTTTCAAAACTATCGCCTTAAATTTCCTTGTACACTTGAACAACCTTATAACTCATCAATGTTTAAAATTTCCAATCGATTCAGTTCTAACTAGCAAAGATATGCGATTAATGTCGCTGTCCAGTTGGCAGTGTGAAAATTGCTTAACGATTCAAAAAGAATTCCACACTTGTTTAAAATAATAATTGCAGAAATTTTTACTAAATCCAAATTGGGTAGACTAAGACACTGAACTTGGCTGATAGTAATGTTTGTTCCTATTATTGTATTTCTTTTTATGTATTACAAATTATTGGAATGTAATCTTGTACAGCTTATGATATGAAAGTCTTAGTCTTCATTTCTTAAAATGTACTTTTATTTCTACATATGCTGTAAATCTAAATTAAGATCATTTTCTTTTTGCAATTCAATGTTGCCTTCTATTGATTTCCTTATTCTGTTAACGCTTTTTCTATTTTGGCTCTCAGCTCATCATTAATTTAAAGTATGGCCAAAAGCAGACAAGCTTTAGAATGGTTTGTGGGTCAGTTTAAGCTAAATGCAATGCAATGCGGGTAACCTTAGGTGTTATCTGGACAATCCTTAAGCTCAAGCACTTTGCGCTCAAGTGTTTTAACTAAACTCGTAGACAAAACAAGTAAGAGTGCTCTAGTCGGGGTGCCCGACTACGAGATACCCTGAACCCAGTCCTTACAATCATTCATATTAATCTAAACACACACATGCTGCAGTACAAGCAGTACAAGCAGTGCAAGCGGTCTAAGCAGTTAGCTTGCTTTTCGCTGAGCCCCACATAATGGAAAGTTAAATCTTAAATAACTTCTGTGTTTATCGTCCGATCTTATTGAAATTTTTGGGGCAAACAATTGTCAATAATATGTGTGACCAAACCAAATTGCAAGGTCGTACCTTCAAAAATGCGTTTTTTTAACTTTTGGGGGGTTTGGGGGGTGGTATCCAAAAAGTGAAAAATTTGTTCATGTGTATGCTATTTGAGATTATACATGTCAAATTAGGGGCCTCTAGCTCTTATAACTTGTAAGTTATATCCAAAAAACGCTGGTCTTAAATCGAAATTTATCGATAACTTTTGAACGGGACGAGCTATCGATAAATTTTAATAAACTTGATCTGTCCCGGGATTAGGAGAACTTATGTTCCAAATATGAAGTCTCTAGCTCTTGTAGTCTCTGATATCTGTGTGTTCATACAGACAGACAGACGGACAGACGGACAGACGGACAGACGGACAGACGGACAGACGGACAGACGGACAGACAGACGGACATGGCCAGATCGACTCGGCTATTGATACTGATCAATAATATATATACTTTATATGGTCGGAGATGCTTCCTTATGCCTGTTACATACATTTGCACAAACCCATAATACCCTTTTTACCCATTTTTAATGGGTTCAGGGTATAAAAACACTTGTTAACAACGATAACGAAAAAACCATTACTTGTGCATGTCTTTAAGCATCTTTAGTGGTAAGCTAAGCTAACTTAATTACATTTCTAAACGCTTCCAATGAAATGAGCAGAGCAGAACTTTATGTTATTTGTGCTGCGTGGGGTGTCCGAGACAATCAAATGAAATGTTGCTGTTGTTGTTGTTGTTGCTAGTTTTATGCGTGTCGGGGAACGCATAACTCTTGTGTTTAAACGTGACATTAAACTGCCAGCTAAGACGGCAGGTACCGTTAGCAATAGGCCCAGTTAGCTCGCCCCAAGTAATGCAAGCTGAGGCTCCCCACACGCCCCTCCCACTCCCTTTCTCAGTTGTAATTCGAGCGCCAGCCTACAAAATTATTGGCACTTAAAGCTGAGTCATCAACAGATCAACGAGAGACAGAAACAGACGACTTGGAGTCTCTGCCACACAATGGGGCAGACTGATCTCTCTGTGTGTGTGTGTGTGTGTGTGTGTGTGTGTGTGTGGGTGCCTCACGCTCAGATTTATGCGTCAAACGTTTAGTGGGCCTCGCTCAACAATTAGCAATAAATTTGTCGAGGCCACGCATTGCTCATTAGAGGGGCGCCCTGGGGCCTTCTATAAAAACCAACCTAGAACATAAGTATATAGTATAGTATATTTGATGTGTACGGAGAAGTCAGCAGCAGGCCGCCCTTTTGGCCCTAACTGGGTTCTCTCTCTCTGTGATAACTCCGATACCTGATCGAGCGCTTGGTGGTCCGCTTATTGAACCTGTTTCTCGTTTCGGATATCGTTTGTGGCTGCTTTGTTTTGGGTTCGTAAATTGACTGCTTGACACTTCGTAGCGCTTATCTGATGTTGATAGCGTCACTTCGTTGTTTTTGGTGGCTGTGTCAGGTTGTATGCGCGGCTCTATTCTAATAACTTTGTCACCTACAAAATATGTCTATATCTCCCCGACCCCGACCCCGGCACCGACCCTTTCACTCTCAGCCCAGTCAGCCCCCGCTTTGGGCCCATGTGTGTGGTCGGTTCCCCCTGCGGCTTCTTCGAGTGCCATTAAGCAAGTATCTTTCTCTTGGTCTGTGGTCTCCGGCCTCCGGTCTCTGGTCTTTGGTCCCAGGGCTAGGCTCAGCTGCTCAGCATGATAATAAAGCGCTCGAAATAATTTAAATAATTTTGTGCTTAGCTAGATGTTTTATTTTTTTATTGTGCGCTTTTTTTCCCCATTTCTCTTGTTTATTTTTTGCGCATACGGTTTTCTTGTTGCGGCTTGAGCCTAATCTTAACTTTTTGTAATTGTAATTAGCTTCAAATTTGTTATACGACTCTGTACGTTTATTGAAATCAACACGATATCAGTTTAGTTGGTTGTTTTTGAGTTTTTGCCAGAAACATTTAAACGATTCTTCCAATATACGTATTGATAGTGCATTTAATTTCGATTGATCTACGCTTTGGTTTTACACAGTCTTCAATTTATTGAAAACTTGAAAGAGAAAGAAAAAGAAAAAGAGAGAATACGTTTCTTGTGGTTTTTAAGTTAATAATATTTTTTTTTATTTTATTTTTATTTTGCCTTTAGCTAAGGAAATATTTAATTGCTTAAGCATTTTCGATTTTCGGTTTTTCAAATCAATACAGGGTTCCCATGCAAACATTAAAAGTCCCATAACTTTGTCAAAACTGATCATGGCTTGGCATCTATATTAAATCCGCATTTAATTCTGAAACACGAATTTTCGATTTTCTAACGAAAACTTGGAAATGACTTTTATTATATACATAAGTGTAAATATTTTCTTGATACCTTTAGTAATTTAGATAAGCTTTTTATGTTGTCGGCCAAACAACATTGAAGGTTTAGACTTACACAGAAAATAAACGAATCAAACACGAATACTATAAGTTTTCCAATAAGAAATTTTTAAATTAATACCAAAAATTACACAGTTTACTGTCCGAAAAAGAAATCTTCTCAATTTTAGCAGCTTTATATTTCTGATTTTTGTACAAATTTCAAATTCGCTTGAAAATAGGTGCAACACTCATTTACTTAGAAGCCTATTGGCTTTTTACGACATTTAGCAGATTGCAATTTGAGATTGAAAAAACGAGCCAATTTTCCAAAGTGGTTTTTGTTTACGTTGAAATTGATTGCGTAGCTTGAGATTAATTATGCGGTAGCGAAATTATTTATTGGAATTCAACTTAAGTGCTTATTGAAAAAGTATTATTTTAGAATTTCATTCGTTATCTTAACAACATTTTTTCTTCTTTCATTTTATTTGCACCCGCAGCCTGAATTATTTAACCACAACTATGTGTTGGCTTCTAAAAATAAAATTATGTTGCCGTTACAGAATCAGTTTAATTTTTAAGTTCTGGCAATTAATCTATAAATTATACATAAATATGTATAATTATACATAAGTCAACGTATTTCAATAATTAAATGTGTTAGCGAATCTATATGTTATTAGAAATGTATGTTTCTGCTCAATTTCAATCAATTAATTCTTTTGTTTGCCGATTTTACCAAATTTGAATAAACAAATGCAAAGAGGTTCTAATTGGAGATTTCCATTAAAATTAAAATTAACAAGTAAGAGTGCTGTAGTCGGGAGTGCCCGACTACGAGATACCCTGAACCCAGTCCTTACAATCATTCATACTAATCTAAGCACACACATGCTGCAGTATAAGCAGTGCAAGCGGTTTAAGCAGTTAGCTTGCTTTTTCGCTGAGCCCCACACAATGGAAAGTTAAATCTTAAATAACTTCTATGTTTATTGTCCGATCTCATTGAAATTTTTGGGGCAAGCAATTGTCGATAATATGTGTTACCAAACCAAATCCGGAGGTCGTACCTTCAAAAATGCGTTTTTTGAACTTTTGGGGGTTTGGGAGGTGGTATCCAAAAAGTGAAATATTTGTTACATGTGTATGCTATTCGAGATTATACATGCCAAGTTTGGAGCCTCTATCTTTTATAACTTTGAAGTTATGTCCCAAAAACGCAAGTCTGAAATCGAAATTTATCGATAACTTTTAAACGGTATGAGTTATCGATAAAATGAAATAAACTTGATCTGTCCCGGGATTAGGAGAACTTATGTTCCAAATATGAAGTCTCTAGCTCTTGTAGTCTCTGATATCTGTGTGTTCATACAGACAGACAGACGGACAGACGGACAGACGGACAGACGGACAGACGGTCAGACGGACAGACGGACAGACGGACAGACAGACGGACATGGCTAAATCGACTCGGCTGTTGATACTGATCAAGAATATATATACTTTATATGGTCGGAGATGCTTCCTTATGCCTGTTACATACTTTTGCACAAAACCATAATACCCTTTTTACCCATTTTTAATGGGTTCAGGGTATAAAAACTACATATATCCTATGCATATTCATAATAAACGAACGAAATGCATATCAGAAATCAAGAAAATTGTTTCTATAATAAAACGTGCTGACCAGATACCGTATCCAAAATGTAGGTCGGGAGTTTAGCTCTTAGAATCACAAATACGTCATAAAGCTAAGACTCATATAAAAAAAAACGAGAAAAAAAGATAGGAACATGCCGAAAAAGTTGTATAAAGGGTATATTCACGGTCGAAATCGAGTCGACTATAGAGATTGTGTATTTTGTGTGATTATGTTTCGATTGAAGCACTTTATCGTGCTCAATACGTCAATGTGTGCACGTATTTATATATATTTCTTTGAATGCCTTTGAATGGCGTCAAGGGACTTGGAATGCTCGGAGGAGCAACGGCTGCCATCGATATAGCAAAACAAACAACAGAACAAAACTTACAAAACAACCATATTCCAAACAAATGCGGTTAATCCCGACTGAGCGTGTGTATCGCAGTGCTGTATTCTCGATGTACATATAGTATGTATGTAAGTATGTATATCCAATTGCTGTATCTTAGATGCGCACTTGTCAACACTGAACTTCACTTCACATCACAATTGCCATTATGAATGCATTGAATGCCGTCGCGAATGGCGCAAATGGACTTCCGTGGGCCTTAGCAGGCTGAATTGTATCTGTATCTCTGGCGAATAGAGATGCAGCAACCGTCGCTAGTTCGGTTCGGCTTGAGCACGCAGTGACAACGACAACGACAACGACAACGGCGACGACAACAATGACAACGACAACGACAACGACGACCTTTCACTGTGGCAACCTGTGCACGCTCTGTGTGCAGCAGGGCAAAATTTACGTATCTGCCAGATACAAAACAAAACACACGAATAAAACAACAAGAGCTACAAAAACAGAAAAAACAAGCAGAAGAAATAAATAGAAATGAACATAAACTTCGGCTGAAGACAAAAAGACGACGCTGCCAAGTTTTGTCAACAATGGAATGATATTATGCCTGGCTCCACCTACAAAGCACCAACAACAACAAGACGGATAGAGCGGATAGAGCGGTCGGACGCCACGGACGGACCCATCGTACACCCGCATAATTTTCGCACACAACTCCACAAGCGACGACGTCGGCGCATTATCAACAGCAACCAACTCCAGGGAGCTGAGCAGACAGAGCAGCTAACGCACGCTAACAGCTGCCGTTCCTCGTTGCGAATGTATCCGTCAGATACTCGTGTCAGTACGTTTCGCTAGTGTGTGTGTGTGTGTGTGTGTGTGTGTGTGTGTGTGTGCGCGCAGGCAATTCCAATTGCCTTCCAGTTGTCGCTGATTGGTCGGATAACAGCTCTCTCTCACACACACACACGCACACGCTCGCACACACACACACTCTCACAGCTCTCTGGAGTGTGGCAAGCGTGTGTAAAGCCGGCATTGCTCATTATCTGCAAGTGTGTGTGTTTAAAGTTCACTAGGCACTTCACATCTCATGTGTGTTGTGTGTGTGTGTGCCTTTTGATAATTATCGTATAACATTTAATTACTCACTTATTAGGCGAGCTTATCAGTAATACTGTGGCAAAGCTTGAATTGCCTTTGAGAGATTTTATCCGCTTACAGATGAATTTACTTTTGCACAATCAATCAATAAGTGTTTGAAGTGTGAGTAGAGCAGGAATTTTGTGCTTTAAAAATTCCTACACAGCAAAAATACAAAATATAAGATGCGGCAGTTTCTCTGAATTCAAAATATATTCTACTCATGTTCTATAATATTAACATAAGCTTTAAGGTGAATTCGTTGTTATTATTATTATAATACAAGATTTGATCACTTTTTGTTATTCTCTTCTAGACAATATTCAATAAATAAAACAAACGGAAATAAAGTATTGCTATTATCATAATTATAGAGTGCAAGATAGTTATAAGCTTTAAAACCAACTTATAAATATATATGTATATCTTATATGCAATATACAAACATATTTTCAACTCGAACTTGCATGAAAAGTAAGTTTTTTATTTATTTATGTATGTATACATAATTAAAAAGTTGATATACAAAATATATACATATATAGTTTAACTTAAGATGAAGAACCCTGATTGATGAAGTCTGTTTGACCATAAGTAATAATAGTAATAACTATAAAATCAATATTTAAATTGTAATAAGAAACCTTTAAGCCAACAATTGTAGAAGCAACATTAAACGATGTAAACACTAAATTTGGCAGTTTATTGACTGCAGATGCCACAATCTTGATTGCTTCCATAAAAAACTTGTGATTTGCAGCCATCAATCAGCTTGTGCCCTGATATGCCTAAATTAAATCATTTTGACTGCATTCCTCATATCGAAGAGCGCCTCTTCGCCATCTGACTGTTGACGCCCTTTAAGTGGCCAAGTTTTTGTTATCTGCCATTGAGATGTGCGCTAATAAACAAAGCCGAAAACTGTACAACAACAAAAAAGAGCATAAACAAATGCAAATAATAATATGGCCAGCAAGCACTGAGAACGGAAATTGTGTTGGTAATGAGAACAGCCTTTGGGGTCGAGTCATTGGCTGCGACTCCGACTCCGACTCCAACTTCAACTCCAAGTCTGTCGCTGATGCGTTCGTCTTGCGTTTTCACCTGATCAGCCCAGCCCGCATCGCCATTTGGGCCAAAGTTCCAAGCCAGAAACAACAAAAAATGAAATGAAATAAAATAAAACAAATTTATGCGTCCAGTTGTTGGCAGTTGGTAGCCAAGCGGCAAACTAACAATTAACCAACAGCCAGCTAAATGACAAGACAAAAGGCCAATGGGCTTCGGCTTGGGTTTGGGCTTGGGCTTGGGCTTGGGGCAAAGCACTTGGCTGCAAATAGGCGTTAAAGTGAAAATTGAAGAGGTGCCGTTGACAGGAAATGCAAAGAAATGCAAACGGCTGCTGCTTGTATTGCTCATTGACTGTGACCCATAATTAAAAGGGCAGTACGCACTCACCTGGGCTGGCTGATTATACGGGATTGGGCCTCAAGATGTGTACTACCAATAATAAGCAGCAATGGCTGCCAGCCACCGGAGTGGCTCCTACCTCTTGGCCAGTTGTTGTCGCTTTAACGCTCCGCTCGCCAAATTATACGGGTGACAAAAACATATTTCAACGCTACACAAATACTAGAAACACACACACACTCGCACACACACTCGCACACTCACTCGCACACACACATAGCCGAACA
The DNA here is from genome assembly GCA_035042425.1 of Drosophila flavopinicola. NCBI lineage: Eukaryota > Metazoa > Arthropoda > Insecta > Diptera > Drosophilidae > Drosophila > Drosophila flavopinicola. The sequence goes on along the minus strand of JAWNLL010000454.1, from coordinate 718,778 downwards.
ACTCGTAAATGTTTAGTCTGTTGCAGCTGCGCTCACTTCTTCGATTGGCTTTTCGCAATTAATTGCTCAACATTATTATAATCATTGTTTAATGTAGATACACCTTGTTTAATGTAGATACACCCGGTGTGGTCCCAACTCCGACTCCGACTCCGACTCCAACTCCAACTCCGACTCCAAGCTCCACATCGACTCCGACTGCGCTCTAATGAGCGCGTGCTCTCCGCATCGAAAAGCTCAAGCTGTTCCCAAAAGGGCCTATCATTGCAGACACCACAAACAACAATAACAAAAACAATAAGCCCAAAACATTCGTTATTTAAAAATTTAAGAAAAAACTACATACATAATTCGGTTTTTTAGCGCAGCAAATTAATCATTGCGCTGTTAAAATAAATAAAAATTGGTATAGTTTCAAATGGATTTCTAACGCTTTTGAGCACACATATTATTAATTAATTAGCTGTGTTATGCACTGAGAAAAATTCAAATTTTTCGAAGCCAAACTCTAAACTCTAAGCAGTGGCTTAATAATAATAATAATAATAATAATAATAATAATAATAATAATAATAATAATAATAATAATAATAATAATAATAATAATAATAATAATAATAATAATAATAATAATAATAATAATAATAATAATAATAATAATAATAATAATAATAATAATAATAATATATAATAATAATAATAGTCAGCTTAAATTATACCATATAATAAAAGTTTCGACAGAATTTTCAAAGTTTTAGGTGATCTTAAATATGATAAAAATAAATAAATTATAGACAAATAACTTTAAGAACTGGAACCTTTGACTACAAAGCAAGGAATATTTAATAACTAATAAAGAAAATATTTATTTATAAATAAGAAATAGATTTCTACTAGTAATATGTATAATAATTAAATAGACAATAATAAAAGATATATATGTATATACAGCATATTATAATATATTTAAATGATTGTAGTTTAATTCTTTCAATGTATATTTTCGTAAAATACCTTATATTATTTATTCGACTCATTTCCCACTATAAGCATACTTATTTTGGTAAGTGTAGCCCAAAAATCACAGTCAAGCTCCGACAGAAAAAACACCAAAGTGTGACTTGTGGCACCCAGCAAAGACAAAGACCAAAAACCAAAAACCAAAGGCAATTTTTCCATTTACGCAATTAATTGGTCGCCACACTGGGCGGTCTACTAATAGATCAAGGGAGACAACAACAACCACAGCAAGGTATTTTAAATGCGGATTAACATTTTGCCTATTGACTGATTAATATTTTACAAACACACACGCATCACCCACAACAACAATATCTTTTGGAGAGGCCTTTTGACAAATGTGTTTGAGGCAAATGCTAATGGATTTTCGAAGTTAAAGAGTCAACGGATTGTGACCTTATAAATGAGTTCGATTAGAACCCAATTACAAGTCTGATGTGTTCTACCATCAAAGGAGCCTCTACTTACGCTTTAGAACCGAAAAGGGCCTTTTGATTATAAAAATTATGACTCATAAATGTAATTTTATGACTTCTTTGAGGGCAAACGCAAAAAACAAAGGCAGAAGGTGCCAAAATTATATAGCTCGAGTGCGGTCATTTTCTCACCCAAGCTTAAAGAGCTGCAGAGCGGCTCTGTTTGGGCCATTTCTTCATCATCAGGGCAAATTGGGCAAAATCGACAAGTCGCTGCCCTGCACTCTAATCAGTTAAATGAACTGTTGAAAATTTGCCACATTTGCGACATAATGATTTTAATGGCGATTTCGGGACCAGGACCAGGACAGCCTGGCCACGCGTCCTGTCGCTTGTTTAAACAATAAGCAGGCACTGGCATCGCCCCAAGCAAAAGCCATTTGACACTAATGCGTTTTTGGACATGGAACGTTTGATTACCGCACATCGAATTGCATCACATCTGAGACATGTCAAGGAACTCGGCCTAATCACAGGCTTTGCGCAGGTACGCGATCATTACTGCAACGCTCTGCTTGCTTTATTTGCCACAACTGTCCATATGCAGTTAGACGCCCCAGGCTCGGAGAACCCAACCTCACATCGTTTCCCATCAGCTGTTTGAGTATTTTGTTTTTCTTATTTACATATAGCATATTATATATGGATGTCCCTTCTTGACCTTGTCCTTGCTCAGGCTCTTTAGCTCTTCGCTTTGACTTTATCTTAAATGCATTAACTTAAATTCAATGCCTCTGTGCTCCAGCGAGCCGAGATACTCAGATAAGATAAGAAAAGATAGCAAAGTTGTTCGACTACTGGGTGGCGTTGAAAGTTGAAATCGTTTTATAATTGATTCGGTTTGCATATCAGCAGTTTCATTTTGTTTGGCACTGTCAGCGATGACTTTGAAGTTTATTTTAGCAAATTAAAAGCAAGGCTCTAATAGTCCTGCAAATAAAATGGACTAAGCTGTGAATAAAACAAAAAAGAGCTGAGAATATTTATACATTTGCTAGTTGCTGATCCTGATCTTTACATTTGAAAACAATTTGTTTGACAGACGAATATACAATAAGAACTATGTCAGAAATAATCTGATGAAAGTAACTTTATAGTTTATTTCCGAAAAGCAAACGTTTAAAAAAGGCCATTTAATTATATTTTTTATTTAATATATATTTTATTGGTATATTTAACATCAAAGCATCAAATTTCAATAAATTTACATTAAATCTTACCTTAATGTTACTATTTAATAAACTAATCGTTCAAATTTCAAAAATATAAACTCTATTATTTTTTCAAATGCTAACCAAACAAACACTTTTGAACGGGACGAGTTATCGATAACATGAAATAAACATGATCTGTGCCGGGACTACGAGAACTTATACTCGAACTGTGAAGTCTCTTGCTCTTATAGTCTCAGACGGCTAGATCGTCTCGGATGTTGGTACTGATCAAGAATATATATGCTTTATATGGTCGGACATGCTGCCTTACTCTTTTTACTCATTTTAATTGAGTTCAGGTTATGAAAACATTGCAATCAAACAGTTATACTAGTAATAATAAACAATTTTTGTATAAGTACCTAAGTTAAGATGGACAGTCAATGTCAGCTGTCAGATAACTCTCTCTCTTACTTCCTCTCTCTCTCTCTCTCTCTCTGTCTCTCTTGCTCTTTCCTTATGCTATATAGCACAAGTCGAAGTCGCGCCAATCAGTCAGAGCATCCAAAGCAAGATGTGCAATCTGCGCACAATTGCCTTCATCCCGCATAAATGTGCGCATGAGCAATCAAGTCAGCTGAAGCAGCGTAGCGCCAGGCCACCGATGGTGCGACCGATCCCGACGACAATCCACAATCCGCAATCCGCAGTCCAAGACGACTGGACGCATGACCTACGCCAAGGAGAGCAGACGTCGGCCAGTCAGTCGGCCAGAGAGTCAGCGAGGGAGTCAGTCAGTTAAGCAGACGCCAAAGATGAACAGTTCATATATATCACGTTTAACTGAATTACGATTATGATAGCGATTATGATTATGATTATAGCTATAATTGTGATGGGCAGCGCTGCGAGTTATCAGCGATTATTGAAATGAAAAGTGAATGCGAAATCAAAGGATCACAGTTAATTAATATTCAATTAGTGTGCACAGACGATGGTGCCAGCAGGTGCGATTTGGCGACGACTGCCGCAAGTAAATAATAATAATAATAAGAAGAACAATTAATTTAGCTCTGAATGTTATGAGCAGCGGAGCACGTAGACGGCACGGGTTAAATTCTCAAACAGACCACGAAAAGGAAGTGGCAAAGACTGTGGCAAGCCGCCAGTTGCCAGTTTGCCAGTTGCCAGTTGCAACAGCTGCACTTCTGTTGCTGCAACGCAGACGATTTTATGCTGGCGGCTGTTGCAAGTGGCACAGACAGATTTTCTACATGCTAGTCAAGTCCAAGACTGTGGCACGTGCTTCGCATCGCAGAGGCAAAGGTAAATGCTTGAGCTACAAGGACTCACATCCAGTTGAAGTCAAGGTGCAAACTAGAAACTCCCACGTTCGCTTAGAGAGAAACAGAGAGAGAGAGAGAGAGAGAGAGAGAGACGGGGGGGACCAGCCCACTCGAAATTGATGTACCCACCCGAAATCAAAGAGCTCATCATATGATCAATCACTTTGGCAGCCTCGTGTCTGTCACTTTGTTGTGCCCCTCCAAACAAAGACTGCGACAATTGCCTTTGACAGTTTTTACCGTTTGTCAATTGTTGTTTATGTCGCGCCCGATTATTTCGCCCAGGGTAGGATTAGTCCTGTGTGGAGTGTGTCTGCAGCACCGATATTCCGCATCCACACACTTATTTTTGCATATGCTCATGTGATCGATACTGCCCCGAAAGACAGATAAATATTTAAAAGCAGCTGCCGATGGGAATTTCAATTGTATTGATTGAGAGTCCCATTAATGGCATATAAATAGGAAGAAGGAAAAACAGTTATAACTTCTACAAATCAAGAAGATTACATAATATATATTTATATATATAATAGATGTGAGCCTTACAAACAATATCATCTTTTCGCCTTTCTCACTGTCTTAAATATCGTAACTTATTCATTGTGCGAATAGTAATTAAACTTAAACTGTTCTTTTTGAACACATATCATAGATTCAATGTTTAGTTTCTATATAATGTATCTTATTCTTACTGTTGGAATCTGGTTTCAAATGATTTGAAAGCAGGGACCGTAGGAATTATATATTTTGAAATACAAATTCCACTTGAATTGTAACTGTAACTTTCTATAAAAATCAGAAAATCACTGTTATTTCTTTACTTTATTATAAGAGATGCAAGTTGATTTACAACTTATGATTCGACTTATGATTTATTCTGTAGTTTTTGATAAAATTTTATAAAATTAAAGTTATTCTGCAGTTTTTATGTAAAAGTCGAACAATAACTGATATATTCTATATATATATGATGTGGGTTAGTACCTATATATGCGTATATGATTCTATATATACATATGTTCCTATGGTCAAATTCAACTGTTAGAACACATTTCCCAAAGAGTCTGCTTCTTATTTCAGTTTGTGTGTAACATAAACTCTAAAGGAATATTTCCTCATGATTGCAGAATGTTATTGTATTAAGGATATCCAATGTATACAAAAGAAATGCATGCATTCAATATAAATTCTAAATATAAAATATTTAAATAAATATATATGATTTAATGGTATTTAAGAAACAGTAATATAAATATAAAAGACCGTACATAAAGGACACAAGTCCATGTCTTTTATTTGGGTTTAAACGCATTGATAAAAGTATAAATCCCGAAATTCGTTATAAGGGCTCACTTACTACACACAAAAAGGCAAGTTAATTTCGTTTGTTTTACTTACTTTTGCCCATATACGAGCATAAATATAATATATTTGACAGTCATATCTCGCTTCATGCATTCCAATTTGCAATGCACTCCGCCATCAATTGCCACCAACATAAGTTTATCTATGTTGCGCACCTTTGACGCGTGCCGCTCCAGGTTCGGGTTCGGGTTGGGATTCGGTTTGGGTCTGGGTCTGGGCACACGCTGCATGGAAGCATAAAAGCTGGCAAACAAATCCCACTAATTAGCTAGCATTCTGGTGACAACAACAGTTCGCGGGCGTATTATCAAATGCAAATTGGCAGAAAAACACACAGGCAGAAATCAAACAAACAAACAAACAACACACACACGGGAATAGTTTTCTATTTTTGTGGCATTTTTACAGCCAAAAATAATGTGCAATTGTGTCTAAAGCCAAACAGCAACAACAATTGGCATTTTGCTGGCTCCAGCCACGATTTTGTGGGCCATAAATTACGGATATCATTTGGCCCAGAACGACCTTTCTCTCGGCTACTCGAAATCCAAATCCAAATCGAAATCGCAACCGAATCGCCAAACATTTCATTAGTCAATGTGCATTTAAGGTTGCATAGGAGGGTGGGTTGGTTGGTTGGTGGACTGGTTGGTCCATCCCTATAACGACTACAAGCTGACAATAGAATGGGATGCTAATTTTCAACAGTCAAACGCCCCATGATCTAATGATAATGCTCAATAAATTATGCGATTGACAATTGAGGTGGAATGGATTTTTTTAGCAGGCCAAATGCTATTGATGCGTATCTATTAGATGCCGATTAGATAGTAAGTAAGTATCTAAGGTGCGACCACACACACACACACACACACACAAGTAATATGTCGACATTTGCACAACTAATTAAATCCAAATTGAATGCTAAAACCCAAACCAAACACACACTTTTAATAGGAAAAACCCACAAAATCACCACAGGCACACTCGAGAATCGCAACGGGTGGGTCATAAAAGCAGCACAAACACACAGATAGGAGGATAGTAGTTGGCAGATAGTCTTGTGCCACTCTTCACACCTCACGACAACGTTGCAGACACATCCTGTGGCGCATGGCAAGACGTCGTCGTCGTCGTCATCGTCATCGTCGTCGTTGGTCTCTATGGTCTCTGGTCATTAGTGTCTGGCCGCAGCACCGGAGGCGTCTGCATTCGTGTCACCTGCCGCGCTAGAGCTGATGTTACAATTACCTGGCAAAGACGAAGACGAAGTCGAAGACGACGACCACAGAATAATGCCTAAGAACAACAACAACAACAATGGCACAGCTTGCCGCGTTGTTGTAACTATAACTATAAACATGAGTACGTGAGGATGTCGGGGCGTGAAGATCGCTGCTGAGCAGCACCAGCACCATGGTCTCTCCGCTTGGCATTTATTTGGGCGAGCCACGCGGCAGCGAATGAGCTAATATCATCAATTATCCCCACAGCTCCAGCCAGCCAGACTGAGACAGAAAGAGAGAGAGGGAGAGAGAGGGAGACAGACAGAGGGAGGGAGTGTGGGAGTTGGCGCATGTGCCACTTTAAATGACTGTCATTTATCCTCAAGCTCGGGTGGCTTATGAGCCCGTTCCGGGCCCCTACGGCATTTGGAACCTTTTGCTTATGATTTCTTTTTGAAGAACTCATAAATGTATTAAGTATTTTACAGCGATATATATCCGTTTCTATGAGTTGCCTTATTAAATTTCCTTCCACACCATTAGCCAACTATACACAATCGTCAAGTAATCATTAAAATAACTATAAAATCACTTTTCAGATAGTTGGTCTGTTGGAACATTTGTCAGCAGTTTATAATGCAAGGATTAGGAACCACCTGAAAACAAAAGTTTAACAACATTCAAATGACATTGGACTATTGCGAGAAACGTATTGGAATAACTTAAAACATTGTTCATTCAAAAGGTCGGAAGTAACTTCTCAGCAGTTCAATGCGACAATAAACACTTCAAATTTGAAAGTTATTAGAGTACAAAAAGTTATATCGATGGTCATTCGAAACCTACGCAGTCAGTTCCCACCAATATCCTTGATTAGAACAACCTTTCCCATTGGCAATCACTCAGACAGCAGCAAAGTCTCAATATATATTTTCACACTTTAAATAAAAGGGAAGAAGCAGCTACCAAGTTGCTTTCACAATGCCCAATATAAATCCAATTAGCACGCTTTTGTCTGCCCGTACACAACTGACAATTTATGTGTGTACGAACGGACAAAAAGACAAAAAGACAGACAGAAACGAGGAAGGTAAACAAATAAGGAAGAACAAACGGAAGACGAGCACAAAGGAACACTTAACGCACTGCAAGGGAGTCGGGGTTCCTTGAGGGGTGTGTCCTCATCACCATCATCTTGGGCCGCAGAACTTTATGACTTGTGCTCACCTTTTATGCTCTCACCATTAAACGCTATTAGCGGGCATTTAAGGATCACTTTCCTTGGTGCTGCTCTCGTTTTTTGGGTAGGTCACCGAGGTTAAGCCCGGGGAGGGTGTTTAAATGCGCTGTTAATCTAATAAGCCGCAAACACGCAAACAAGTTCACGTGGGAAAATTGGAGCAATAGCAAATTAATAGACTGCGAGCAATGTGCGTGGGTTGTGATCGCCAGATTGGGTTAGCTGCCCTGCCCGGGCCTGGGCTGGGTTGGGTTGGGTGTGTGTGGGAAGAGAGCTGAAGGAACAGCAACAGCAACAGCAACAGCGAGCAGAACTGCCAGTTATTTATGGATTACAATTGGTTATGGGAAGAGCTTGCAGAACAAGGAAGCGTCTCTGTAGAAGGCAAAGGCAAAGGCAAAGCCAACGCCCACGTCCAACCGCAGTCAGAATCTCATCAATTTGCGCTTTTTATGTGACATAATCCCGGCTCGGCTGGTGGCTATAAAAGCTGGCCACTGTGGCCACAGCCTCCACAGTCGTGATTGCACAGCGTGCAGAAAATGTGGCAACTGTTTGCATTGCTGCTCCTTGGCAGCACCATTTCGCATGGCCAGAGCAACAGCAGCGAGCTGGCCAAGACGGTGGACGAAGAGGACTCACCCATTGGCAGCGACAAGGAGCTCTCGGATCTGGTCATCACCACGGCCCTGGGCAAGATCCGCGGCACCATTCTGCCCTCGCAGGCGGGTCGCAACTTCTACGCCTTCCGGGGCATTCGCTATGCCAAGGCGCCAGTGGAGGGTCTGCGCTTCCAGCCGCCACAGCCCACTGAGCAGTGGTTCGACACCTTTGACGCCACCATCGACGGGCCCAAGTGCCCGCAGCCGGGCCTGTTCAGCGAGGATGTGAGCGAGGACTGCCTCCGGCTGAACATCTACTCACGCGAGCTGCCCAGCGAGTCGCAGCCGAATCCGAAGAAGCCCGTCATTGTCTTCATACATCCCGGTGGCTTCTACTCGCTCTCGGGGCAGAGCAAGAACTTTGCGGGGCCGCAGTACTTCATGGATCGCAACCTGGTGCTGGTCACCTTCAACTATCGCCTGGGCACACTGGGCTTCCTGGCCACGGGCACACAGCAGGCGCCCGGCAACATGGGCCTCAAGGATCAGGTGCAGCTGCTGCGCTGGGTAAAGCTGCACATCTCGCGCTTCGGCGGAGATCCGAATGCGATCACGCTGCTCGGCTATGGAGCCGGTGCCATGGCAGTCACCCTCCACATGGTGTCGCCCATGTCGCAAGGCCTGTTCCAGCGCGCCATCGTGATGAGTGGCGCCGCTACGGGGCAGTGGTCTCTGCCCAACCATCAAGTCGATGTGGCCAAGAAGCAAGCGGCCCTGCTGCAGTGCAACACGGAGGACATGCACGAAATGATGAGCTGTCTGCTAGGGGTGAGATACCTAAAACCATATTAACAGTTACACAGAGAACCACATTTTCATATTCATATTTTACTATTATAACATAACACATGCTTAAGGCTAAGATTAGAGGTTAGACAATAGACATATTAGTCCCAGTGTATCAATATCTGAATATCTAATCCATAGAAACACTATTTGGAATATGCTAATTCGCTGCCTCGCATGTTCGACTTTGGGCGCAACAATCCGTTGATATTGTGGAAGCCAGTGGTGGAGCCGGACTTTGGGCAGGAGCGCTTCCTCATCGAGGATCCGGTGCGCAGCTATCAGAACGGTGACTTCATGAAGATACCCATCATAACGGGCATGACCAAGGATGAGTTTGTGGGTCCAGCCATATGTGAGTACGAGCAAGATAAAATCTTCCTACTCCTATTCTCCGGCATGATACAATTTTCCTTGCTGAGTCAGAGATTTTTCCACTATTAACTTTTCTTTCCACTTTTCTTTCTTTTAATGTTGTTTTCTGGCTTTTTAATCAATCTACAACTAAATCTTTTTGAACTTTACTACCTTTCACCTCTTTCATTTTACATTTTCTAAATTACTAAAGATTTACTAACTTTGGGCTTGGTTTGATTTGGTTTTTTTCTGGGTTTTCCCCACTCCTTGCAATATAAGTTGAACCTATGTAGTTTTTGAATGTCCCCAGAATCTTTGACTTCTAATTTGTAATACTGATACTTTATAACATCCTCCACTTAGCCATCCTGCAGAGCCGCTCACTGCTGGGCGCCTTCAATGACAACTTCGAGGCACTGGCTCCCATCTGCTTCCTGTACAATGCGAGCAGTCCTCGTGCCGAGAACATCAGCCAGGAGCTGCGCCAGCACTACTTTGGCCAGCTGCCCTTCGATGCGAACAGCTCGCTGCAGTCCTTGGCCACACTGTACTCGGATGCACTGACGGGATTCGGAATACATCGCTTCGTCCATCTGGCGGCACGGGCGACCAAGGTGTACTACTATCGCTTTGCCTATCAGGGCGAGCGCAGTCACATCCACTATCCGGAGGATGCGCCCTTTGGCGTCGTCCATCACGATGATCTGATGTACTTGTTCGTGGAGCCGTCGATCAGTCGCATGTTCACGGAGGACGATGATGAGTTCAATATGGTGGACATTATGACGCGCATGTTCTCAGCCTTTGCCTACAAGGGGTAAGTTGGGTCAAGCATAGGTCTATTCAAATCTAAAGAGTATCTATTCTGGGTAGGGATCCCAACAAACCCAGCGATGAGAAGCTGCGCAACATTCGCTGGCGCCCTTTTAGCTTCAAGAAGCGCTACTATCTGGACATTGGCGATCAGCTGATCCTGCAGGAAGGACTCAATGCCGCACGCTACGAGATCTGGAAGCGCTTGTTTCCCCTCAACTGGCGCCGTCAGACCAAGGAACGTTGGCTCAGCCAGTATATCTGAAACTGAGAGGCTGCTTGTCACTTTTGTCACCTACTGTACTTAAGCATAAATACTCCCTTGAATCGGTTGTATAAAATGCATGCAATTTGGCATTCGAAATGTTGTATTTTTTTTCAATTCAGTGCAATTCAGTTGTGTTGCCCTCTTGTTTTTTTTTTGGTCCCCAGTTGCCAAGTGATAAACCAATTGGCATAATTTTCAGTTCCAATTTGATGAGTTGGTCCCTGAGCTGAGTTGTTTATGTGTTTATGTGTGTTTATGTTTTGTTTTTTGGTAGGTATGCGTGTCATCACTGTGTGGGTGCATATATTAACTCGCTGGCAGCCGATAGCATTGGTACGTGTCGAGCACTATGATCGCGTGCCATGGCGTGCACTGAGAGAAATTATGTTGAAGTGCGAACCTACAATAATTAAGGGTGCAATATCTAGTTGTTGAACTGCATATATTCAACGGAATAGTTTAGAATGTACAAAGTATCTAAAACGATTTGATTGAAGTACAACAATTAGCGATCGTATATCCGTACAATATCAGCTGACATAAGGTATTTAGTAAATTACGTATGATATAGACGAAAGCTTACATAATCCAAATATGGAGTAGAATGCAAAATCCTTGTTTTTTATTATATTTATTAATTTTCGGCTAAAGCAGATACTGGAAAAAATATTAAGAAATTTAATTTGAATTTAATGTTTAAAGCTTACAACTTAAAATTAATAATGACTGGGGGTGTTTAAGTTGAAAATTTGCTTAAGGACAGAGTGGACAGAGTATTCGCAAAGAAAGTAGTTTATGTTTATCAGATAGGCAATGAATATGAAACTAAGTTTTTATTTTGAAATTATAATTTACTTACCAATATGAGAAAGTGGATCCATTTATTTATTTATTTGAGCATCATTCATGTAAAAAGATTAATATTATAATAAGCAGAACATTCTCTAACAGAACTCTAACAAAATCAATTAATTTCTTCCCATGCGATACCATAAATTCTAAATTATTTTCGCTGAGTGTAGCGCTCTCATCCAATGCCCTACACTCAGCGAGACTCACACTCAGTTTGGTCCGCTCACAGATGTTACGCAAAGCCATTGTTGCTTTTCTGGGCCACTCGCAGCGTATTTTCATTTTTATTGCTCTTATCGGAGTTTGGTTACGCTTGACAGCATGACAATGTCAAAAGCGAGCTGCCGCTGCCTCATCATCACAACTTCGTATTGGAAGTATCCTGCCCTGAGTCAGACTCATTAGCATAGGGCACACATGACGCTGGACATCCCAATGCCAATTGGCAATTTACAATTCACAATTCGACTAGAATTCCGGCACGCCATGAGTCACGCCATAGCATCATCCCAGCTAGAGGTCCTGCGAGGGTGTTGGACGACCAGTTAATATATTAATTTATGCAAATTGCCAAAGGGAGTGCGGTTTGCTGCAACTGTATCTGTATCTGTATCTGTATCTGCCGCAATAGATCTGTGTAGCGGGGTTGCTCATTTTGATCGTTTCCACTTTAGTTTTAATTGTTTAGCTTGTCAGCACAGCATATGCTACACCACCTATGTGTGTACTGTGTAGCCTGTCTGCACGTTTCTATAATTTGTTAGACAATATGGCAAAGCAAAAAGAAACCAACGAAAATAAACAGAAAGCTCTCTTGTCCTATTGAATTGGCATTCCAATTTCCAACGAAGTATTTCGCGCCACGTAGATTTCGATTTCCACGAAATGCGGCGCAAATAAAGTTGTGAGCTCAACACTGAAAACTGAGCGCAGCTCAACTCAAGTCAACTCAACCTTCTGCCTTCAGTCGGGTGCATATCTGATGTTGCCACAGTCGTTGGGGCAAGCATACATACATATATGTATGTACATATGTATGTATGCCTGCTGTGTCCGCACGAGTTGGTGGCTGCAGCGCAGTTTTTATTGACTGATGGAAATCGCTCAAACGCTATTTGAAATTTCGCAGCGCCTTTGGCCGGCCACAAAATGTAATTAGATTGCCAGAGGCACTAGGCACCAAAAAGTCTGCTCGATCGTGGCGAGACCGACCACAAAACAGAAAATAAATAGAAAAGCAGCCTAAGCAACTTCCTTCTGTGGTTTCATCGTCGTTGCGAACGACGCGTGCTTGGAACTCCTGCTGTCAACATCAATGCGCAGGAATCTCTCTGCCTCAGCCTTACAATGAAGTTGTCTGCGCAATTGACGTGCGATAAGGCGCAAAAGCGCAAATGCGCAAGGCGCAAGTTCAACTAAGCTGGCATAAAAAACAAAGGAGTCTCTCTTACATAGAAAAATTTGCAGAAACATCACAAAACTCATAAATAACAGAACTGCAGCAACTGCAACAACAACTGCTTGCCAGAAAGTGTCCACCACGCTGTCTGCCTGGTGCCTGCTGCCTGCTGCCTGGTGTCTCGTGTCTCTTCCCAGCCTCCGACTGTCCTCTTTGACTTTTTGGTATCTCGCACTGACGATAATGTGCATTGCTTTTCACAATTTATGACTCACTCGGCCACGCTGCGTGGCAGCCAGCCAGCCAGAGCCGAACTCTCCAGCTCCAGCTCCAGCTCCTCCAGCTCGCTATGCCAGCTATTTATTGGGTTAAGCTCAGCAGATGGTCCTCGGATTGGCTCACATATTTACACTATTTGTGTGTTTGGGTGTGGGTGTGGGTGTGGGAAATGGAAATATTTGGGTGAAATATTGTGTGTATAAGTGGGTTACAAGTCTAGAAAAGAAGCTCGAACTATGTATGAGCTGCGTCTATGCAAATAACTGAAAACGAAAAGACAGCCAAATAATAGTGATATCCAATTAAACGATAGTCTGTTTAAGGTTTTAGCTTAAACGGCTTTGCATGGTTTAAATGAAACATGCTACTGCTACCTACAACATATAATTTTATTTTATTTTAAAGGAAATCCTACGAAAATAGAACATTTTTCCATACACAGTACAAATATGGTAATTTATGATAATGACCTCAAACTTGTATTCAAAATTTATTCTAAAATAGTTATATTAAAATATTATATTAGCACTGGAGTTACTTTTAAGCTATTAGAATATTTATAGTAATAATAAAAATAATTACATTTTAATCTAAAAACTAATAATAGCTTTAAACCATAATGGTAGCATATGTAGTTTTCCTCCAAATTTGAAAACTTTTTTGCGGAATTTTTAAAAACGGATTTATTTTTAGGCTATGTCTTATGAAGTAAATATTGCGGAAAATATAGTTTTTCAGATTAATTTATTATATTTATATTTATTTATTTAAGTTTTCCAGTGCGCCAAGATTAAGGTACATCGAGATTTGTATGTTTTTTATTTTATTATAAATAAAAAAATTACTGAAAAATAAATATATTTTTTTAATTCAAATATAATGAATATTTTAATAAAATTCTATTATAATATTGTATTTTGTAGTCTACTTTTATTTACTATTCATTAGATTTTATTTAACTTTCTTTTTTGCATTTTGATGCCGACTTGCAACTTGGGCTAACATTTATTTTTCTGATTTTAATATAATCAGACTGAGCAACACTGCAAAGCGGGTCTAGTTACTCAACACTGCAGTAAGCGCGCTTAATCGGCCTTATCCACGATCCCACATGCTACATAATGTGCTTTAATAAAAACAAAAACAGCAATTTTCTCTTATCAGCATTACGCGTGTGCTAGACTGGCCTATTATCCGAATTCAGGGCGCAAGGCGAGGTCTCCAGCGCTCTAGAGCTAGGGGTTGCGAATACATATATATAAACGGAAATTGGGAAATGGGAAATGGGAAATGACTTTGGTCTAATTAGCATAGAGAGTGCCAGGCATTTAGCTGTCGATTGCGTGCGGCGCGTGGGCGCTAACAGAAAGTCGGTAGTCGGTAGTCGATGGAAACACGTTGATAAGCTCGCGAGAAAACCATTAGCAGACCAGCGGCAAACTGTGTGCTCATCCTTTTTAATAACTGCTGCGATCCTGCAGCGAAGTACTCCGAAGGACGAGACAGCTTTTTTTTGTTGTTGTTTGTCGCGTGCCGATCGCAAGCTGAGCTAGAAACTCATCTCATGCTGTGGGCTGTCCGACGTTGATCTGTCAGCCATCAGGCATCATCCTGCTGTCTCCTGGTCCTGCGAGGGGCAATCCCTTTGTACTCGGCATAGTCGGGCGTTGGTCTATCTGGGCAGACAACAAACAGCGTTTTGTCTCTTGTCATCGCGGCATCGTATTTCAATAATAGTTTTCAGCTCATCCTTGTTTATTTACAGCTTTCAACTTTACTCATGATGGATCATGTTGCACGGTGTCGCTTATTGACTAACTGACAGTGGGTCGAGCCACTCCGAGTCCGAGGGGTGCGTTTTTCAACAGTATAGTACTATATTATGATATAGTGGAGTGTGGTGCTTAAGAGTTGTTGATCTGGAAAGTGAAGAGATAGTTATTGCATTTTTATAATGACTTCAGTTTGATATTAGATAGGTTAATTTATCAAAGGCCAAGTAAATCATCAGCAACAGATTATATAGTATACAGTAACTGTGCTTATTGTTATTGAGGTGTTCTGCTTGTCGACTAGCTAGCATCTTAGACTCTTAATCACAAATTAGACGGATTAAACAATTTAGCAACTATACACTATGTATATTTATCAATTTTAAAACGTGTTTAAATGCAACACTCAAAGATGTTATTCAAAAATTCCGTGAATAGGCTTAAGTGACTAAAATATAGATATTTAACAATCAGTCGATCAGAAAAATAGGAAACTTTACATTTATGTGCATCCTTTATCAGTGGTTTTAAGCTAATTACAATTTCTATTTTAGTTTTTTTTTATTTATGTACTAATTTGAAGTATCTTAGTAATGTACAGGATTTTCTAACGTATAACTTTATATTTATTTTGTAATTTGTTCATATACATGTGTATATATTTTTTGTTTTTTACGTTTAAGTATTTAAATTAACAATTATGTTAAAAATATAAGAAAATATTTGCTAAAACTATGCACATTATCAAATTGAAATTAAAAGAATATCCATAGAGTATACACATGCATATATAGTATGTGTACATATATATTTGTACTTTTTGTTTTCTAAACTTAAGGCATGCTGATTACTGACGGATTGCTGACCTTGAAATCGACTCGTTCGATAAAATAACACACACATTTCCATAGAGCTTTGATTTGTGGTTTCATTGCTACTGACTCATTAGAAATCGAACAGTGCCAGAAAAGCAATTATTCTGCTTGAAGCCAAGCAGCTCTTTTGAGATTTAAATGGATTTTATACTCGTATATATACATTCATATATTATATATTATGGGTTATCTACGACAGTTTATCCCCGTGGACAGCCCTCGCATTCCTGAGCCCGCGAGTTATTTGTTTTAGTGACTGATGGCAGGAGTTGTAGTTGTAGTTGGAGATGGAGTTGGATTTGGAATAGAGGGGGCAGAGGGGCAACTCTAATGAGCATGTCAAAAATTCTACTGGTTGTCTATCATATCGAGCATGTCGTGACCAGTGACCAGTGACCAGCGAACCAGCTGACAAATTGTTCTGACATGTGAAAGTTGCACTCCAACAAAATTGATTTATGTTGGAGCCCAAAAGCCAATTGATAAAACGTTAACTGTCAACAGTTTAGTGGCCCTTTAACTAATTGCTCAATAAGGCGCCCAGGCCCAGGCTGAGGCTGAGATTTGTACCTGTCTGCATTTCATTAGGAGGAAGCCTCATTAGAACAAGTGCATCGGTTCAGCTTGCGGGGCATGCAACGAAGGCTGCCCCCAAAGCATTTCTCAGGCTGCCCCGTTGACGACTATTAATCAAAACTGTAGCATCTATGTGCAGCTAAATACAATTTCATTAATTGTAGCAAAACATACAAAAGCATAGAAGGAAAAACCACACCCGCATGCCTTTATAGAGACTTTCCCACGAAAGCGGTGGCCACGGTGGCCGCCACAGCAGCTCATCATACCCAGGCACACAGTAAACAATTCGGGTTTAAGTTTACTAATTTAAAAAAATTAAATTAGAAACAAACAACCAAAGTTGAATTTTGGCAAAAAATTTAAAATATATATTTTTAGTTTTTATGGTTTCTTTCTTTTCTTTAAATAATATTAAAATACCAAAATATTTCAAAATTGTGAGCGAAACGTTTTTTATTCCAATTTAAATGTAATTTGTACAACTAAGTGAAATTGCCCAAGCTAGTTTCATTCCAAAAATAAAGCACAAATAAGTAAATTAAAATGGAATTTAATTTGATTTAATTGCAAAATATAATAAATAAAAATGCACACTTTTTTTGGAGTGTACTCTGTTGACCAAGGCCTGACCTGACCTGGCGCTACATTAGCGAAACCCGCGACCAGTTGGAGTTCATTCAGGTGGCTCCGCTGCCGCAGAGCATTAGCTAGTTGAGGCACGTAGACGTGGCTTAAAAACAAAAGGTGAAAAATCCATGAAGAGTTGCCGAGTTCGAGTATCGCGGCTGCAGTTCACGTGAAGACAGCTGCCGATTCCACGGCAGCAACGTGCGCCCTCATATTGCAACTCCGCTCAACAGCAGCAACAACAACAACAGCAACAACAACAGCAACAACAACAACATCAACGTCAACCACGTAATCAACTTACAACACATCGAGCCTGGCCTGTGACTGTCTACCAGTCTGTCTGTCTGTCTGTCTGTTTGTCTGAAATAGTAAACAGCCAACATCCCTTTGTGCCCAAGCGGGGTAAAAATTGCAACACTTTAGAGAGAGAGATGAGAGAGAGAGAGAGAGAGAGAGAAGGGGAACGGGAAGGGGCAGGGGCAACCCCCGGAGCTCGAGAGCCGGCCAGAACGGAACCAGAACCAGAAACAGCACCAGAAGCATATTGAGGGTGCTCACTCTAATGTTTGGTTTCATTAGTCCTAAGCGACAAATCAAACAGTTTGTGGCAGTTCCTTTTTTTTTGTGGATTCGGATTTGGATTTGTAATTTTTGCCAGGCCGTTGTTTACACTCATTAGTTGGGCTCGCCGGATCGTCACACCCTCTGTGACAACTAGCATACGTTAGAGGGTGCACTGATTCCACTTCTTGGGATTCGGATTGGGATAGCGAGTGCAGGGGTGTTGTTGCCATTTTTACTCTATCGCATTCAAAGCACATTAATAATCACATTTGACAACAGCAACAGCAACAACAACAACAACAACAACATTGACAGCAGTCGCTTATGAAAAACTGCAAACAAATATTTGCACAGCTCTGAGGCTGAGAAGAGTGCAAACAATTTTGGGCACTTAACACGCCTGTAATTATTGGGCTATTTGGATGGGTTTTGTGGTCCTGTCGATGATTGCGCTTTTTATGGCTTTCCTATTGGGTGCAGAGATTATCAGGCAAGCCACTTTCGAGTGGGTGGATTTAATTGATTTGCAGTCAATTCTGCGAGCTCATCTTATGAGCTAGATAATTGTGTAGTTAAAGTACTTGTAGATCATTATAAACTTGAATTTACCATTCTAATGTTAACTACAATATATTATAATTGGCCTAACAGCATTTGAATTTGTGATTATTATTTAAACATGTCTCCAATTGAAACTAATGTTAATTATATAAGTTATGTAACTAATATAAAAGTTAAGTACTTATCAAATCATCAAACTATGTGCTCTTGGCTCTTATCTCAAAAAACTTCCGAGGGGTCTTAAGGAACTCCGCCTTATAATAGGCATTAGTTCAGAAATAACACAAATTATACTGCTTTAGTTGGAAGTGTTGGACTTGGATATATTCCATATAGTACTCACATGGACAATAGATTCTGAGCTAACATCTTTAGATTAGGATGTATATTATCGTAAATATTATATAAATCTGGAATAAAGAATTTGCATTCAATGCAACGGAAGGAGATGAATATATTGTTAATCTGGATAAACTCTGTTGTATATACTTGGATATTTTGGATATAGAGAAGAGAACGAGAATATTGCTTTAGGTCTCAGCATTGGCTATCCATTTGTATTGGGTGGCAAAGAAAAGAAGTTTAGGATACACATAGCGATATAGTATTTATGAAATTTTCTTATTGTGTAGTTATACTGATCTTTCCTGGCTTATCTTAAGTATAGAAAGTTTAAGTATGTATCAATCTTCAAATAATCTTTACGCGTATTTTATCTACCTGTTAGAGTCCTGTGCAGCGCTTAGTCAGTCGAGTTGGCTCAAATAGCGTCGTGATTTAAGGCCCAAAGTGAAACATAAAGCGGGGGTGGTCCATGTTCTTCTCATCACCATAAGCATTAACGCCATTATTAACAAGAGCCCAAACAACAACAAACAACAAACAACATGCATAATTATGATTGGGTCCCGGGTTCCCCAAAATCACAAACATGTTATTGTTGTTGTCGTTGTCTGTCGCCGGGGCTTCAAACAAAAGCGACGATATCAGTACGAGCGAACAACAAAAGACACTCAAACGGCGACCACACACAACCTACACACACACACACACACACACGCACACACACTCGCACACACAGACAAAGCTGTCATGGAGTAGCCAGCGATGCCGCCTGTGACAGACAGCGACACAATGGCGAATGGGGGGGCAGTCGCACATATGAGTGTGTGAACGAGTGTGTGTGTAGTTGTACTTTGTATTTGTTTATCGAATAATCAAATTGTTTATCGGGCCCAACTAAATCGTACGAGAGAAAAAAGACATACACAGGCAAAACAATTAATTTTAAAGCCGTTTGATGTGAACACTTTCACCAGAGAAAGGGAGAAGGCCGCATCGAGTGTCCTTTTGCCTGTTAGTGCGTTTGGGTAAATTGCGTTTGATGTCTATTGTTGTTGTTGTTGTTGCTGTTGTTGTTTGTTTTGGTAACTCTGGGACCCTGGGAGCTGTTACAAGTGCGCTCCCAGGACAATCATTAATCAAGGCAATTTACATTTGTATAAATATTTAATTAAGAGACGCGTTTATACAATCCTATGTTTGTCTGTCTGTCAGTTCTCCAATTGTCTGTCAAGTTATAGGCGCCAGCTCTGGAGATTAATTAAATAATTGATTTTGTAAGAAAATCATTTGAAATATCAGTGGGATACCTTCAGGATGGCGCTAGAAAATAACTACATTTTTTGGGATGAGTATACCATATAGATAGATGATTCATTTATTTATTTATACGTTAATTGATAAATAAAACTACAATATTCCTTTTTTGCGATCTGGTAGTAGCCTAAGATAAATTTTTCAACATGTTATGTTATATGTTAGTTAACATATGTTAGTTAACATATTTTCAAGAGAGAATTGGCCGAATTATTCATTTATTTAATATTCTTAAGTCTCTCATTAATTGAGCAGCCGCTTTTTTCAATAGTTACAACAATTACAAACAGTTGTTAGACATAAGTACTTTACTAAACGCTCTATTGTCAGTTATGGAACTCAATCGTCTTATTTGTTTGCAATGCCTTAAGTGTATTTTCTATTCATGGGATAAAGCTTCTCAATGCTCTTGCCAAACTGCCTTTCCACGAATATCAATCGATGGCTTCAAGGTGGCGGCTGCAAACAACCCCAAAAACGAATAAAACTGCGTTCGAAATTCACTTAAAATGAGAAAACAAATATATTGTTGAACAAATTTTAAGCACGCTGTGCCGGCTGTCAGTTGTGGCCCAGGATCAGGACCAGGACCAGGCCGAGCCTTCCCAGAAAAATCAACAAAGCCGCTGAGCATGCGCAAAAGGCTGCTCTCCACTCTCCACTCGCTCTGCTCACTCAATTTGTATTGTCATTAGCGATTACGGGCTGGGGCGTAATACGATATGTTGACAAAACGCACAAACAGCCAGACAGATACTCAGATGCTGCTCAGACATATGTATGTATGGACATAATGCGATAGCTGACAAACCTATAAAGCATTTCGAACGGCGCTACTTCAAAATGTTTACTCCTTTTGCGTCCTGGCCTTCATTGTGCGTCCTCCATAAATACGTAATCAAAACCGCAGCCGCGACCTGATAATCATGACGATGATGAGCCACAAATACAAAAAAAAAGAGCAAGCGGACCAGGGGCAAACCGATCAAGAAGCACATTTTCATTTGAAATACATACATATACATATGTATAGATCAATGTGGCGCAGGCGTAACGAAAGTGAAATCGAGACACCGTCCCAACCGGCAGCTGGAACACCTTCGCATCATCGTCATCAACATCATCATGCTCAGCCCGTTTCTGTTGTTAGATGGCACAAAGAACCAGTCGAAAGTCAAAAGGGGCACGCGCTCTCAACGCTGTTCAACCCCAGGATCGGGATCCGGGCCTAGACATTGTGACTGATCGCTGATCGCTGATCGGTGCTCGGTGCTCGGTGTTCAGGGGCCCTTGTGTGTTGTGTCTAGACAAGCCGCAGACACAAGTTTAATAGACTTATTGTAATTGAGTCACAAAAGCCACTCGAATATCGAATCACAACTCTTTCACAATTCACATTTTTCCAGCTGCTCTCAACTGCAAAAGGTGCTCTATCACAAATTCTGAGGGACGCAATTTTACATGTGACTCGTCACTTTAAAAATTCTTTTCAAAATTTAATTAAAATGTTCGCAAATGTTTTGCTTAATTCTTTCGCACTGCTGCTATTGTCTCCTGTTCTTTGCTGTCACATCATGCGTTTTGTCAGGTTGACTTGCCCACCTTCTCTTCTTGTTTTTTTGTGTGTGTGGCCTTTGTCCCGAAAGAGAATGCGTTTGAATGTTTGCTCATGCCCCCACAACACACACATACACACACAGAGACAGGGATATATTATCCTTGGGCATGTGTGTGGTTGCCGGGCAGGCTAACAAGTTAATTTTCCATATTTTCTTTGGCAAAACTTTGCAGTAACTCTACATCAAAGTCATTATGTGGTCGTCTTTGTGAGTGTGCGGTTTGCTTGGATTGTCCCTGTATCCTGATAAGTAAGACAAAGGCTGTAAATGAGCAGCATCCAACTATTGACTTAGCAATTCAAAAGCTTAACGAATAGAGATTGTTTTAAGTTGGAAAATATTTCTAAAATATACCAAAAAGCAGATTTTACTGGCCGTTATACAAAATGTTATGAATAGAAATTTTCATTTTCTAACATATACAATAATTCAAATTTCTTTTAATATATATTTTTGAAAATTCTGCTATGATATATCTTAGTATGAATGAACGGATGTGATTTTCCAGCTTAAAAGTAGTCATAAGTAAGTTGACAGAAAGATCTTATAACCACATATCTTGGTATTTCCCAAGAACTATATTTACAATTACCATAATTGTCATCAGAGCTACAGTTTAAAAAATAAAATTAATAATACGCAAAGTGTGTGAATATAATAATTAAAGATAATTTAATATAATATATAACATAATAATATAATATCTTAGAAATTGCAATTTTGCTTAACAGCTAGAAGTTCTATTAATAAATAAATGTAATGTAATTTTACGCATTTTACTTAAAATGCTCAACAACAAATTTGTAAGCGTAATGCAATACCTAAATTATCTGCCACCAGATATTAACTCCTTGATGATGTTGTATCAAAGTGTCGACTATTGTTCATCTGAGCTCCGAATCGTGATATGCGACCAACCATTAAAACAACCCCTTAACAAATTGTCCAAAACGGCTGGCGATAATCCTTTTGCAACCGCTCACAGGACTGAGATTTTCACGCAAGAACAAACCGCTTAAATGCTGCCAATCTCAAATGTCAATAGCAGCGCCAGTCCTCACTGTTTGTCAGGGGTGGTGCTTCAAAGGGGGGCGTGTGCTGGCCCAGGGTTACAACTTGTGCGAACCTGTCAATTTCCAAAAAATTATCGCACAATTACGAGAGAGCGAGAGAGTCCAAAAAGGTCAAACGGCGTCCCCGACTTCAGCAAGAGCCATTTAAAGACAAATTAATGTGTATTTAAGCTGCTCCAAAGACTAATTGCCCAAAGGCGCTGGCCAACAGCTCCACACTCGCGCACACACACACACACAACACACACACACACACACACATGCACATGCACAACCTTCCAAAAACACTGAAAATCTCACGCCTTTGCTGATTAATTAATCAAAGTAAATAGCTGCAGCGAGTAAGCGGCGTCATTAGCGTTATCTAAACGGCCTATTGATAAGCTTTTTTCCGCACCTAATGGCTACATTAATTTACACAGCAGACCCACACCGACGCTGACGATGGCGATGACGATGACGAAAAGCTGGACTTGGCCTCGGGCAGCACGATTGGCCATGGGCTTGGGAAACAGTTGGTCCCAGACGGCATAGTGATCGACGAAGGCGGCTGGTCCCATTTTGGTAACATTACTGTTATAGAGCAACTGTATTCGTGTTGCATTGCAGGGTGGCCAGTGCTCACGAGAATTGGGCATAGGTCTCCTGAAAAGAGATAACATTGTTAAGCAAACAATTTAGAAAAAAAACGTGTCTTTTAAAGGAAATAGTATATTCACTTTGTGTGTAATTCATAAGAGGAAGCGTCAGAGACCCCAAAGCTACCTCCATATTTAGAATGACAAACCAAATTGATCTGGCCATGACCGTCTGTCTGTCTGTCTGTATGTATAGAAACTAGTTCCTCAGTTTTTGATCTATCACGATGAAAACTTGCACATAGACTTATTATTCAAAGGGACAGCACATTGGTCGGAACCGGCTGGATCGGACTACTTTATCTTATAGCTGCCATACAAATCGAAGTCGGTTTTGCCCAAAAAACGAAGAAAAATTATCTTTAACAGTATATGAAATGTCTTTGATACAGTGAAAATAGCCACTTGTTTCTTCTAGACAATCCTTGCATGTATAAAAAAACAGCCATGACTTTGTCAAAACTGATCCAATTTTCGATCCCGATGCAGCTTTGGCATCCATAATATTTCTGAATTTAAATCTGAAGCGCTTTCGAATTTCTGATTTTCTATAGAAGCTGTTAGCTGTTAGCATATCGCTTACCCCGTGCTGGCAAAGTAGGTAAACCATCCGGTCATTCGCTGCACCATGAACAAATCCGGATGGTTCTGGCTGAACTGCGTCCCATACCACAGTCCGGGCATGACATACTGCCAGTCATCCGCATGTCCCACACCGCTGAGCACCTTCTCCGGCGTCAGTGGCGCCGAGATGCTCCTCTGGCCAATGTAGTCCATGCGTGTGTAGTACACCCTGGTGTGCTTGCGTGCCAGCTGCACCAGGCGATAAACGCCGTGGCCAATGATGCCATCGGAGAAGATCTGCCCGAATCGCTCAATGTTCGTGGCATTCAGATCGTTGGCGTGCTTGCCCAGATAGAAGTTCTTGATGCGCCTGCTCTTCACCACATCGTAGTCGAAGAGGAATAGCTCTGGCGCATAATCATCAAAGTTCGTTATGATATCGTGCAGCAGCAGATCATTCTCCAGATGTCCTGTGATAGAAGAAGGAATACTTATATAACACTGGGCACGTCGAAAAGAGAAGGCAGTTTAGTATCTCCCACCCCGACTCACCCTGTGTTGTAAAGTCCAGCTCGTTGGTGGTAAAGCTGACCAGCAGGGGCACCCGGTTGAAGTGACCCTTATCGATCAGTTCGCTGGGATGCTTGGGCATGAAGACGCCATCGATCTCGTAGTTCCACTTCATGTTGACGAACTTGTACTGCTCCCAGGTGGCGCAGACGTCCACGATGCGCTGCCAGGTGACGTTGCGCAGGCACTCGGTCATGTCGTAGCGATCGTACAGGGGACAGCCCACCTGTCTGGCCAGGAGGCGAGTCCAGAACTCGTTGTGTATGCTAAAGTGATTGGTGGCCGAGCCACTCATCAGGATGGCGCGATGGAAGAGGCCAGCGGACAGTGGCGAGGCCAAGTGCAGACTCACTGCCATGGCGCCCGCACTGAGGCCCAGCAGGGTGACCAGGTCGGGATTGCCACCGAACTTGGCTATGTGCGACTGCACCCACTCCAGGACCATTACCTGATCCAAATAGGCATTGTTGCTGCCATCCAGGAAGCCCAGGGCGCCCAGCCGATAGTTGAAGGCCACCAGGACCACATCGTACTCCAGCAGATAGTGTGGCCCCGCCTCATACAAACTGTGCCCGCTGCCAAGCACATTGGCCCCACCGTGTATGTAGACCATGACGGGCTGACTGGCAGTCAGGTTCTTGCTGAAGACATTCAGCTTCAGGCAGTCCTCGCTCATGAACAGAGTGACGCCCGTTTGTGGACAGATCATCGAGTCGTAGGTGGCCTTCAGCGGCACATTTCCCCAGGCCTGGATGGGTCGCGGTGGCTGAAAGCGAAGCTCACCCACCGGTGGCTGGGCGTAGGGTATTCCACGAAACGCAAAGATCGTGTCGCCCCGGAAGCTGCTCATTGTGCGGCCCTCGATGAGACCCAAGGTTGTGCTCACCAACGGTTCGCTTAAGCGAGGCATTTCCTCAAGGCTGGAAGTTGGCACCACCAGCAGCAGCAGCACCACCATCAGCACCACCACCAACAGCTGCAGTAGTAGGCCATGCATTTTCCTTTCTCTCACACAACTGGCGATTTCCATGGGAGAATTTGCGATCGACTTTTGCTATTCGCAGTGGCTTCAATGGGTTCTCTTCCTCTGGGTGGTGCGCGGCACCCGCATGGAAGATCTCTCAGTCAGTAACTGAATCAGTGGCAAGAATTGCCGACTTCACACGGTCCGTTTACAATCGCAAAGTGGCAGTTGATAAGCTTATTATTGGCAGTTGATTGGCGTCGATATGATTAGAAATCGCGTTGGTCTATAAATAAAAATAAATACATTCCGAGATTATTAAAAAGAAAAACTTAAAACTACACAGTAGGCTAAACCGAATTTAGTAATATTCTGAAGATAAGTATGTGAGACTACTATGATATATTATTAAGAAGCGGATATTTTGTAGAACAAGTTCAGTTATTGTTTAGCAGATGAAAGCTAATACAGCTCGATAAATACATTCTAAAGAGCATTCCTAGCTTCTCGAAATGGAATGCAGAAAGAATAAAGACTTGACTTCTGCATCTAGATGGACTCCAGATTACGTGCCTCCAAGCAGAAATAACAACTCCCAAGATAAAACAATATTTGTAGTAACAATATAACAATAACAGCATTCATGCGATTTACATATGGATTCCGCTTATAATTCGCAAACGGTTTAAGCGCACACTTAGTAAAATAGTTCGCTTATGTTATAAACAGATTATTGATTATTGACAGCACTGTATTCCTTCTAGACGTCATGATGACCTTGGTTAGTCAACTTCATTTGCTAGCAAATCCATTTCAATTGAAACCTATTGCTTCATTGAAGTATTGGATTGAGTTTCGCAGCCGTTAGAGAGACAGCGCCCTTCCGACTCCGGCACCACCGATGCTGATCCTACGCCCGCAGATTTTTTTAGAGTTTCGTAGGTTTTTCTCATGCAGCTCGTTTGGCAGCAGGCAACTCGCAACTCGCTGAGATTTAAATTGATTTCCTTATTAATGCACATCCCTCTTGTAATATTCAATTAAAACTACCCACGACTCAGTCTACAACTCCACATTGATTGATATAAGCCGAGTGGTAATTACTCGGGGCCCTGACACTTTACTCTCTGATTTGCCTGGGCAAATGTGAAAATTATGGCGGTGCTGTTGTGTGAAAAGCTGACAATGACCTTTGTTAAATAAATTCATTTAATTATTGCTGCAGCAGTTGCGGAAGACATTGAGACTGCGATCTCGGAAATGAAGTAACAAAGCTGTGGTCGAGCCGAATAATTGAATAAAGAACTTATTTGTTTATTCATATTTGTATGCTATTAGAAAACACCATTAATGATCCCTTAATGTATCTTTACACATGACCAGAACAACAGAGTTACAGTTTATAACTTCCTGAGAAGAATCTGTTCATCAACCGTTTAGCAAAACATGTCGAGATACTTTTATATAAAACTGTCGAATTTTTTTAAGAGATCTTCACCAATGCTCATTTTAATACTCTTTCGTAAACAGTGAAAATTAATGTTTTTGATAAGTCTTATCAGCTAGTTCAACTACCTTGAATGCAAGATAAGCTGTCCGAATTCGGACAACAAAATCAACTTTGAGGTAAAGGAAGATGAGAAAACTGCCTCTAGGCTATTTTATTCACCATTTTTATACTCTTTCGAAGAAAATAGTAAATTAACTTTGTGCTGAAGTTGTAACGCATAGAAGGAAGCGTCGGAGACCCCCAAAAGTAACCTCCAAATATAAGCTAGTGAAATCTATCCATAGATTCGACACGCCAAAGATAATCCTTCTCCACTTGTTTATATTACAATGGAAGCTTACAGTCCATAAAGTTATAAACAATAATCAAGAAATAATGAAGCTAAATTGAACAAGTAAGAGTTTAAATCTTAAATAACTTCTGTGTTTATTGTCCGATCTTATTGAAATTTTTGGGGCAAGCAATTGTCGATAATATGTGTTACCAAACCAAATTGCAAGGTCGTACCGTCAAAAATGCGTTTTTTTAACTTTTGGGGGGTGGTATCCAAAAAGTGAAATATTTGTTACATGTGTATGCTATTCGAGATTATACATGCCAAATTTGGGGTCTCTATCTCTTATAACTTTAAAGTTATTTCCCAAAAACGCTAGTCTAAAATCAAAATTTATCGATAACTTTTGAATGCGACGAGTTATCGATCAAATGAAATAAGCTTGATCTGTCCCGGGATTAGGAGAACTTTTGGTTCAAATATGAAGTCTCTAGCTCTTGTAGTCTCTGATATCTGTGTGTTCATACAGACGGACAGACATACGGACATGGCTAGATCGACTCGGCTGTTGATACTGATCAATAATATATATACTTTATATGGTCGGAGATGCTTCCTTATGCCTGTTACATACATTTTCACAAAACCATAATACCCTTTTTACCCATTTTTAATGGGTTCAGGGTATAAAAAGTTGTTGTATATCGACTAATCTCATATTAAATGGATTTATGGGTCATATAGCTGTTATGGAAACTGTTGGTGGAAAATTAAACCCATTTTTGTTGGTCAGCCTCAACAAAACAGACTTTTGCAGTTTCTTCGAAATTTGTGCAAATCGATGCTGTATATTTAAAGAGTTATAATTTTAGTGATAAAATTCAGCTGAATATTACATTAAATACTATGAATACTATAATAGCAGCTAAGAAATATGCCTGCAAGAGTATTTAATCTTCGGCGCCTGTTATTGTTTCGTCTATATTGCAACTGATCTCAATTTTATTATTGAGCGTACACCCAAAATTGTGCGGTTTTTATTGAAACTAAAAACGCTGAGCGACATTTTTTCACACATCGGCGAATAGCAACATTTTAATCAAGAAAATTGAAATAATTCCAGCTCAAAATTGCGACAATCTGCTGCTGTGCGAGAGGAGCTTGGCCCAATATTCCGACCACTTGAGTGCCCATGTGCGCACCGCATCGCCGCAGGAGCAGCCGATCCCGACTACTCCAGTTGTTGCAAATATATGAGTGGCCTCTTGACAGACATCGTCCGCATTGTCGTCCCAAGCTCAAACTGTGCCCCTTGAGTGCTTTTTGTGTATTGTTTGCGGCAGAGCTGCGATGCCCAGAAGCTTCCTGTGGATTGATGACGCCGCACCACAAACGACGTGGCAGACATGCAAAAACTTCTCACGCATCGTTTGCAGATGTTGCGGGAATTGAATGAGTGTGGAATCCAAAAGGGGTTGGGAGTGGGTAATGTCTTATTGAGAGGGTGGAACTTTGGAACTATTGCTTTTTTTAAATAATTGCTAGATGTGCTGAATCTACATTAGGATCAAAATGGCGAGTGTGGTTCTTTTTACTCCATTATGATCATAGAGTTTACTTCTTAATATTCTGCTAGTTGGTATTTCAAATGGTGAAATTAGATGTCGATTTCGATAAAGGTTTTAGTCTTGCGAAACGAAATATTTCGGTCTCAAGTCACAGATATTCTAAATACACAGATATGTATAGATGTGTAGAATTCTAAAATGTTCATGCTCATCAATACTATAGTAATTTTAGAGCAATATTATTATAATATATGTTTATATATATACATATTTATATTATTGAAGCTTAAAGTACTTATCAGAAACATATGTTCTTGAAATAAGGTAAAATCTCCTTAAATAAAATATAATAACGAAAATTGGAAAATGTTTTGTTTTTTATGTGTTGAAAACAGCTACGATTGATATGGTCTTGAAAATGGATCTACGATTTAAAAAAAGCGTTCTTTAAGTAAAAATGTAATGCGCTTGATTGATAACTTTTGTTTTCTTAGCGTAGCTGCAAGTTTCTAGTCTACTGGTAACCTTAGAGGCTTATAATATTTGATAATAACAGACCACATTAAGATTTCCGCCCCAACTGCTGACCTTTCGTAACCACCGTGATCTTTGAGCTATTTAGCACATGCCACGCCCTTGGTGGCCTTGAAGATCGATTTCATTTATGTCATATTTGGCAATTTGGGCTGCAGCAGCTGCCTGGAACACTAGAGAACGCATGTGAATGCAAATTTGCGATATGTATTTGAATAAGCCTTGTACTCGGGTATTTAAATGACATTTACATTCAGATGCTGAAAGGAAACAGACGCAACTCTCAAGTGACCAACATGCTGGCCCCGAACAAAGCCGGAGGACGGGCCACGCCCCATGGAACGCCTCGGGAAACAATACTCGAAGAGGAAAGGAAAGGAAAGGCAAGGAAAATGCCAAGCAACAATTGCCGAGCGATAAACCACTTGAGTAATCAATCAAAGCGATATGCAGCGACCTCTTGTAATGAATATTTAAAGATGAGAATTATCGCAGTAAGGGCACATTTTGCATAAATGATAGCGAAACAATAGACCAATATCCTGAGGCATATGTACATGTGTATGCGATAATTTGAACACAAAAGTGCGGACCTCAAAACAGCGTATTGCTTCTAATCTATACATTTATAATTCTTGTAATCAATATCTAGAGAGTGAGTTTCTTCGTTTGAAGAACAGCGCTCCTCGGCTCAAGTGAGCAAACGCACAGAATGTGAAACAAATAACAAAAGCAAGCAGTTCTCGGAGGGGTTGATAGGCCCTATATGGCCCTTGTGATATTGTAATGAGCGTGACGTCGTCTCAATTGTGACAAGGATAAGAAGGATAAGAACCAGGAGCTGAACCGCGAAAGGGTCGCCGAGTCTTGAGCGGAGCGGAGCTGAGCTGAGGTGAGCTTCCCTTTGGCCCAGACAGTGGCAAGAGTTTCACACCATTGCGCACACATTGTTGTGTAAATAGGACCTAATTTCTGCTTACTTGTTGGTTCTGTTGGTTCTCAAGTGTTCCAATCAAAAGCTTTTCGCAAGGACTTGGCACACCACTTGGCTGCCCCGAAAGCGGCGGTTTGCTCTTTGTCCTTTCGAGTAACTCCATTATTTAGCTATAAGGCACAATGAGTTGGTTTTGATCTTAAAAGATTTCCTTATGCTTTCTTTGTTATTCAGCAATGTTAATCTGTGACAATATATTTAAGCAAATATGATCAGAATCAAAACAAATATTGTTCTTAAGTTTAAGGCGTTAGTGATTACTGTTTCATTTAGCTAGAGGCAAATTTAGCTACAAAATATTCTATAAAATAAATTGACATTGTTATTATTATAAAAGAAATTTTTTGTTCAGGAAATTGCTCTTAAAAAATTAATTTAAATATTCTTTTAAATATTTTTAAATACATAATTGCATTTTTACAAAAATATGAACTTTTTAAAACTTGTGTTCTCTTTAAAATAATAGCTGTATATAAATATTAAAATTCCCTGCAATATTTTCCCATTAAATTCAAATGAACGTATACTCGTCTGTCGTTTATATTTTCAGCTACCAAAAAAGTTGGGAACCATAAAAAAAAAGTAAGCCCCACACCAGCTCCTATCCAAATTTGGTACACATCATAAAAACTCGAATTTCAACGGCTTAACAAATAACTTTATGGCCATAGCATGCCAATAAAGTGGCCAGTCTCAAATTTACAACTCCAATTGCCAAGTTATACAATAAGAATTAATGTGCCCAGGGCCTAACCCTCAATTGGAAGAGCTGCCGCCTCCAGCTAACAGAAACAAGAAGAACAACAACAACAACAACAACCGAAAAAGGGCTATCTGAACCCTAAAACAAAACTTTCCATCAATATATGCTCGTATTTTTGCCACTTAATTGAGATTAATTGAAGTTATGTGGCCGAATATCTGAATAAACAGCTTTTGTTCAGCCATTTTGTTTTGTGGATGCGTTTTATGTGCACAACACAACACAGCACAACACTCTGACGAGAGAGAAATATTATTAATAATTAACCGAGGGCACCCCAAGAATAGTCATAGAGCCGAAACTCGGAAATTTTATTAAATTAAATTGAGTGTGGCGGAGTTGCAATGGCAATAGCAACAATTTCGGGCGGAAGCCCAAATGTATCTGCAAGATACATGCATGCAAATCAAATATGCGTTGAGCCGAGGTTAATGCACTCAGCTCTTGTTATGGATACATTCTGAATGTGTGTGTGTGTTGTGTGTGTTGTTGTGTGTGTGTGGTGTGTGTGTGCCTTAATTGGTCTATTGGACTCTGTGCGTCCGCCTGTTAATAGTTTTTGGTTGCTTTCTAAGTCACAACTAGCTATTTAAGTTAATTGGCATTCAAATGCAGTTGAATAAACTTAAGCGTTGGAGCATTAAGTTAAACTCATTGTCGCATTATAAGCATTAGCAGCTTTGAGTGATCCTAGACACTATATGTGTAGTATAGTTTGCCCACACGATCATTTATCATTTATTTTGTTTGGCAGCTTTAAAATTCGCGGCCATCATTTATAAATTGCCCGATCGAAAACGCTTGAGTAAATCCATTTAATTGCCGTCTCACCGATCCTGATGTCCGTGTAATAGTCCGGGCGGACTGGGACCTTCACCCCCTTCACTCCGGACGTGTTCGCACTCGTGTAAACATGCGTTTGTCATTAGACACACCGGAAATATTGACAGCATTCGACACGCGGCACACGAGTTGCATTCTCAACGTGCCACTTTATGTGGCATTTGATTTTTGAAAATTGCGCGCATTTTGCAATTGAACATCCGTTTTTTATTTTTATTTGTGACTCGCTGTCGAAGTCCTGCCTAACTTTGTGCGATTGCGATTGCGCTTGAGTAAACAGCAAAATGTGTGTGTTCGGGGCGGGGTTGTTTTCCTTGTGCTTGTCCTTGCCGAAGGGGCGCGCGTGTCCTTTGTCCTTTGTCTGTGCATCTTTGTTGTGCTTAAGTGTCCTCACCATGCCGAAT
The DNA here is from genome assembly GCA_035042425.1 of Drosophila flavopinicola. Lineage (NCBI taxonomy): Eukaryota > Metazoa > Arthropoda > Insecta > Diptera > Drosophilidae > Drosophila > Drosophila flavopinicola. The sequence goes on along the minus strand of JAWNLL010000454.1, from coordinate 686,574 downwards.
TGTCGAATCTTTTTTGTCGATGAAGTACCTGAAACTTTACAGTTTTCGTTTCGTTTTTTATTTCGGCTGAGTCGTGAGTTTACTAATTAGATTTTATTGCGTATCGCGAATCGCTTTGTGCCCGGCGGCAAGTGTGAATAATTCGCTTTTTTATGGTGAGAAATGTCCCTAGGCATTTGGCCTACCTAAATTGTACTGCAAAGAAAAATATTCGCCATACAAAAACCAAAGATATTCCTCAAATTATTATTATTTTTTAAAAAATAAATTTAATTTGTAATTAATTTCATTGTTTTTGTTTAGATTGGTTTGCGAACTATACGAAATATATAGTATATTTAACAAAGTGCGATAAGGCTGCCTTGGGACTTCTTGCAATACGTCTTTTCTTTATTGGACTTTTTGGTTTTCAAATCCAAAATGTTGCTGATTCATATACTTAGCTCTAAAGTGCGAATGGAACAAGTAAATTTCGTAAAAAGTAGTCTACAAGAAGTTACTCTATAGCCGCACTTGAAATATTTATAGATAAACAATAGATATTCGCAATATTTGAAAAATTAACAAACACATGATTGAATCTTATATGTATATGAAAGAATATCTGTAAAGTTGTAACTAATCTTTGTATTTTTAAGGATTGGAGGAGAATATGTACTTCAAGCTTAAAATGTACCATACTTATATCAGTAGCAAAAGCCTTAGAAGCTATAATGAGCTTGTATTAGTCTTTATATATGAAATATACATTCTTTTGATTTAATTGATGGAATGGATAGTGTCTCTTTTCATTTATAAAAAAATAGTGGCCCATGATCTGAAACTAATATTATATTGAAAACCTAAATGAAACCAACATTAATTCAACTAGTTTTTATAATTTAGTAAGTCAGACCACTAAGTAAATCTATAAGCATATTGCTCAACCAATTGGAGAGTCTAGAAAGTCGGCAGAGTATCGCATATGTAGTTTTTATATGTATGCATTGTGATCTTCAAGCTAAAATACGGGATATAGTTAATTGATTTTAATATTTATTCATTTCTAGAGTGCTTCAGGTATAGTGCTGCTACTTACTGCTGCCAAGTACTTGCTACTAACCCACACTTAAGCCTGGTTGCAGCTTCTGTTATTGCCACGCGCTTATGCACAGCATCTCCCTCCCTCTCTCTCTCTCTCTCTCTCGCTCCATCTCGCTCCAACTCTTGCTCTCTCGCTCGCTCACTCCTCAGAGGTCGACGGTGAGTCCAACGCATTATGATTAGGAGGCAATGCGGGTAGCTAACTGCTCTTGGCGATAGAGCCCTTCAAATTGTGGGAGAGATTTGTGTATGCACAAAGTACATAGTAGATGGAATGCATGTAATTCAATGCCGTAATTTCCACAAAAACCAACCAAAGCAAATAATATGCACGAGAACCAAACTTTTATGAAACGTATGAATAAAATGCAAAAAAACAGAGACGAAAAACTAGACAAAGATGCGCGTGGGAAATTATGAAAATATTGAACAAATATTTCACACGTAATCCTTGTAATATTGAATTGTTAGCACTGGACACAATGGTAGAGCATAAGCCCATTACCCACTAACCGAATTCCACAACAATGACACCTGAAGGTCTGGCGATTTGTTTGGACATGGGATTAGTTGGCCAAGCTACTTAGCAGCCACTTGTGCCCGGCCGAGATCAGTGGAAGCAGTTCCATTTCTGTGTTTGTGTGTGTCGAAACATTTCAATTTCAATTCTCACTGGTCCCGAGCGACTCTATCGACTGCCGGCTATCGTTGGCCAGCGATCTCGTCCCTGCACCGCAGGACACTCGCGGCGCTCGCTGCCCGAAGCGGACCCATGCCGAGTGTGAAAGGAAGGTATTATCAGTTTGACTCGATCTGGCTTGTGTTAGCTATATAGTTGTTGTCGTTTATGTTTTGCGTTTCATTTATCAGTTTGGTGGAAATGCCACAAATGCCAGATGAACAATGAACAATTATGACAGAGAGAGAGAGAGACTTGCTTTAAATCATTTATCCGAGCTGGGCCGAGCAATCAGTCGACTGCGAGGGTTGTTTCAACTTGCTCATTGGCCTTATCTGACCAGATCTGTGACTATTTGGATTTTCATGTTGTCGCCGTTGCCAAATGAATGATTTCCTATATGCGGTTTTAATTGCGGCCAATAGAGCCGTTCATCCGAACCTCTAAATATATATGTGACTATGTGAAAAGTACAGTTAATTAACTGCGAATTGTTGTTCGGCTGTTTGCTAGATGTTTGTTTTCCGATAAGACCAGTGGAAACCGTAGAAAGCATATAACTTTCTATTGAAGCAGAGAACGAGAAGCGAAGCTATGCAAGAGGGGGAAATATAAATAAATGATCATGTAATCAAATAGTTACCCTAAAATTTGAAGTCTCTTGTAAGCTGAAAACATGTATTAAGAAAGAGTGAATTACTATTGGGCATATATTTGAAAATCATTTAGCATTTACTTTCAGTTATAAACCGAAGATGGATGGTTGGACAAAAGGCAGTTCGATAATATATAGCTCAAACCTCAAGCATTATTAGAATAGATTTTTATTTATAAACCATTGTTATAAATTTAAAAAAAATGCTCAATTCATAGCGCAATTTGTTATTACAAAAATAGTATATATACATTTAAAATTAAATAAATATAATAATATTAATAATACTATTTCTACAATTGTTATATATAAAAATGTCGTCACTGTATATGTATAAATAAATATGTGAATATATTTTTTCTTCTTAAACGTAAATATAGAAACCCGCCTACATTTAATTCCATGAAACTTAGTTGTATACCCTAAACCCATTAAAAATGGGTAAAAAGGGTATAATGAAGTTGTGCAAAAGTACGCAACAGGCATAAGGAAGCATCTACGATCATATAAAGTTTATACATATGTTCTTGATCAGTATCAAGAGCCTAGTCGATACAGTCCCCAAAAAGTGAAAAGCACAAGGTATGACCTTGCAACATGGTTTGATCAGACATTTTGTATGCAATTTAATGTCCAAAAAATTTCACGAAGATCGGACAATAAACACAAAAGTTATTCAAGACTTAACTTTCCATAGTGTGGGGCCTTGTACAGAACTTAGACTGCTTGAACTGCTTGCACTGCTTGCAGAATGTGTGTGTTTGTATGGATGTGCATTGGTAGGTTGTAAGGACTGGGTTCAGGGTATCTCCTAGTCGACTAGAGTATTCACAACTAGAGCACTCTTACTTTTTAAACTATACGTATGCAGAAAATACTAATGAAAAGTAAATTCCGCAAGAACTAAGCCAGTTAGCAAATACTCTACATTAAAACTTTAGAAAATTTAAAAATTAACTTATCAAGGCGATTTCAAAATATTCACGAAATGAAATAAACAAAATTGAAACGATTTACTTGAGTCTTGGCAGTTCGATTTGTTGTTGTTGTCGTAGGCCCGGATCTAGGCACAATCGCAAAACCGCTGCTAATCCCTTTGGGCGTTACTTCCCACGACGAGTGGTGAAATTGTCGAATTTACGATGACATTTATGCGTAATTTTTGGTTCGAATTTAATGGCTGCGTCACGGCGAAAACAGAGAACGGAAAACGGAGCAAATCGAAAAAGAGTTTCCCGATAGACCGATAGTCGCCGCCCCGGGGAGAATGTCAAATAAATTTGAGTGGAGTGAAAAGTTGGCATTGTAATCGTAATTGAAATGGAACAGTTAATTTGAGGCATCATTAAAGTGCCACACCCACTTTTGAGAGCCGCTGCAATTGTTGGCCAGGTAGGCGCACAGATGATCTCTTTATCAATCTCATGGAGACGCATTCGGTCTTTCGCATAATATGCAACGTCATGACTTCTTTCGAGTCAACGCCCCTGAGGCGCACCCTTTGCTGCTGTAATCCTTTAAGGTCCTGTCGCAACCAAGTCCTATCGCGTGCTAGGCGCTCAATCTCCTCCGACCGACCGAACAATCGTCCCATGCAAGGCACCGCGGGTTGCTCATTCAGTTCGCTTGTGACGTGTCATAATTGCACGATTTTCTTCCGCTTCTTCTTCTTCTTCTTCGCCTTTTTGTCAGGGAAGTGTGAAAATTATGGGGTTTACCCGCCGCCTTGACACAACCCTTCAGCTTTCAGCATTCACTCTTAATGAATACGTTTGTTTGCTTTATCTTTGACTTAGGATCGTCGTAGGACCAACGAAATTTGTTTGCTAACTTTATGGCATATGCCTGAGTTATGGCATTTATATGCCTTGGGTTTTCAGACTATATCGTCTTTGCCTTTGGGGGTTGCTTTACTCCTTGTGTGTGTGTGCTCTTCCTCTTCCCTTTTTTTTGCTTGCTAAATTGTGTTTTATGATCTTGCACGAGGAGTTTCCTATCCGATTTTCTTCTAGATAACGTCAGAGTTTCGTTTTTTTCGCAAAGCGTTTAAAGCTTATCGCTGGGTAGATCGTGAGAAGTAATGCCGTTAGGTTTGAATGTTATGTTTGCTGCAGGACGAAGCAAATTGAAGGTAAGACCATGTGGATATAGTTGCTAATAAGATTAACAGTCATATTAGTGTTTTATATATGACCAAAAGACAAATATAAAATCGAACTTCATCTGGCAAAAAAAAAGATTAGAGTAATATGGCTATAGCTATATATTAAATCCCATATGGAACTCAAAGGTTATTACCACTCAATTTGGTTTGAGTTCTAGTCTTAGAAGTTCGAGCTGGAGAATCCCGACTGTATTTGCTATAATCTGCGCTTATCTGCATTACTCTATTATTCATTTGTTTATTTGTCTTAAATCAAAGTGTTAGTATGTCTTTTCTATATGTATATATATGTATGTATATATGAAAACTTTTCGCAATATTTCCCCACCACATTGCCCCCAACTGCATTTACGTTCATATTTAACGCTGCTTTTGGTCGCCAACTTCAATACAAAACTAAACCGCAATCGCACTGCTTGTGTGCTTGTGCTCCTGCTCGAGGTCCTGCTGCTGCTGCTGCTGCTCCTGCTCCCGCCCCTGTTCCTGCTCCCGCTCCATGCCCAGTTGCTGTCACCAGGTGCTTGTGCTGCTTATTCACAATTGTTGTTACTCTTTTTGCCTTTGAGCCCCGACTTAATTAGCTTTGACTCTGCCTGCTACAATACAATTATCCCCCAGCCCGCCCGACGCGTGCCGACTGCTGCCCAATGGTGGGAGCGGAAGGGGGGTGCCGGTGACAATCCAGGCGCAGGTGTGCCAATGCTAGAGCAGCGCAGCAGCAGCGCTGGCAGCGAGCAGCGACTGCTGCAGCAACACAGCGCCAGCTGCCAACAGCTACTGGCTGTCCAATCAAACCCGAGCAGAGCAGCGACGTCGACGACTGTGTGTGTGTGTGTGGGATTCCAGTGGGAATGCGAGAAAGAGAGTGCTGCTGCTGCTGCTGCTGCTGCCTGGCGAGTGTCTGACGGATAAGTGGCACACGGATAATAAACGGATAAACCGGATAAACTGGAAGGCAAACCAATGAGAGAGCGCAACGGTGCGAGTCGCTGGCAAACAACCACCGCTGCCGCCGCTAGTCGTCGTCGGGCTTCGGTCAAAAGGGACTTAATGTGGTGTTCGGCACGGCCAGAGACAGTCAACATTGCGCAGCCGTTGTGAACGGACGTCAACCGCCGCGCCGGAAAAGCAAACCAAAAGAGAGACCTACGAAAAGTGCAGTGTATCTGTGTCTGTGTCTGTGTCTGTGTGTGCGTGTGGAAAAGCCTCCAACATACAAAAGTGCATTAGAGCTACCAAAATGGTCTTGAACACTTTGCAACTGCAGCAGCCCAGTCCGGTGCCAAGTCCGCCGGCTACCAAGTCCCGCATCCAGATCGAATGGGATATCAACGATACGGTTGTGCCGTCCGTCAGCGAATACGACGAGTTCAACGACTGGGCCAATGGCCACTGTCGCCTCATCTACGGCTCGCACAGCGAGGACGCCAAGAAGCATGCCAGCGGCTGGGCGATGCGCAACACCAACAACCACAACGTCAACATACTGAAGAAGAGCTGCCTGGGCGTGCTGCTCTGCAATGCCAAGTGCCGTCTGCCCAATGGCGCCAGCGTCCATCTGCGTCCGGCGATCTGCGACAAGGCGCGTCGCAAGCAGCAGGGCAAACAGTGTCCCAATAGGTAAGTCATTGCAAACTACCAGAGCCCTAACTAAGATCAGCTAGCTAATCTTTGACTCATTCTCGCAGAAACTGCAATGGTCGCCTGGAGATTCAGCCGTGTCGCGGCCACTGCGGCTACCCGGTCACCCACTTCTGGCGCCGTGCCGGCAATGCCATCTACTTCCAGGCCAAGGGCACCCACGACCATGCCCGGCCCGAGGCCAAGGGATCGACGGAGGCGCGTCGCCTGCTCGCCGGCGGCAGACGTGTGCGCAGTCTGGCGGTGATGCTCGCCCGGGATGCGGCGCTCAGCGACAAGCTGTGCAGCTTGCGCACCAACAAGCGGCAGGCCAAGACGCAGCTGCTCCAGCCACCGAATCCCAGCAAGCGCAAGCAGCGCGCCTCCAATGGTGAGCTCTTGCTGCCCTCCAGCGCCGACTTGACGGGCTATCAACTGCCAGCGACGGGCACAGCAACAACTGCAACTGCAACTGCAACTGCAACTGGAACAGCAAGTGGTGCTGCCGTCTTCAATCAAAGCACAGCCAGCTATGTGGCGCCTCAGTGGAGCACAGTGGACTCGTACTATCCGCAGGACACGACTCTGGGCTACTATGGCTACGACATGCTGCACTCGCCGCTCAGCTCCAACAGCTCCACGGCCAGCTACTACACGGAGGCACAACAGCAACAACAACAGCAACAGTTGCCGCCACTGCCCCAGAGCAACGCTTATGAGCAGACAACAACAGCAGCAGGAACAACAGCAACTTCAGCCGGCTATCCGGCTGGTGTCAACTTGTACGAGAGCTGCGACGACACCTCCAGTCTGACCAGCAGCTCCGGCTATAGCTCGGAGGACTACAACTACTTCAATGGCTATGTGCCGCAGACTCTGGATGTTAGCGGCAGCTCGGCTGGCAGTCCGGATGCCTTCTATACCCCGCACTCGGAGATCTTCAGCGTATTCGATCCGAACATCAATGGCGGCGGTCCCTCTACAGTGGAGCTGCTCTATGACGAAGCGACAGCCTATCAGCAGCAGACGCTGCAGCAGCAATCCTTCATGGCATCGCCCGTCTCCTACCAGCAACAGCAACAGCAACAACAGCAGCAGCAACAACAACCACAGCAGCAGCAGCAACAACCACAGACTGCGGACTACTATTACAGCAACACGGGCGTGGACAATGTGTGGAACATTCAAATGGACGCGAGTGTCGCCACCGCTGCATACCAGAGCACAACGAGCCTCGGGCCGAGCGTTGGTGTTTTCTGCTAATACTCGAGATCTCAATATCATCATCAGCATCCGCATCAGCATCGAAACACTCAAGCGTTGTTCTAGTCTCTAATCGATCCACATCTCGCCTCCAGCCACTCGAAGAAGAAGAAGTTATATGTTCCCAACCCTTTTCCCCCCTTGCTTGTTGGTTTTATCTTTATAACTCTTTCATGTTTCTGTAGCTCTTAGTCAGTGAGTACGTTTGTTTACCAGCTATTCCAAAGTTTTAACCTAAGTGCATATATAAGTATTTAGTAGTATACTATTAGTTACGTAAGCGACAACAAAAAACACCCACCTATTTATGAATTTTTGTAATAAAGACTTGAGAATTTTTCACAAAAAAAAACAAACCGATTCGCTTCTTACTACAGGAAAATATCACATTTTTACATTCTTGGGAAGTAAGCTAGGAAAATATGTTAAATAATTCCTTAACCATTTGAGTCTGTTTAAAGGAATATTCAATATTGTTTTTAGCCAGTTAAAGCTTGTTGGATTTGAATACAACATAGTTTTCTTCTATTGAAAGGATCAAAGGAACATGTATATTTGTTTATTGAACTATACATATATGGCTAAACCAAGTTTAGTTATCTTAATCTCATTTTGAAATGATATTCATTGAAATTGGGCCATCAGCACAGTTCAGAAAACAAATATTTCTTGTCAAGAAAAGAAAAATGTAACCTATTTTCGGAACAAGGATGCTCCAGGCTCAAATCCCCAGTCTAGTCAGTATGACTGTCGTCCTTGGCTTAAGACGATGATCAAGCAAGATAGTAGCTTAAACCTATATTATACTAATAACAAATAAACACAATTTTCATTACTTGCACTTGAACACATTGAAACCAAGACAAAAGCGTTGATTATTCAAACATAAAAGATATGTATGTATACATTTAAATGTTTTAATTTGGGTTAATTTCAGTTCAGACTTCAGATACTTCTTCCACCTAAGGTTTCTTCAACAAAGTACGTACGTGATTGTCAATGCTAGCAGTGGAATCATTGTTGCTCTGTGCACCGACGGATGAGTTGGAAGGAGAGTCGGATGGGCGTGGATCATTCATTAGGTATCCACGAATATAATCGTATATACCATCGTCACCAGAAGCATCTGCAGCAGCATTGAAAACATTTGACTCAGTGCCTCTTAAGCTACTAGATGAAGTCATTCGCTTTTTGTAGGCAGCAGTCCTCAAATTGTAGGAGGGCCGCCCAAAGAGACCAGATACCGATAGATGGGCTGCATCGACAGGCATTCCCTCAGCCAGATTCGGAGCGAGAGTATTTGAAGTTTGCGCCGCAACTGGAGCCGCAGCAGCAGCTACATCTGCAGCTGAGGTCTTGGATCGAAAGAATTTGGACGAAATCAGCGAGTTGAGCTTGGGACGACTCTGCTTGAACTTCTGTCGCTTAAATGGGCAATTTCGCTGCTGCTTGGAGCGTCGGATTGGCTGCTTCCGATTTTTGGGCACATATTTACGGAGCTGGTTTCGAGGCATTGGGCAATTCTCGGTCGGCACAGCCTCGAGGGCCAACTGTGGCACGTGTCCCTTTTTATACTTCTTGGCATAACTCTCGGCGATTCCTTTGTATGCAGCGATGCGACGCTGCTTGGTCAGCAGCTCCCCCATTTCCTTGAGCCATTCCAACAGCTCAGATAGACTGTCTTCAGTTGCGGGTTCAGCTGGCGCAGCTCTTTTCTTCATCGGCCTTGGCTGCCTCTTTTCTGGATGGTTAATTGATTTAGGCTTGTTTTTAACAATTTTGCGATTTCTTGCCATCTTAAATTTGTATTAACTTTATAAACAGTATAAATATTTTACTTATTACACGAAATATTTGTAGAGAAATGTGTGAAAAAATTTAGTTTCACTTAAGTGTTTAACCCGCAGGAGTTTGTATTGGAATGAAATGTTTTTGAGTTGCCTTTCGCACTTTCAGAGTTTCAATAAATACTAGAATCTCAAGGCATCCTATGGGAAAATATAGAACAAGCTTATGTACAATGAATAATAATATAGCAAAATGGTTTGTATATATAACAGGACCAACAAATATTTAAATCTAAGCCCTATTTACCGATTGAATAATACTATATCTCTAAATACAAGTTTGCAAACTGACTTCTTTTAAAATGCTAAATTTTGATGCCAAATTCCCAGTTTAGTCTTAAATAGCGCCTAAGCGAATAATCTAATTGAAGACTCAAACAGGACTTGTTTATGGGTTATTTTATACTGTTTTAAAAAAGCTAAAAGTTATTTTGCAATCAACATATTGGATTCGGATGTATTAAGATTTTTCTAGGAGTACTATTTTCAAAAATTGAAAATCTAGCATTTTTTGTTTAGCCCCGGAAAAATGATAATAAAATTTGTTTTTAACTCAGCGGCTGATTTCACATAATAATTCGGGATACATTTGGATATTGCATGGTGTTATTAATGTATCTCGGTATTAATCAGCTATACTCTATCATATTATATATTTTTATTTAATTTTTATAACTTTAAAACTGCCAAATGTATAGCAAATACAATTTTGGCATCAACTTTAAATAAATGAAAAAACAAATAAAACAGCGAAACACATTTAACGGCAATATAAATTCCTGTAAATCAATGATATAAGATATAAATAATTAGACCATTTTGCAGTGAAAGTGAAAAGCATTTCAATAAATTTGTCTTTTGGTATAATACGAAATGTGAGAACCAAATTCAAATGTAATGAAAATACAAAAAATTCAACTTTACATAATTTTCGCAAATTGAGAGCAGAACAGCTCTATCAGTATAAAACCCTTATGCAAAAATAGCCATTAACAAATTGCCAGGATCCATGAGGTTAATATGCATTTTAAATTAGTTTGGCAAAATCGCGAAACCTCAACCCCTAACCCTCAATCTAGAGGCAAAAGTGCAATAGGATCATTTTTGGCAAGTTGGGCAATTCACGCGCATATTGAATTACAATGGGCCACAGAAAGGCGCAAAAGGATCAACGTTAACAAATTTGCATAACGCCAAAGGATAACAACAAAAAGCGCAGTGGCAAAGTCAGCGAAATGGATTTGCATACAGGGGCTAATCAAACAACGAGGACAAGGACAACACATATTGTAATGCGACAGGAAGCACACGCTGCTTGTGTGATTTATGGTTGGAAATTAACATAAATGAAATCAAAACATTAGAAATGTTTTCATTTGCACGCAGGGGTAACTGCACTCCAAATTATATATGCAAATATATATTTGTTACGAAACAAAGTCATCTCAACTGGCATTCGCATCCGCATGCGCATCCGCATTCCACTTTCCACACTCTTCTTCTTCCTCCACTGGCAGGATCCGCGAGTATCCTTGAAGGTCGCACGCGTCGATCCGCACACGCTCTCGACATGACAACTAATGGGCGTTTTGTTTATGGTCGCCCTCAAACCCTCATTAGGGTTATCCCTGCGAAACCCTTTCATGTTCACTTTTTCATTTCTCATTTTTAATTATTTATAATCAGCTTAGCATAAAAAACTTTGTTTGTTTGCTTTTAATAGTTGAGTGGCGCCTGACAGGCAATTGCACTTTTTCCTTTTTTTTCTAGGGTATGCAATTGTGCATGGAAAATCATTTGAGTGGTTTAAATACCTAACAATTTCTGGCTTATAAAAAATTATAGGTGTTTATGTCTTTATGAGGTAGCCGGGCCATTTTGAGAGGGGCTCAATTGTAACAGGCTTATCATTTGGAATTTCAAATTTTCAGTTTTGAGTATTTCATTTAACAATTTTTTAGCTCTACAACTTATGATATCAATTTAATTTTCAAAATAAAAAAAATTTATAAAGATATATATTAAAATATATAATAGTAATAAATTAAAATATATAATAAATAAATAAATAAATTAGGTCCTTATTAGCCGCCTGTATAGTGAATAATGCGTTCATTTTAAGTCAGGCTTAAAAATTTAAGCCTTTCGCTCAGCGGTGTTTATTTAGTATATTCAATCTCATCCACTGCATATTAGCTGAAATTTGTATATAGCCTGGTATTTAAAAATGGGTAAAAATGCATCTATAATAATTCTGCATTTAAATGTGAAGCATAATATAAGGCCGCCAAGTCCTTAGAAAGGCTTTACTAGCATAATATGAAGTTCTCTCTATCTATAATAACAAAATCTCTGCTTAATTGTTACTAATTCTGACTAATCCGTTTGCGTTTCTTATTATTTTTGGTCTGATCGGGTTTTTACTGGGTTTTCTCCTATCCTTTCAACCAGATAATTTCATACTATATTTTATATTATTAATTTTTCATTTCACTATAATTTAAAATTTTTAATTTTTTTCCTATGTTTCGTCTGTTTTTAGCCGATCGTAATAATATTAAGTACATAAAAAATAGTTTGAGTTCCTTAAGTGGTTAATCGCACATTTCAAATAAAACCTTTTGTATTGTCAACTAATATCTGGAGCAAACAAAGGCAAACTAACCTTCTTTAGAGCTCTGATGTTTGCACATCCTTTTGTTGTCACCTTTTATTTTCTAGCGATTTGCACGCTGACCCACCACTGACCCGCCACAAGGACCAAAGGACACTCACTTGAATTGTTGAGGTCATTCCTGCGCATGCTGCCAGGACTCATTCAGCCGCACATTAAACGCGCCTCATTTGTTTTGAGCGCGTCCTTCTTTTTTTCGTGGCGTGTCCTTTGAAGTGGGCACGCTAAATAGTTTCCGATGAGCATTTCGGCACATTGTTGTCGCAACAGCTTTTGCCACGTATCATAAATTAAATAGTTGATCGTTTTTTCACCACTGCAGCTGCGATTCCTGATCGACATGCCCAGGATCGACATTGACAGGATGCGTCAAAAGCCAGCCCAAAAGTCACACTTGAGTTTCACACACAAATCGGGATAAAAACGATGCTGGCCTCAACGACCTTTTCCGCAGAAGCGGGCTTATCAAACTAAATACATTTCACAGTTTGATGAACATTGGTACTTGTGTGGTCATTTATGTATATATACATATATATATATATATATATACAGTGTATATGTATCTAGACAATCATTCCTCCGATTTAAATATATTTATCTACTTTATACAAACTTAATGCAGTGCAAATTTGTTGACACACGAACTATTCATGAAATATTTTAATATTTCATAGCATTTTTTTTTTAAGTTCTTTCGTTAACTTAAGCTAAAATTTTCTAAAATTTATAGAGCTGGTACAAATGTACCTAAACATTTTATATGCTGATGCATTTTCTCTGCATTTTATTTTATTTATCATTTTTATTCAAAATCTTTCCCTACGGCAACAGAAAATGTGAAACAATTCCATAAATATTGGAGTCTAGAAGACTAAACTGTAAAACAAAATACTGCAATTGTACCAATTTCAATTCGGTTGTTTTAGGTACAAGTTGCAATCCAATTGTACATAATCACCAGTTGCAGAAGTGCAGCGTTCAAAGCGCCATCTATGTGTTGTGAACACCAATCCCAGTGAAAAGCACCGCATATAATCGAGCATTGTTTGTGGCGGTTGGTTGATGACTGCTATATTAGGCACTCATCGGTATCGGCACATCACAGTCGGCATTGTGGAAGCTTGCAGTGTGCAACAAGTCAATTAAATTGCCACATAGTTTTTACACAACAGTTATTTTTTTTATCCTAATTAATTTAGCCAAGTATAAAGTGCCTAACATTAGAAAAACACCATTTATTTAAAGTAATAGCGAACTTGTGCTTAACAAAAAATCTGAGAAATGTCGGCTACGCGTTTTCTGAGTGCATTCGGCCAAATATCGAGACAGCAATTGCTGCAGAATAGATGCGTTAGAGGTAATCAGCCAAAAATAGACTAAAAACCATGCATATAATAATGCAAATACTTAGAATATGTATTGAAATGCCTGAGTAAGCATGTGTTATAAGCAAAACGCTTGGCAAATCACTTGAAAAGCAGCTGTCGCATAACTGGACTTTGACCTTTGTACCAAACCAGATGAGATAATGCCAAAGTCGCTACAATAATGTTTCATGGGCCTGTGTACTGATATTGATTGTACAATTCTAGCATATCCTGTTGCGGCACTGCTGCAGCGTCGTCTGTTGTCCACAAATCCTGCGGTTGCCTCCGCCGTTGCGGCCCAGAAGCATCTGCACACCAAAGTGGTCGACGGGGTGCTGGTCATCAAGTTCGACTCGCCCAATGCGAGAGTCAATGCGCTGGGTACCGAGGTGAGCGATGAGTTCGAGCGTGTGATCAAGGAGCTGGAGACGAATCCCGCCGTCAACTCGGCCGTGCTCATCTCGGGCAAGCCGGGCTGCTTTGTGGCCGGCGCGGACATTGGCATGCTAGAGGCCTGCCAGACTGCCGCAGAAGCCTCACTGATCTCACACGGCGCCCAGATAATGTTCGATCGCATGGAGCGCAGCCGCAAGCCAATTGTGGCCGCTATCAGCGGCGTTTGCCTGGGCGGCGGTCTGGAGCTGGCGCTCGCCTGTCACTATCGCATCGCCACCAAGGACAACAGGACGAAGCTGGGTCTGCCGGAGGTGATGCTTGGTCTGCTGCCCGGCGGTGGCGGCACTGTGCGCCTGCCCAAGCTGACGTCCGTACCCACCGCGCTGGACATGGAGCTGACTGGCAAACAGGTGCGTGCTGATCGTGCTAAGCGTCTGGGCATTGTCGACATGCTGGTGGATCCCCTCGGACCCGGCCTGCAGCCGGCAGAGCAGAACACCATGGAGTACCTGGAGCGGACTGCCGTGCAGGTAGCCAACGATTTGGCCAGCGGCAAACTACGCGTAAGTTGTCCACGTATTTCTGAAAATTATGATTGTTTTCTTAGCTAAGCTTATTAATTTACCCGAATTTATAATATCTGCTTGGTTTTGAGCAGATCAATCGCGAGAAATCAGGTCTGATCAATAAGCTGCAGGCGCTCGTCATGGACACGGAATTTGTGAAGAACAAAATCTTCGATACAGCGCGCAAGCAGGTGATGAGGGCCTCTGGTGGTCTCTATCCCGCTCCCCTAAAGGTGAGTTAACTACTACTACTAAAGAAATTTGCTCTATATACTAAAAAAAATCTGAAAACTTATACAAGTTCTTTTATCTGTTTTTGTGATATTGCGTAATAACCTACTACAATGAACACGTTCTACTCAACAGATTCTCGAGGTGATTCGCACTGGCGTGGACAAAGGCGCCGATGCTGGCTACGAGGCGGAACGCAACGGTTTCGGTCTACTGTCGGCCACACAGGAGTCGAAGGGCCTCATGGCGCTCTTCCACGGCCAGACCAAGTGCAAGAAGAATCGCTTTGGCAAACCAGCGCATCCCGTGAAGACTGTGGGTGTGCTGGGCGCTGGTCTTATGGGCGCCGGCATTGTGCAGGTCACCGTAGACAAGGGTTACAACGTGGTAATGAAGGACGCCACCGAAGCTGGCCTAGCACGCGGCATTGGCCAGGTGCAGAAGGGCCTTGAGACGGCTGTGAAGCGTAAGCGCATCTCGGGCCTGGAGCGGGATCAAACGCTCGCCCATCTGCTGCCCACACTGAACTACAACGAGTTCAAGACCGCCGACATTGTGATCGAGGCTGTGTTCGAGGACATCAACATTAAGCATCGTGTGATCAAGGAGCTGGAGGCTGTGGTGCCGGAACACTGCGTCATAGCAACGAACACCAGTGCCATTCCCATAACAAAGATTGCAGCTGGCAGCTCCCGTCCCGAGAAGGTGGTGGGCATGCATTACTTCTCCCCCGTGGACAAGATGCAGCTGTTGGAGATCATTACGCATCCGGGCACCTCCAAGGACACCATTGCCCAGGCTGTTGCCGTGGGCCTAAAGCAGGGCAAGGTGGTGATCACTGTGGGCGATGGTCCTGGCTTCTATACCACTCGCATCCTGGCCACCATGTTGTCCGAGGCCATTAGGTAAATCTCCCTTGTCAATTTTAGCCGTTGCCGTGCTAATCCTTATCCTTGTGCTTAGGATGCTGCAAGAGGGTGTGGATGCCAAGGAGCTGGATCAGTACACTAAGAAGTTCGGCTTCCCCGTGGGCGCTGCCACACTGGCCGATGAGGTCGGCATTGATGTTGGCTCCCACATTGCCGTCGATTTGGCCAAGTCCTTCGGCGATCGATTCAGCGGCGGCAATCTGCAGATCATGTCGGATCTGGTTTTGGCCGGCTTCCTAGGCCGCAAATCCGGAAAGGGCATTTTCCTATACGACGGCAAGAGCAAGGGCAGCCGTCCAGTGAATACGGAGGCACTTGAAATTGTCAAGCAGAAGTATTCGCTGGTCTCCAAGGGCGCCAACACACCCGAGGATCTGACCCTGCGTCTGGTGTCCCGTTTCGTCAACGAGGCAGTGCTGTGCCTGGAGGAGAAGATCCTGGACAGTCCGTTGGAGGGCGATGTGGGTGCCGTATTCGGCTTGGGCTTCCCACCATTCACCGGTGGCCCCTTCCGCTGGGTCGATCAGTACGGTGCTGGCAAATTGGTTAGCAAAATGCAGTCGTATGCCGAGCTGTATGGCGCTCCTTTCAAGCCCGCCCAGACGCTGCTCGATATGGCCAAGGATCCGTCCAAGAAATTCTATCCCAAGACTGCCACAGCAAAGTTGTAAAGGGGAAACACAACAAAAACGACATTTAGCTTTAAAGTGAATTTGTAGCCTTAGAACATTTGCATTTCTCTCACCAAATCTTTCGAGTGGTCAGCAACGTCGCGACCCGCTCTCTAAATAATTGTTATTGAAGTTTTGAGGTTAATAATAAACTATATCATGTAATATTTTCATACATCCATTTGTTTATTTGACACGACTGTTTTTCGCGAGCTTAGGAATTCTCTCGCTGTATTCTTTAAGCCTAATCTGCAACGATTTTGTACATCAATTCTATATCTTAAGCCTACATACGTACTATTCATAACATCCATTTCTATATATACAAAGCGGCTTACATTCTATACATTTCTATATAAACACAACAAGTAGCATTTTAGTAACTTAGTGGCTAGAACTAACACATTGAGCACACAACACATGGACAGCGAATGGCGGATGTTCCAAGAATTGTGAAGCAAACTATGCAAAACATTTCAAAATACATTTACTTTAAAGAAGATCTTCAAATGTACATGTGCCAAAATGCAGTCGAACTTCTTTATAACAAAGTTGAAGAGTACCAAGAAAATTTCTAGGTATAATGAAAAGATTGGGTATCTTAGACAATGTACAAGACTTTGAATTGAAGGCGTGGACGTTTGTTGAAAACCAGATATAAACGAGTGCTCTTAAGCATTCTACTTTTGTTAGGATACGTCAATAAGGTATTTTGAAAAATATTTGAACATTTTAAAAGACAGGAAATGATTACTGTAACAATTGTCTGTTACAACATCATAAATCTTTACTTGGCAAAAACTGGCTGTATATATCTGAACAAAACTTAAAGTTGTTCTAGATAACATACATTCTTTTGGTATTCGCTTTTGGTATTATCTTTAGTTTTCCAAGCTACTCCACAACTCTTAACATCAAGCCAGTTCAAGTTTAACAAACTACGCCTTATAACTATTTGCAAGGATTGCAGCTTACTTGCGCCAATCCCTTCCAGAATTGCGACGCTGCTGCCTGCCCGCTGTGCTGTTGCCTCCGACACCAGCTGCTCCGCTGCTGCTGCCACCGCTGCCATTAAGCAGGCCGCCGTTGTAGCGCTCCTGGGCGGGATAGCGCTCCACAACCTCATCAATTAGCTCGAGAATGCCAATTTTGAACTTGCGACGCTGCTGCGGCGTCAGGGCGGCAATGTCCGGCAGGATGCTGCGAAAGAACTCCATGTCCGTGTGCTCGCTGACGCTGAGTCCACCAAAGTAG
Organism: Drosophila flavopinicola; assembly: GCA_035042425.1. NCBI lineage: Eukaryota > Metazoa > Arthropoda > Insecta > Diptera > Drosophilidae > Drosophila > Drosophila flavopinicola. The sequence goes on along the minus strand of JAWNLL010000454.1, from coordinate 669,172 downwards.
GCGACGCCGCTGCTCGTCGTGGTCGCCTCGCACTCTGTCTTGATCCGCTTGGTGCTGCTCGGCTCAAAGTGCGACGACTGCTGTTGCTGCTGCTGATGGTGAAGGTGACCGTTGTGCGCATGTGGCGGCTGATGATGCAGCGGTGTCGAGGACGCATCGTTGTATATCAAATCCTGCCCAGACTCGGCCAGCTGCACATCGGGTATGAAATTCTGTAGGCTATTGGCGCTGGCCGTCTCACTGTGCGCCGGCGAGCCGGGAGCTGCCAATGCACTGGGTGTGGGTGCTCCCCGTTGCAGGCCCAGAGTGACGGCTATGGCGGGATCGAAGGCATCGATTGTCTCCTCATCGTCGTTCTCGGACAGCGACTGCTTCAGCTCCAGCGATCCATTCAGACCAATATTGTTGTTGTTGTTATTGCTGTTGCTGTTGCAGTACAAATGCTCCTGCTGATGCTGCTGCTGCTGAAAATGCAGATGTTGCTGCGAGAACTGGTAGAGCGTGGCCAGACTGTGGTTGCCATCCAGCGAGTTGCGCGTCGACTTGAGGAACGGCAGCAGAAACGCCATGTGCTCGGTCAGATAGTAGGGCTTGTGCTGCGGCTCGGAGCCACTCTGCTGTTTGATGTAGCGCGAGAGGCAGGCGCGCAGATTCCTCCAACGCTCCTTGCAGTGAATAACTGAAAGGGTAACAGAATACAGAAGAGAGTTAGCAACTGGTCCATTTACGATGACAACTCCAACATACCACTCTCGCATGTTTCCTTGGATATAAGCGCCCAGGCTTTCTCCTGGTTATCTCTGTAATATTAGAGAACATAGGTATTATAAATGTCAAGGATATGTATGGCAATGTAGCAAGATAATCGAGAAAAACACAGAGCTCAAAAAGAAAGAATTCCACAAAACAAGTAAGAGTGCTCTAGTTGGGAGTGCCCGACTAGGAGATACGCTGAACCCAGTCCTTACATTCACACTAATCTATCAGTGTGTATACATACATGTAATAGAAAGTAAGATCTTACATAACTTCTGTGTTTATTGTCCGATCTTACTCTTGAAATTCTTAGGACATAACATTGGATATAAAATGTGTGACCAAACCAAATTGCAAGTTTATAACTTCAAAAATGGGGTGATTAGGGGGTGGTATCTAAAAAGTGAAATACTTGTAATATGTGTATAATATTCGAGATTATACATGCCCAATTTTGTGCCTCTAGCTCTTAAAACTTTCAAGTTATGGCCAAAAAAAACTGGTCTGAAGTCGAAATTTATCGATATCTGTTGAACGAGACGAGTTATCGATAAAATGAAACAAACTTGTACTGTGCCGGGACTACGAGAACTTATATTCCAAATATGAAGTCTCTAGCTCTTGTAGTCTCTGATACCTACGTGTTCATAAAGACGGACAGACGGACGGACAGACGGACATGGCTAGATCGACTCGGCTGTTGATACTGATCAAGAACATATATACTTTATATGGTCGGAGATGCTTCCTTATGCCTGTTACATACTTTTGTACAAAACCATAATACCCTTTTTACCCATTTTTAATGGGTTCAGGGTATAAAATTGGAAATAAAGCTAATAATTGAGATTTTAAAAGCACTGATATTTATACAAGCATCCTTGCACCACTAACCACATTTCGTATCTTTAATTAGGCATATTCCAGAGTAAATGTATTTGGTCTTTTCACTATCTTGTACACAAGTAATTATTTAATCTTTATTCGGATCTTTTCATTCATCCTGCTTCGTTTGACAGCAAACTTCGTCCCAAATATTCGTGTTCTTTTTTCTGTTTGTAGTCTCGATAAACATTCTCTTTTAATTCCTAATACTGGATAAGTTTAATTACGTTATCTACAATTGCCATTACATTAATTAGAGTAATTGACACGACTCACGATCGAATCACGCTGCAAGCAGCAGCTATGTATGTACATAAGTGTTAACTCACCTGTTGCGATACTCGGGCACTTTCTTGTCGTAGAGACAGCGATGCGTGCGCACCAAATTAACGAAGCGTATGTTGAAATCCTCGTCCGCTTGCATGACACGGTTTGTAGATCCTATGTTGCTTGCAGCAGATGTTGCACTCGGGCTGCTGCCGTTGTACAAAGTCGCTTGTCGATTGTTGCTATCGTTGTTGATGTTGATGTTGTTGTTGTTGTTGGTGTTGTTGGTGTTGCTACTGCAGCTGCTGCTGGTGGTGTTGGCGGTGGTGGTGGCGGTGCTATTGCTGCTGTTGGGCGTTGAGGTGGTCATATTCGTTCCACTGCTTCTTCTTGTTTATGTTGGTGTTGTTGTTGTTGTTGTTATTGTTATTGTGTGTTGTTGCAGCCTGTTAATTACAGAGTTTGCAATCAGTTTGCTGTTTAGTGTTGCAATGCGACTGCTGTTGTTGCTATTGCTGCTGTTGCTGACGACAGTCACACTGATAACAACAGCAACTGCAATACCCGTCAGCAACTTTGTTGTTTTGTTGCTGTTGTTGTTGCTGTTCTTGTTGTTGTTGGCAGGCAGGCAGAACAACAAGAGAAACGTTCGCTCAATTCGCTACATGCTTCATACTTGTGTTGGTGTTGGTGTTGCTGCTGTCTTAACAGCAATAACAACAACAACCGCAGCAGCAGCAGCAGCAGCAGAGCTTTCTGACATTGGTGCTTGCTGCTTGCTGCTGTTGTCATAACTATGTATATTTTGTGAAACCTAATAAAACAGTGTGACCGCTTTGTTGTTGTTGCTGTTGTTGTTGTTTTGTGTTATTCGCTTTTGCTTTTATTTTGTGAGCAGCTTCGTGACAATTTTGTGGACGACGTCAACAATGACAACGACAACGACAACATTAGCAACATTGTTTACTTTTCATATTATTATAGCCACAATAAGGAAAATAAGCAACCATAAAAGTATAAGAATAACAGGCAATTTGGCTGTAGACTTGCTTTTATTGTAACAAGCGCTTGCCATTCTTGGTCTTATACGCACACACACACACACACACACACACACACACGTGCTATGTGTTGCTGTTTTGATAACAGCGCTGGCAGCTATTGAGTTAATATTCACAGCGATTCATAATCACTCAGCGAACGATTCGTTTAGTGATTCGAGTCTGTCTGCCTGTGATTGCAACTGCTGAGCTGCGTTTCTGTTGTTGTTGTTGCGACTACCTGTTTTGATTCTAATCAGCCCACTCAGTTGTGCACAATCCTCTCTCGCCCTCTCTTTAAACGCCGCTCTCAATCCTCGTCAATCACATTCTCTCTCTCTCTCTCTCCCTCTCTCTCTTTCCTCTTTTTGCCTCGGCTGCGGCTGTCGCTAAATCTTTAACAAATTTTCCCGCCACTTTCAGCACCTTGCGTTAAGACCACCAGTTTTGCACAAAAACAACGTGCGCACAGTGGGCTGAGCATTTGAATTCTGTTGATCAGAATAGTGAATGTATATATGCAGTCAGCTGTTCCATACAAAATCAAAACAACGTGGCCATACCAGTATAAAAAAATTGTTGAAAATCTGTGATTAATTTCGAGACTCTGTTATATCGCTACAGCCTTACTTTTTTTTTGACAAATTGTGGCTTTTTCGGTATTTTAAGCAAACATTTTCGATTTTATAAACTTTTTGAATGTTTAATTACGTAGCATGCCAAATTGCAAATATAAAAGCTGTTTTACGAAATCTAAATCAAATCAGTGTGCATTTTGATCAATCCTTACTTTGATTACGATTTGCTCACATCCCAATGAAATCAAAATCAAACTTAGGAATCCTCTACAGTAAGTATTCAGCATTTATATCGATATAACCGAATTGAAGTCGAAATTTAATAAATTTTTACGTCTCTCTTACAATTTTTAATAAAAAACTGCTCTTTTGTAGGAAACTTTACGTAAATGTCGTTAGATTGGGCAAATTGTGAAAATTCCAAATTATATACCATAATTGGCCCACTGTGGCACAGTTGTTATGTTGTTTTTGTCGTCGTCATTATTATCAACATTGCCAACTTCATTATCATCTTCTACGCTGCGCGCGTGTTTCAGTTCTGGCTGTTGTTGTTATCGTTGTTGCTGTTGTTGTTGCTGTTGTTGTTGCTGTTGTTGTAGTTGCTGTTGACGTTGCTTTTGTTATTGCCATTGCTGCTGCTGTCGCTGTCGCTGTTGCTGTCGTATGTTCTGTATTATTCGTCATTTGTTTTTGTTGTTTTCGTTAGTTTTGTTTGTTCGCCTTTAACAGTTGCCAGCGTCGCTGACGCAGCAGCAGCAGCAGAGCAGCAGCAGAGCAGCAGCAGCAGCGCGACTTTGTTTTGTTGTTGTAGTTTCTGCTGCTGCTTGCTGATTTTTGTTGTTGTGCCGCCTGCGCAATGGTTGTTGTTTTTCTTTTTATACGGCGAGAGTGGAGAGGGCAAACAATAAACTACCTAGCAATATTTATTGTATTTTGTCTATTAACATAAAATACGCTTATAAGTATGTCTGTGTATACGTATGTATGTACAGTTTTGTACAGTGTATACAAATGCTTATGTATGTGTGTGTGTGTGTGTGTGTGTTTGTATGTCTGTTTATTTGTAGAGCAACAACAGCAACAGCACACAAAAAGTACAGCAACGTGCAAAACAAGAAACACACAAAAAAAAAAAGAATATTTCTAAAGCTAACAAAACACACACAAAACTTGCAGAAATACCCGGCTATGCCCCTGTCCCCTGTCCCCTTACCGCACCGCTACCCTCTATCCTATCCAATGACAGCAGCAGCAGCAGCAGCAACGAAGGCAAAGGCAATAACTTTGTTAGATAGAACAACAACAGAAGCAGCAGCAGCAGCAGCAGCAACAAAAACAACAACAACAATAGCATTAGCAGCAGCAGCAGCAACAAAAGGCACAAACACACAAACACACACACACACACATACACAGAGAACACATTGGCACACAAACAGTTACACTATGGCATATAGAATTTTTCTTGTTGGTGATTTGTTGTTGCTTATCTGGCCAAGGAATTGTTTTTATTGCTGTTGTTGTTGCTGCTGCTGCTGCCCTGTTGGTTTCTATATTATTATTTCGAAAAGATTTTCATTCGAACTACATGGTTGTTTATTTTACCTGTACGCTGCTGTTTTGCGTTCGCTGCGAACGTTTCAAAAACAGTTTCCGATGCAAAAATTTAAAGCGCGCTTATTTTCGAAGCCAGTGCCGCAATAAAAACGGCGCCAAAAGTGTCCGCTGCAATGACGACTACGAAGACGACTGCAACTGTGACAACGACTGCGACGGCGACGGCGACTGCGACGGCGACTGTGACTGTGACAACAACAGCGACGGACTGACGTAACATACGAAACGTTGCAAATTCAATTTCGATTTCTGTTGTCGTATGTTTCACGTTTCAAGCGACGAAAGCGACTAAACACACTCAGATACTCAGTATCTATCAGCTACAGTAGAACACAACAACAACAGCAGCAGCAGCAGCAGCAGGCAGCAGGCAGCTAAGCAGCGGCCACGATGTACAGTGGGCCGCTTTCAATGTTTCTTTGCCGGCACATTTCGTTATTGACCACATCATTATATTTGAACTTCATTTATTTAATATATTCTAACATATTCTTTGTGAATATTAATCAAAATCAAAACCACTTTTTTGGTGCGCACATTTCTTATTATTTATTTATTATTATTTATCTTTGACTTTATTCAAAATGTAGTACGTTTAACTACTTGGGCAAGTACTATTATTTTTGTTCGATTTGTAAATATTAAAAAATGCAAATACCCTACCTCATTAATACGAGCTAATTAATCGAACTACACAAATGCATTTTCATCTATCTATCTATATATATTTCTATATGATATTACTAACTAATAAAAATATACGTTGCTTTCAACTCAATATGGTTTCTTAAAGTTTTCAATTACAATAAATTGATATGTTTCCACTGTGCGACGTCTACAGCAAACAGAGAACAACGCACAAAACGGTGCTCTCTCTCGCTCTCCCTATCGCTCTCTCGCTCGCATAAACACAAACACTCACACACACTCAGGCGTACAACGCACACAGCTGGCAACAACAAGAGCGCAACTTTTGTTGTTGTTGCTATCGAACAACAAATAATACAAACAATACACACACACACACACACACACAAGCGAGCGGCACAGGCAGAGACACAACAGCAGAGCATCGGCAACTGCGCGCTACAAAATGCAAAGAGACAGAGACACAAAGCAGAAACGACGAAATCGACGACGACGACTGACTAACAAAAATTCGCCTCACTGTGGTCTGGCTTCCAAATAAAAGTTATTGAATTCTGTTAACAAATAATTCACAACTATTTTCCATTTTAAGAAATGTATTCTTATTTATTAACTAAAAGTTAATTAATTAATATTCAAAATTGCAAAGTTTATTTTTTTTATATATTATTTTCTGCTTTACCATATTTGCTATTCATTTTTAAAAAGTTCTGTTCAAAATCTGTCTTAGACAATAACTGAATTTCATTCCTCATTATCATTTGTACATATATTCTCAGTTTAGTCCTTTTTGAATTGAAGTCCCGTTACGCTGCATTATTTTCAGTCCGATTGTTGTTACCTGCTTATAAACAACAAGAGTTCTAGCTTCATGATTATATCCCTCTTCAGTACTACCAACCCTAGTCCAATGTGCATTTTCCCCTGTGAGTCAGTATGTGCGTGTGTGTGTGTGTGTGTGTGCACAACTACCATAAATGGGTTCTAACTCTCAGCGAACATTGCAAAAGCGACAGTTGCCTGCTCAGCTGCGGCAGCAACTGCTCTCAGAACAAACAAAATGCAAAAGCAAACAAAAATACACGCGAAATATTTTCGTATTGTTGATGTTGCTCTATTGAAAGCTCTCGCTGCTCTGCTCAAAGTTTGTTATCATTGTTGCTGTTCTATGGTCGGCAAAGCTTTTCGCCCAATAGTTGTTTACATTACGCCGGGTGCAGGGGCATATGGCAGGAGCTTTTACAGCTTTCATTAGATAGGGGGCGCTTTTCCATTAGACAATTTGATAATTTAAAAGAACAAGATTTGAGAAAATTAATATTAATACATAAGAATAATACAATATCATATGAAGCTTAAATAGATTAAATGCTTTTCATATAGAGCTACATACATATACTCATAATAACATTACAATAATGTCACATAAAATATCATTTCACATTAATTGCATTATCACTAAAAGCCATTTGAGGGAAAGCTTTTCAAAAGCTTCCACCGCCTTATCCAGCACTGTGTCCACCTGAGCAACCATTCCATCAAATTATTAGCCGCGCTTTCGATACGGTGTTAATGATTTGTTTACAACTTTGTTGCCCTGCCATTTACCGCAAGCATACGCTTCAGCTTTTTGAGAACACGCCCCCCGAACCGAACCAGCAGTTAGCCAACATTTACTGAAAGCTCGGGCCACTGATGCGTGCGCGCAAAAATTCAATAAAAAGGAGGCTCGTTTCTGCTTTGGCCTACATGCACAGACACGAGCGGACAGAGCAGCCGAGCAGCCGAGCAGACGAGCCGAGGCGAGGCGCATACGAAGCGCAGCCGAAACTTGGTCAGCAATGGAAGCTTCAAGTGCAATCTGTTCGGAGGCGCTTGAAAGCTGTCGAACGCTGGTGTCGTGCCCTCAGTTGGCAAAGGACAGTCGACATTGGCGCTAGTCCTGCGGGCGCCTAAAAGCACACAACAGTTTTCGTTGTTGCTGTGTCAGTTACGCGCTGTGTTTGCCTTAGTGCGCGTGTGTGCGACAGTGTGTGTGTGTGTGTGTGTGTTGTGTTGTGTGTGTGCATCCAAATATTTGTCATGAATTATTAAAAGCAGTGAACTGGAAAATTTCGAATGCAGGCTAACAAAAAGGAGCCCAAAAAGAGACGTAAGCAAAACGGCAAATAATTGTCACAGAAAAGGGCTTTCTGTGCCGTTGCAATGCAGCCTCAGTGAAATGCATTTCTAAAGCGCATTTTCCGCTTTCTCTCCCACTCTCTCTCTCTCTCTCTCGCTCGCTCGCTTTCTCTCAATCGTAGCTGAGGCGCTCAGCTGCTCTCTGGCAGTGTAGAGTTTCGATTTCGTTAGAAAATCGAAGCGAACTGTGGGGTAGCGGGTCAGTGATTGTGGGTATCGTTGCTGCGGCTACCTGTAGATGCCACACACACACACACTCACGCACCACACACACACACACACTGAGACACATGCTGGATGTCCATGTGCGTGTGGGTGAGTGAGCGAGTGACAGTGGCCTGGCGAGTCCTTGAACAGAGTTTTATTGTTAAAACATCATCGTCGCTCCCTCACTGCTCCTCCAGCACTCGTTTCCGACTGTAATTAATCTATAATTCAAGGTCCAATGAGCCCGTCACGAAGGTTAAACATGACGAACGGCTTCTCAGGCATTATGCGCTTAACTTGTGGGGCATTCCCAACGATTTCCATAGAAATTCATAGAACTGAATTCATCGCCTGCCGTTCGGCAAACAGCTTAAAAAGTTTCTCTAAATTGACATTATATCAGCCATTGACTGACGGATTTGTGAGTGTTGGACTAAGACTTTGCAAATCAAACAAGTTACTGCTCGATTACAGTTGGAAGCAAACAACATCAGTATTCAGCTAAGCTGGTTGCTTTAAATTGCATTGGATGTTCCTAAGCTTGATAAATGTGCACTATATGGAAATATACAAATACAGCCTCCTTTTATATATATTTAGTAAAAAAACCAACTCAACCAGCGCAAATGTTTTCTTCAGCTTTTCCAGTAAATTATTATTATTTTGTTAAAGTTTTCATCACAAACGCAGCACTTACTTTATACAATTTTTAGTTTAGCTAACCAAATTACTTTAAGTGCTAAAGTCCCAAAACAACTTTATAGTTTAAGTTATTAACTTGTCCAAAAATTGTCCTCTCTCTCTCACAATAGATCAATTATTCATTCTGCTTAAAAAATTTAAGCATTTGTCTTAGGGCTATGCAAAGTTGCTCGTTCGCCCAGCTCTCTAAGCCCATTCTATATTTCATGTTGGTCAAATATGTGTATAAATTCGTAATTGTGATTCCGCACACACACAAATACACTCAAATTACCAGCGACGCTATTTAAATTCCCGACAAAGCTCCGAGGAAGAAATCCTGTACTCCGCAGACATGACCGCAACTATGAGCGCTAAACATTAGAAAAACGACCCCCTAAAAATCCTCCGCCCACACTATTGCCCCCATCAACAGACACACACACACACACCACACACACACACACCCTGACACACACAACCATGTAAAACAAGCGTTTGGCGTTTTAAAAAAACCGCATTACGCATACGCCATATTGGTATTGAGGCAGTCTGGCAACTTCGGTGCGCGCCATAACAAAAACAAACAAACAAACAAAGAACTGAAGAAGAAAAAGCTTTTCATAGCTGGCCATTAGTGCTCGCAACGCTCTCACTCACACTCTCTTCGCGCTCTCTCCCTCTCTTCCTCTCTTCAAGTGTTGCCTCCTTGCAGTTGGAAAAAAATACACGAGAGTTCAGTTTGCTTTTTTCGGGGTTTTTCCTGCTCGGCGTCGCAGCAGACAAAAACATTTTCGCTCGAGTAGAATATTTCAATGATTTTGGGTCGCTTAGTGTGAAACGAACCAACAACCAAAACGAAACGAACGCGCGCGTAAACCACAAACAAAACACAACTCTGAGAATCATCCACAAAACACGCACACAATTAACGCCTCCCGCCCAGCTAAAGCTAAATTCGAATATATAATATAAACAAACATTTTTCAATACAACAATTTAAACAATAAATCAGAGAAATTCACATTTGTAAAGCGATTGCATTGAGCGTAAACGAGTCAGCAGCAAAAACAAAAGAATCCACAAGTAGCTGAAGAGCGAATGAGCAAAATATAAATAAATACCTATAGTACACCTACCTATTCGTATGCTAAATCTCGCATTCACTAAAAATACACCTGTGTACGTACATACGCGACAATTGCATTGAATAAAGCGTGTGACAAATCTATTTATTTATTTTTCTTGACTTTTGCGATTGATTGCCATGGAAATTGGCGGCATATTCTGGATCAATTTGTAATGTGAGTGTATTTGAATTGTGTTAACTCGAAGAGGTCAGTCAGATGGCTGTCAGCTTCATTTCTCGATTATTGACCTACTTTGCTATTGCGAGTATATTCGATAAACTAAGCTTTGCCCCATCTTCCAATGAAATATACCTAGGACATTCTTCTATATCTCGAGAGTATTGAATAAGTACGAAAACGTACAAACTTTAGTAATTGTATATAGAATAAATCATTTATAAACATTTCGATCTTATAGCTAAACAATAAATGAAATGGAAAATAAATAAGAATTGCTCTAGAGCGAAACACCTTCTATATACATTTCGCCTATAACAATTTCAACTTGGAGTCATCGAAAATGTTGAACCAAATATTAAACTAAGATATAATTAGTTGATTTATTTATGTAATGCTTCACAATATAAGGTTAAGTTCATGCGCTTATTTTCTAAATTTAGCTGAAATAATTTAAAAATAAAATTGGTACACATTTAAACGTGTATAGATAGATATATCCCTGTATAATTCGTTGATCCACAATTACTTTTCACCTTTAGCATTGTCTCTATTTTTATGGCCTATTCATTTATGATTCATAAGTCGTCATAGCCCGGGCTATATTTAAATCACAGCCAATTGAAGTACAGAACACCCTTCCTACACACACACACTCGCATACGCTTCCTCCAACACTTTATGAATATTTGATCAAATTAGCCGCCTTCTGATAAAAAAGAATCGAAATAACAAAGATTTTCGAGTCGAAGGCCTGCGTCACATATTGTATATGAATGAATATATGAATATGACGGCACCTTTGCCTCTTGGGCCTGTTCCTTCAGCCCCTCTGTCAATTGCCGCTGCAGCTGTTCCTGCTGTCTATCATCAGGCAGCGTCGCACACTTATTCGTCTCGTGTTGATGTTGTTGTTACTGGTGCCACACGGCGTATGAGTGTTATGTACATTTTTATAGCCAGCTACAGTGACACAAGCCGCACAATCAAGCGGCTGTCTCTGTCTCTGTCTCTGTGTTTATGTCAATTTCAATTTTACATGTGCACCCCTTAAAGTGTGATTGTAAATATGTATATGCACATATATATATATACATATATTGCTGTGTATGAGCACCGGAAGCTACTGCAAAATGCGCTTCATTGCAACTCTGTGTGTGTGTGTGTGTGTGTGTGTGTGCTTGTCTCTTTTTAGGGTGGCACTTGTTAGAACGGAAACGGATATCCCGTGTGCTCTTTGCCCAGTTTGCCAGCTCGCTCACTGTGCGCCTCCTGTTTGTCATTTCATCAGCGTCAGCTCCAGTGTCCTTGCATTTGCAGACCACAGGAAATTTTAAATTGAATGTGCGCCCCGTTTGTCTGTTTGCCTGTTGGTTTGTTAGCCAGCTTGTTTGTTCGTTTTTGTTGCACATCGCCTTTGCAATGCCGCTGGCCAAGATTTGCGGGCTTGAACTGACTGAAGATTTCAGATTTGTGCGGTCGCTGCTGCAAGGATGTTTGTTGTTTGCGTATAGTGCCCAGCTCAGCAGCTGGGGGCATCAGTTCGTAAACAACGCTAAAGTGGAAAGAGAAACAGCAGAAAAAGTGCAAAGCTACACAAGAAAGCTCTTTAGGTAGTTGCAGCTAGATAACTCAGATGCTAATCGGCAAAGAAACGTAACAAAACTATATTCAAAATTGGAGAAAAAAGTGTATGTTTATACTCTTTTCGAAGAAAATAGTATATTAAGTTTGTGCTGAAGTTTGTAACGCATAGAAGGAAGCGTCGGATACCCCCAAAAGTTACTGCCAGTATGCTTAGAAAAACAAAACAAATTGATCTAGCCATGGGCGTCTGTCTGTCTGTCTGTATGTATGCAAACTAGTCCCTCAGTTTTTGAGCTATCGCGATGCAACTTTGCACAGACAATTATTATTGAAAGGGACTGCACATTGGTCGGAACCGGTCGGATCGGATCACTATATCTTATAGCTGCCATACAACTCTAAGTCGGTTTTGGTCATAAATCCCATGTTTTCAAAGCTTTCGCGATGAAACTTTGCACATATACTTATTATTCAAAATGACAGCACATTGATTGGAGCTGGCCGAATCGGACCAGTATATCTTTCAAAAGAAAAATCTAAATTCATATATCAGTTCTTAGAACAAAAAATTAATAAATAGTATTTTTTCAGCATTTGACAGTGTAGCACTTGGCAGAGTAAAAATTGTCTAAAGGTTCGAAAAGAGTATAAAGTCTTCAGCACGCCGAAGATAATCCTTTCCCACTTGTTTTATAATTGAAAAAATTATTTTAAGAAAATTAAATTTGTCTTGAGTTTGTTCTGGCAGTTTGCACTCTAATGTCCGTTTTCTCATCCTCCCTTTAGCCTAAAGTTCATCATTAGCTTATCTTGCATTAAAGGTTGAATCAGCTAATAAGTGTTATAAAGAACATTCATTTTCAGTATGGCCCAATTGATAAATGTTCGCTAATGGGAAATTAATCATTCTAACAACTTCAATGAGAAAAAGGCCTAATAAGGACATTTCTTTAGACTGAACGTTGCTGCAAGCTAAGTTAAGCAAATACTAGCATTCTATTGAAGTTAGTATTTGCATACGCAAATCAAATTTATTTTGCATTTGTAACGATTATCAAGATGACACCTACTTTGCCCAGCCCAAAATCAATAAAGATATACAATCTCAAATGCTTTTGTAAATCCTTTGATACTTAACAATTTCGTATGGTGTGTGTAGATAGATAGATAGATAAATACAGCTATGCCTGAGGCAGCCAACTGTGTTGAGCTTTAAGGATTCTTCATTTCCATTTGGTATTTGCACTTAAAGAGTTGCAAATTTGTTGTACGCTGACAATTCGAGTGGTTTATTCGCCCAATTTCAGCTTCAGCCTTGAGGATGAAATGAATTTGGCCTTCTTGAAGTTTACATTCGCAATGGCCTTTGACTTAGTTGTGTTCATGTGGTGCCTGGCAAAGTGATTCATGTGCCCGCCATGACTTTGCTGTTTGTTGTTGCTTAGTGCGTGCATATTTGTTGTTGTTGTTGTTGTTGTTGCCCGAGATTTATGTGTGTGGCACACAGAGTAGCGCGCTACACATGTTTTCTTCGCAGGGCCTTATATAACACTCGGCAGTAACCCAATTTCAAATACTGTTTAAACAAATTTCGGCATAGTCCATGCACATCCGCAGCCGCAGCCGCTGTTGTTCTCATTGCACAGTGTGCTCGATTTGGGTCCGTGGGTCTCGCTGGGGTCATCGTGAGAGCACAGCAGGATACGACCAGGCCAGACCAGACCATCAGCACTTTTACTCTAAATACTATGCTCAAACACTAGATAGAAACTGGTATCTATCTAAGCTTGGCTTCTTTCCCTTTAAGTGTTATTGTTATTGTTGTTGCTGTAATCTTTTGCCACACACACTCTCACATACATATGTACATACTTACAGCATTATGTGTATTATCCTATAAACACTTAACGTGCAAGTTGTTTGTCGATTTTTCTTAGCTTTTGTCTTGCGGCTTTTGTGCTTATCGCGCCAATCACAGCGGCCAGGACGAAGGTCCACAGGACAGTCCCAACTAAATATACATCTCATCTACATGCATGAGCGTACATCAGTGTACATCAGTGTGTGTGTGTGTGTGTGTGCGTATTCACTTAAAGCAGCTTCAAGTTGTTGTTCGCTGTGCTCGTTATTGTTATTATGCCGTCCCGCTTGCAGTCACCGACTTATGTGTGTGTGTGTGTGTGTGTGTATGTGTGTTGGCTTTCAATTCCTTTGTATTTGACACAACAATAAAATACACACACACACACACACTCCACATATGCACACATAAATATTTCATTATTTATATCGGATTTTCGCTAGTGCGTCCTTTTGCATTTCAAGTCAACAGCCAGCTGCATGAATCGCTAAGTTCGCAGCTTGGCCTGATTTCAAGTATTTGCCATTGTGCGTCGTCGCTGGGAAAGTGCTTAGTTCGGCATCAAACTTAAGTGATTAGTTCATAATTATCGTATTCATAGAAAATGTTGTGACAGTCAAATATGATATATTTTACAACAAGTTGAAGGCAGTTACAAACAAAACAAGTAAAAGTGCCCGACTAGGTGATACCCTAAGCCCAGTCCTGGCTATTCGAGCTTATACATACCAAATTTGGTGCCTCTAGCTCTTATAACTTTTAAGTTATGGCTCAAAATCGCTAGTCTGAAATCGAAATTTATCGATAACTTTTGAACGGATGGAGCTTTTGATAAAATGATATATACTTGATCTGCCCCGGGACTATATTCCAAATATTCTCTAGCTATTTTAGTCTCTGATATCCGCGTGTTCATACAGACGGACAGACAGATAGACGGACATAGGTTAATCGACTTGACTATTGATACTGGCAAGAATATATATACTTTATATGGTCGGAGATGCTTTTTTAAGCCTGTTGCATACTTTTGCAGAACTTCATTATACCCTTTTTACCCATTTTCATGTATAACAACAGCAACTAAGGCAACTTACAGTTATTCTCTTGGCAATCGAATCGAGAACCTTTTAGTTTCACTCAACAAACCAACCATGTTCTGTATAAATGTAAATGATGACTTCAAAGCCTCGAGATTAAAGTAAATTTCTGAGAGGCGGGAATCAATCGCGTTTGGCCCAGTCAACGTGCCGGTCATTTGTCTCATTACGAGTGTAGATGCAAATCAATGAGCGAACATTTGCTTAGCTTTTCAACTCGGCCGCATATTTTCCATAAATTTCGCATCAATCAAACTGAGATCGAGTCTGGTATCATTTTGACCTCCCGCCTGACTCTGGCCACGCCCCCTCCGCCCACCACACACAGATGATTGGGGCGTGGGCAGTCGGAAGATGTCGGACGTTTAATCACACGGCTGTCTGCTGATTGTTTTCAGGGCAGGCGAAATATGTTTCATGGTTCGTCAGAAAGTTCTCTTTGTGCATGATTCATGGAAATGCTGATTGAAGACGAAAACAAATTAAAAGTCTACAAAAATCCAGGCAGATATCGCAAAGAATGTGGCTGACATGAAAAGTACACAAATTACTTGCGTTTGTGTGTGCGAGCTAGGCAATCAAAATTAAATTATAAAAACATTTAAAATCAGAATTTGGCAAGAGGCAAAGTTTGAAATTGGCCAGTACTTGAGTATCAGGCACGTGGCAACCGGAACCCGAAACGAAGGCCAAAGTATATCGAAATTTGAGGTCAATGTTGCCAGATGAGCCATCCAGCATTTTTTCTACACAATGCGTATACGTATTTTTATTTATTAAATTCTTGTTCAATCAATGCTTATCGCATTTCCTGACTTGGCTAATTGAACACACACAAATTTGATATTTGTATTCAATTATAAATTCATTGTACGCATACAAAAAGTCACTTTCACAACGATATTGTCATAAGCAAAGAGAGCATACACAACACGGCATCTGACAGCTCCTGACAGACGGCCATAGTCGTCATCCTGGCTACCTGTGTCGCCCACCCACGACCCACGCACTCGCCTGTCATATTTGTCTGGCTTGGGCAGGCAATGGACATGGACATTGACGGGCCCCACACAGCAAGCGCCCTCCCGCCTAGCTACTATACATAGATAGATATATATATATATGTATGTATACTGTACTAAAAGAGCGCGGAGTCTCGCGATGCATGTCTGGTCGGATTGGCAGTCGCCGCCTACTCGAGTGCGTGTTGACTCCAAGCAAGGAGCTCGGAGCTCGGAGCTCGGAGCTTGGAGCTCGGAGCAGCTGTTCGCCGCTGGCTGCCTTTTGCGTGTTGGGGGCACATATAAAAACAATGAAAAGGACGCGACCACAAGGAAACTGAAAAACAGCAAAAATACCTGAAAAGTGCCGATGCTAAAATACCCTTGTAGTGTAGTGTAGTGTAGCCAACTGTTGATATGTTGATAACTAAAGTTACCAAAATATGCTCGATAGTTAAAAGTTGAATCTCAACTAAGGAAGGACATAGTATTGATGCTGTTTTAAGCTTTAATGTTTACATATATATATAAATAAACAGGGCATAAAGTGAACTTAATTTTTCAGTTAGATTGAATAGTCATATAATATTGACAGTTTGATATTCTTAAATTTAAACGAGCACTCGCAACTGTAGCACTCTTACTTGTTTCATTTCGAAATTGTATAACCTGATTACTCAGGAGCATTCTCGACTGTCTGTGTGCGACCCGTTTTGCGGCCCTGCCATTCTATCCTTCTATATACTTCAGTTAATGGCTTTTGACGGGCAGCAAGAAGTAGAAGTAGCAGTAGCAGTAGCAGAAGAACAGCGTCTCCTGGATCGCTCCATTGCGTGCTTGGTGTCCTGTGCTCGCGGGAATTACGGTTAGGAGCTGTCCGCTTAAAGTGTTTTGCCACGCGAAAGGCAAGGACGAAAGTATTAACAGCATTTGTGGCTTACATATTTAATGGCACGCTTTGAGACGTTCATATCTATGGGGTAATTGCATTCGCTGCACAAACACAAACACAAGCACACACGCACAACAAACTGGGACACACATGATGAGCTAGTGGTCGTGTCATTAGCTGCGTGATAAGCATGAGTATAAGTGGCCTTGAGTGTGTGTGTGTGTGTGTGCTGTGTGTGTGTGTGTGTTCAGTTATGAAAATACATTAATTTGTGCATTTAACTGCAGCTGCAAATTGTGGCTGCTTGGCCATTTAGCTAATAGCTCAGGTCAGTTTAGTTCTGTGTGTCACATTTAAATTGTGATATATAGATATAAGAAATTCTCATTTAACTTATTCGCACATAAATGATCTGGCTAAGCCAGCATAGATTTTAGTTAATATAGTACAAGTTGGTTTTCTCACTGTATTAATATCTAAGTAGCTAAGCTATAAATCTGCACACTTAAGCTTAAGCATGTTATTCACACGCGATGTAATATTATTATTATTATAAATAATAATTTATTAAATTCATTTGAATGCTGCTTATCCTTCGCAGCCATTATTCACACAACAGGCATATTTCTCGTATATATATATAAGTGTGTGTGTGTGTGTGTGTGTGTGTGTATAAAGCAACCACTCCCCAGCCAAGTTGTTGTCCATCATTGGCCGCAACCGTTTCACATTATATGACTCAGCCGCCACATTACCTGCCTGTCATTTAGCCAATTACCTGGCAAGGCAAACAAAGCGCCATAGTGTACACAATACATATATACATATGCATATACATATATATATATATTCGCTATATGGTTGCGTATGTATGTATGTATGAACGATCGGTGAATGCCACCGGCCATTCATTCATATTTTTATGTCTATATTATGTTCGAGTGGGCATATTAATTTATGCCCAAAAATTGCACATAAATACAGAGCCAACAATTGGCAACAGCTGTTCAACAGTGGGACTCTCTCTCACTCTCTCTCTCTCTCTCTCTCTCTCGCTCTCTGAGGGAATGAACATGGGAAGTGCAATTGCTCTCCTTCGTTTTGTCGCTTTGTAGCCGTGTCGCTTTCCAGTTGCGCTGTTGCCGATCGAATGAATTCAGCGCTTGCCCCGACAAAAGAAAATGCTCGCTGCCATTTGGGAGAGCTGTGTGTGGCGTTTTCTTTTCGCTTTGCGAACGTTTGGCGTTTGGACGTGTCCGCGTGTCGCTAAATGTGTCGCGTCGACTTACTGCCCGCTGAGCAAAGTTAGTTTCACTGGGCGTATACGCAACGCGCACGTTTCCGCGCCCAACCATCAACCATACGCCCTGTGCGCCCAACGCAGTTTGTTGCCTGGGCAACACACACTTTACTGCCGTTAGTTCGCCAGCCATTACTGCCTCTGATCAGCGATCTGCGTTCAGCGTTCAGCGATCGCCTTTCCCATTCCCAGCCAGTCGTTGGCCGCCGCTCGTGCGTTCCGTTCGGTGTTCTCGCTCATATCTCGACATCGTTGTCGTTGTCGTTGTCGTTGTCGTTGTCGCCGTCGTTGTCGTCGTTGTCGTCGTTGCCGTTGTCGTCGTTGTTGTCGTTGCCGTTGTCATCTCCATTCGTTACCGTACGCGTTGCCAGCTGTCAGCGACGCTGCGCAGCGCCGTTTGGAACTAAAAACGTTTCAAGGCACGGGATTTTCTCAACATTTGCTCAACGCCTTTGCCTTTTGCTATTTTTAACGTGTGTGTGCGGCCAAACACACAAATTTCTCATCTCATTTTTTACCAATTTGCCCGAGTTCTTCTATGCGCATCTCTGCATGTGTGTGCGTGTGTGATTCTGCCAGTGTGTGTGTGGAAAATTTCGATGCGTTAAATAAGTTATAAAACAATAAAAGTAAATGCAGAAAACGCCAACAAAAATTCCAATTGATTTTAAAGTAATCAATTAATCAATTCAATTATACAAAATCATAGAGTTTGATAACAGCCCATGCATAAGTTTATACAAAAGAGTAAGACAAATGCAGCTTTCCGTCGAATTCAACTCGCGAAAATTCGATTCAAATTAAATAGTGAAAATAATTTATTGCTTCAACCATTAGCAGCTATGAGGAAAATGAGCCAAACGAATTAACCCTAATTTGTTAACAATCAAGTTAAACAGTTTTTTTTTTCTTGATAAACGCACAGTTCATTAGTAATAAATACATAAGTTTAAAAGTCAATTTTCATATATATGCTTATTACTCCAATAAATACACAAGCCTGAACAAAAATTTCATTAATTAAAGAAAAAGTGCAAATAATTAAATAAATATTAAACATTTTTGAGTCTTTAAAGTTGATTTCATGAAAATTTCTGTAAAGATAGTTTTCTTATATTAGAAAATGCCTGACTGTGGGTCGTGTTAATCCATATCAATCGATATAACTATAAGTAAAACTACCCCGAGTCAATATGAATAAAATATATAGAATCATGTGTTAAGGCTGCACAAGAAACCCAAAAGAGCAATAACTACAGTAGCTAGAAGGCTGTTGGGGTGTTAATACTTAATTTATGTGAACCTATAAATAATTTCAATTTAGAGAATGTGTTGCCTGCCTTCTACTACATATAATATACGAATAGTGCGCGTTGTACGAAAAAATATGCTAAAAATACCAAAAACTGAGCGCTGCGTGTCGCTGTCTATGTGTGTGTGTGTGTGAATGTATGTGTGTGTGTGTGTGTGTGTGTGTGTGTGTGTATGTGTGTGTGTGTGAGTGTGCGTGTCCGAAAGTGCAGTGCAGATTGATTGAAATGCAGTCGCTTTGCTCTAAACTAAAACGAAAAGTAAATGCAGCTCAGCCAAAAGAAAAACAAAAAAACGCACAAAACAAACAAAATGCAAAACACACTCAAGAACTGGCGACACTGACGACTGTCAGTCGCACCCCATCCACGTCCACGTCCACATCCACATCGACATCGACGTCAGTCAGTGGACTATTATTTAATTTTCATTTTGGCCAAGACAGCGGCAGGCAGGCAGGCAAAAACCGAAAACCGAAACAGAAACAGAATCAGAATCACAACCAGGGACACAGACAGAGACACTTTCTGCTTGCAGGGAAAATTTAATAGACTTTGCCAAAGCACCTCAAATACAGCTCAACAATATTACGAGTATTCTTTCTCTCTTCACTTCTGCTTGTTAATCTTTTCTTTTCTTTTTAGTTCTATTTTTTTTTTGTCGGCAAAGCGAATTTTATTTATTTGCTTTTGGTCGTTGGCAGCCAGCAATTTTTAAAATAACAATGATACATGCGGCTGCTGCTTGTTTATAAATAAATGCGCATACGTAAATGCTTTTATCAGCCCAGCTCGAGAGAGCTCAGTGATAAAGTTGGACACAGCTGTCCTGGGCTAACATATAGCTAACTGGATAGGCAAACCTTTGAGCTTTATGAAATTCTTCCCAAACAAATGTCAGTAGACTAAATATCTACTAAGCTTGAAAGTAATTAAATTCTTATTGTGACTGAAAAGTATTGTAAGTCGAATGTTTGAACGAAATGTATATTTGTATCTATACTTTCCATATAAGACTGCTTAAATATGGTCAAACTTAAATATTTTTCCAAGGCATAATCAAACTTTTTCTGTGCTTGACAAAAATTGTTTTACTTTTTACAAAATTTAAAAAATTGGAAAAATAAACTAAACTTAATAACATTAACTTCATGATTTGTATTCTTTTATTTCATTGTGCATATCAAGATATTCATAAGCATATCTTCAAAAATGGTTTTTGAATATTACTCAAAACCAATCTCGATAGAATTGTGTTAATTTAGAGTGCTTTTTGCGCTGTTATGCTATTTATTATATCGTTGGCAGGGTGAAGTTACAAATTCATCTCATAATGTGCAATGTTGCCATAAATTAAATCGGGTTTTTAGCTGCTGCAGCAACTTTATTTCGGTATCAGTTCTTTGCCATAGCTACCTTAATTTATAGCTCCCATTCGAGAGAACACAAAAAACTTGCCTCAAGCATTCGTTGTGTGTGTGTTTTTCCTGTTGCTGTTTATGCTACGCGCTTTCGCCACTGCGATCCCGAACATTTCTTTGGGGTAATTGAATTTTTTTCTTGAAAGCGGCACAGCGCAGAGCGGAGCAGAGCAGTTGGGATATAAGAAATGTTTGCTCAAGTGCGAATAGAAGCACATGCACTGTAAGATGCGATGCGTGTGTTTTCATCATCATTAATGTTTAAACAAAATAACATTGGCAGCCAGAGACAGCAGCAGCCTTAACGCAGGCAACTGGCAACTGGCAACATTCAAACATTCCGCTGTCCCTCTCTCAGCTCAGCACAGCACAGCACAACACAACACAGCTCCGCTCGGTGTGTGTATTTTGCTATTAATAACAAAAGCTTTAGAAGAATTCAAATTCAAATTCAAATTTGAATTTAAATTTCGTTGTGTTTCGTCTCGTTTCGTTTCGTTTGGTCGGCAGCCGCAAGAGAACAATAAAACGAGCAACAGAGCAATGCCAAAAAAAAAAAAAAACAAAATAATAAAAATGAAAAGAAAAAGTGGCCGAAATGCTTGCGGTAATTTTATGAATTGCTATGTGGGAATAAACAGTGCTGCAATTCAAATAGAATCATACTCAGTCGATCGATTCGCATTTAAAGTACGATATAGCCTTATAAATGTGTATAGATAAATAAATATTTATTGACCAATAAACAGCGAATTTTTATTCAAACACTGTCGAACTTCAAAAGGTCTCAATGGGAGTAAAGAATATTTTTGTAATTTAACCCTTTCGGGACTTAGTATTATCTTTATTTATTTAGAAGCTGGCTAAAAAAAATGCTTCTCTGCATGCTTTAAAAAGTAGTCAAATCGATTTCTTATACCAAATATGCATTAAAAACTTTACAAACTATTCATCGAAAATTTTGTAATTAAATTTGATTAAATTTGCTAAAATCTAAAATATTATTGAAAATTCTGTTTTTCATTTCATAATTTATATAGCTGTATGATATGAATATGAATATACATAAATTTATAGCATCGTCTGTTAGCCTCTTTAAATTGCTGCTTCATTTTGTGGCACTTGAAACTATATTATCGTATGAGTAAAACAACAGCAGACTGCACTAGTATCTCCCAGAATAAACTCACAATTTAATTGTTGTTTTTTTTCTGCACTAAAAGTGCCAGCAGGTGGATTTGTAGGCCTTTCTATCCACAGCAGTCGCCACACGCACACAAATTCCACTCAACCATGTGATAAGCCTGAAAATGCAGACAGCATCCGTTTTGTCTTTTTTGTATCGCTCTCTCTCTCTCTCTCTCTGTTCTCTTCATTTTATCTTTCGCTCATTGTGTGCTGGCACAATAAAACTGTAAATTATTTGCAACAAAGTGAAGAATTTCCAAATAAACAATTTCCGCTGGAACTCTGGTTTAACCTCCCTATCGATATCGCAATGCCGGAGCATTAAATACTGTGGCAGCCAGCCACATGGCGTATACACAATGTGCGTTAAGCGCACATTTCCGGCCCTGTTGATAATGTTGTTGTTGTTCTGCTGCTCTTGTTCTTTCCGTACTTCGCCTTCTGCACACAATGTTGTTGCTCCTGTTGTAAGTTGCCATTTTTGGGCTTTTCCAAGCACTTGAAATTGTTTAAGGCAACAACTTATGCTTTTGCAAAGTTTTTGGAAATTTTAATTAGCTAGCAAAAGTGTGTGAGAGTGTTCCAGATTTTCTTGACATATTTTCATTGAATTTTGTTCTATTATGAGTGAAGAAAATTAAAGTGTAAGTGAATGCAAACTTGAAAAGCTTGTGACTACAGAATGCTTCGGCAATCTAATTTATTAATATATTTTGTAAATAGTTTCAATGGACTCTTAAATACTAAACCGAATAAGACGTAACAAAAATTTGAAATTCAAATCTTTTGTTTATACGACCAACGCAATTCTGAATTAAAAAAAATGAATCACCTGTTTTGAAAAACAGTTTTTATAACTCATATAACTCGTATATGCTAGCCATGCAATAATGAAACTAAAGAACTGAAAAACAACAGAAGAATATGATTAACACATGGCCCAGCCGCACAAATTACACATCTCTTAAGGAAAGCAAAAGCCAATGGCAGAACATCATAAATAATTACGAGGCAGTAAAAAAAACTACTTGGCAAAGCCACAAAAAACCGCAGCAAATCAACTACAACAGCAACAATAACACAACAACAGGAACAATACGAATGGAAGCCACGTATAAAGAACTTTGGTCCAATGCATAAACAAGCGGCAATAAATTGAAAAATGAAAAGTTTGCGAGTGCTGTGCATGGCATTTGTGTGCTCCTATGCAATATTCATAATATTTTATTACTACTATCGTGCATACGTGCAAACAAACAAAGCAACGACTATAAACACTCGCTGATCTCTCGCTCTCTCGCTCTCTCTCTCTCTCTCTCTCTCAGCGAGTAGCTAATCCCAACGAGTATCTGCCACCGGGCAAACAGCTGAGCTGAGGCAACCTGCAGCTGCCTCCCACTTAGAAAGCGCCATTGAGCATTTTTTGCTGGCCTTTGACGTTGCTCAGTTGCGAGCATACGTATATATATATATATGGATGTATATATATATATGGATATGTGTATCTATACACACATTCAGCTGGCTATATTGTACTATATACAAGTTGATGCCGTGTTGCGTCTATAAATTTCGATAGCCCCGGTGCCAAGCAAACTGAAAACTGAAATGAAAATCGTTTTTGTTATTAACAAACAACAATTCGAGCCACAGGCAGCCAACATTTATACTTGTACTTATGCAGTAGTTTTGCAATTGCACAAAATACACTTCACATCATCATCATCATCATCATCCTTAAGCTTCATCAACAAACACAACAACAACAACATCATCATCTCTGTTGCGACTTTATTTTAGGTATTTGTCTATAGTTTTCCATTGCAATAGATTTTATGTACATCATAAACATTTCCAGCGCGCGTGCCCCACAAATTCAAAAAGAAAACAAAAAACCATATATAAATCCGACAGATAAAAATCAATTAAATGCGCGTTATAAATCATTTTGGAATATGCAAAAACCTGAATGCGCTGCACTTTAGAGCTTCTGTGAAATGTTTACGGAAACTATCGTATACTATATACTACTTTTAAGTAGTGCGAACAGATAGTGTATATTAACTTGATTGCATAATCGAAAATAATAAAATCGAAATTTACTTTGTGTTGAATGGAAAATGGCAGAAAATTCAAGTGAATGCGTATACGTAATATTACAAATTTATAAACTTGCTGATCAAAACTATAACAAACGGATATATAAAGTGATTGTGTAAACATAATTATTATACTTATGTAATAATGTTTAATGGATTAAATGAACAAAACACATATTGTAGAAATATTGAATTCTCCTTAACAATTTCCACTAATTGTTACTCTCTTTCTTGCACCCTTGCAGCTAAACCAATGATGGCCTACGACATTAGCATACAGAGCCACAAGTTTGAGATGCCAGCGTTTGAAACCTGATCGATAATTAAAAGCGAACGTGCACTTGAGTTGAAGGCAACACAGAATCAAAAGCAAACCAAAAGAGAAAACAACAGTTGTAACTTTCGCGTTTCAGTGAAAAGTCAACAACAAATTAACCACTTAAAATTCAACGTAGCAGAACTAACTTTAAGTTAAGGGACAAGTCAAGAAAAGCAAGCAAGCAAGCAACAAGAACAAATCAACTAATTACGTAGCAAATACAACACAACTAAAAACGAAACTAAGCGAAACGAACTAAGAACTAAAAGTTAGATTTAACCAAAAAACAACAGACAAATGCAAATGAAGCAGCAGCAACAACAATTGAGCAGTAAATCAATGCGCAGCATACGAAAACATAAAAAGCTCAAAGCGACAAACACAACAACAATAACAACAACAACAACAACACAGTAGTAAACAATAGAGATATAGAGAATAGAGGTAGCAGCAAAGCAAACAGCAACAGCAACAGCAATACGAACAATAAGCATTGAGTATGCAACAGGCTGACCAACTAACGCAACAACAACTACAGCTACAGCAGCAGCAGCAACAACAACAGCTACAGCTACAACAACAACAGCAGCTGCAACAAAATGGCGGCGACATGGCCGCCTACGCCGCCGCCCAGGCCGCCGGCATCAAGCGCGCTCCGATGAGCGGCGGCCGCTTCGACTTCGAGGATGGCGGCACCTACTGCGGCGGCTGGGATGAGGGCAAGGCCCATGGACACGGCGTCTGCACGGGCCCCAAGCACCAGGGCGCCTATGCGGGCGCCTGGAACTACGGCTTTGAGGTATCCGGATCGTACATATGGCCCAGGTGCGTTTCAATTGATCACATCTTGTTTGTTGTTAGAGTTAGCGGCCGAATTTGATTCTCCTCAATGCCAAATTCTACTACAACGTATTTTTCCATTACTCACAAGCTCATTCATACTTACAATTCTTCTTACCGTTACAATTTGAGGTATTCGCCCCGACCATATTCGATTATTTAACGTAAAAAACTAAATATCAAATCGATGTTTCGATGAATCCAGAAATACTCATATGAAACTAATAAGAATAATATTATTATATATTTTATATTAATATGCAATATAATAGTAGTATTATTATAAGTTCTCTCTTCCATAAGCTGTCTTAATTCTACTTGTAATTCGCATGTCAATGACGATTGGAGATAAATGTTTAAGCGATAGTAAAGCTAATGCTGGAAAGTCATTTTATAGTCGAATTGAAGCCTTTAAAATCCTATTGAATGTAGGAATAACTAAAAATAGAACAATTTAAATGAAATAAAGTGAACGACAAAGAATATAGATGAAGAAGTAGAAAAAGTAGCATTTAAATTTTAAGCAAGCAAAGTGTTGCAAAATTTGTATTTATTTTATTAAAAATATACTATCAATGTAAACATACAACTAGTATTAACATATCAAACATGATTCTATCAAACGTCTACAACAAACGCCAAATTGGTTAAACATTAACAATTTCAATATTTTTCTTTCGATTATAATTAGTAAATTCATTTGACTAACAACTGATTAAAAATTCATATTTTACTTAATATATACACAATTAATCATTCATAGCTATGCGAATATTTACAAGATCTTTGGGGCAATGCAAATTAGGCGTACCGATCCCGATCCCCGCCTATATACAAACTAATATCTCTCACTGTTCACAGCGGATCACACTACGAGGGTCAGTGGCAGAATGGACGTCGTCATGGCTTGGGCGTGGAGCAGATTGGTCGCCAGATCTATCGCGGTGAGTGGTCCAAGGATGGCCACAAGGGACGCTATGGCGTCCGGGAGAGCACCGTGTCGACGGCCAAGTACGAGGGCACCTGGAACGAGGGCTACCAGGATGGTTCCGGCTGCGAGACGTATGCGGATGGCGGTAAGCACCACACGCTGCGTATACGTAACGCCCGCTTTATGCATGAGATCATTTTGACGTTGGTTTTGCGGCCCATTTGCAAAAAGAGCCAACAACAACAACAGCAACAGGGGCAGCTGAAATCAATTTGTTGTTCTATTTTACTTTTTGACGTTTCTGTAATAATTCGGCGCATGTCTTTGTGTGTACTCATATAGGCCATTTCAATGTGCTGTTTTTGCCTTGCCGGTAAGCCAAAATCTCTCGCACACACACACGCACACACACACATGTGTAGTATAAGCCACAGAGCACAGAGTGACCAAAACCTGACGTCATATTTTCCTTAGTCTTTTACGTTTTTCTTGTGAAACATTTTTGCAACATGAGTGGGTTTTTTCTGGGGAAATTCGGTTAGCTCAAGGGATATGGCACTATATATCTACAAATACTCACTACTCTCGTTGCCTTTTGTGGGTGTGGGTGTGTGTAGTGTGTTGTGCAGCCAAAATACATCTAGTACACACATTACACACATCTATGTGCATGAATAATGTATGCAAATATTAAAATATATTTGCAATTTACATTGTTTCGCGAAATGTCATTGTGAATGAATGCGACGGCACTCATTGTATTAAGGTTATTGTTCACAAGTGTGCATCATCGATTCATAGGCTTGTAAGACAGATAGAAGAGGAAGATCTACAAGACATATGCATATATATATAGGTAGTTTGACAATGCATCATTTGAGTTAATGCTTGAGTAAACTTGACTACAATTTGGTAGCCAAGAAAGAAGTTGGAACATTTTACTACGAATTTCCTGTCAGCGTGATACTCTTTATACAGTTTATTATGAGGGTATATGCCTAATATATACAAATTTTAGAGCATTCAATTCGAATAATTGAGTCTTGAGGCTCTGGAAGAAAAACACAATTATTCCACATTTGCGAAAACAAAAAAGTTTAGGAAATTCATTATAGTTTTGCCAATTACTTTGGAATCCCTCTTGTATTTGAATGTGTTTTGAATCCGAATTTACATTATTTATGTGAATTTGGAAATGCAGCTTGCATCTTTTTCCATATCTTTAATTTTTAGCTTAAAATGTATATTTAATGTTTTCAAATGATCAAAATATTTTAAAATTTCGAAAAATCATCCTAAGAACTATAGTTTACAAATTATAAAATAAATGGATATATACATAACAGAAAATGGAATTTGATTAGGCTTACATTGAAGCTTGTGTATATATATAATTCGTATCAAATTATATAAGCTGTGATGACCTGCGAGGACGGTCAAAACGAATATAATACTAGACCAATATCTTCAATGTTCCCCAAGGAACAGAGTATAAGTAATGGTCTTAATACAGACGATTAGTTGGCAACTGTTCACTTGGTATCTTTATGTTCCGGTAACCCATTCTATTCTTACAAGTAAAACCAGCAATGGCAACCAGTTAGTTTCTGTTATGGCCACCTTGCGAATAGCTGCAGTAGCCTTTAATCCAGTTGAGTTAACTATGCAAATGTTTGTTCGCCTTCTCTTTTTGCCCGGCAACAACTATAAATTGTCATTTGCTAAGCCTCCGCAACATTTACTAATTAAATAACCCAGCCTGTTTCGACATTCCAACCGAATGGCACCGGGCTCCATAAATGCCGCCTGACACGTGGAGACATTAATAGAATACGAGCTACTTCCAGCAATGCCTGGCAATGGGATCCCGGCTAATGAATGTATTCCATGCTAAGTAGATGCAACCGGCCAGGACTTCCGCTTTACAGAGGTCACATACTGCGGCTGCATTTGGCATTAGCATTTTAATTGGCAAACAAGTCTCTAAAGCCCCGATCCGATCCCATTTATTTCCTGTTGCAGGCAAGTACCAGGGCCAGTGGCAGGAGGGCAAGAGGCATGGCTATGGCATACGCACCTCGGCTCCCTTCGGACTCGCCTCGCACCATCGCCGCAAGAATATACACGCCTCCTTGAGCTCGCTGCGCAGTGCCGAGAACGGCAATGCCGCCAAGTCGACGGAGAAGACCGAAGAGATCCGTGGCGGCTTTGTGCTCACCGCCAAGTCGGACAAGCTGCCCGTGCGGCGCAACAGTCTCACGGAGAAGACGAAGAAGGGCTTTCTGATGGTAAGCGTGCGAATCAAACAAACTATAGCAAGCACTTCGGCAACTTATTGTTATCCTGCAGGGTCTGAAAATGCGCAAGCAGCGCAGCACTGGCGATTTGGAGAAACGCGGCACGATTGCCTCGGGCAGCATTAGATCCACGATGTCGTCAGCCTCCTGGATTAGCACCGGCTCCGAGCAGTCCAATTTGACGACAAAGTAAGTAGGGGCTCGAAATGAAATAGAATTTACATTTAACTAGTTACACAGAAAAAAAAAACAAGTGAAGAAGGATGCCGAAGATTTTATACTCTATCGACTCACTAGCTTCTGTTCTTTCAAACTATTTAATTACGCATATCTACGCTATTTATGACTGAATAGTTTCGAAATTTCAAGCATTGATGAGTTATAAGAATGTTCAAGTGTACAAGAAAATTGAAGGCGATAACTTTGAAAACATGGCATATATGACCAAAACCGACTTCCCCTTGTATGGCAGCTATAAGATATAGTGGTCCGATCCGGCCGGTTCCGACCAATGTGCTGTTCCTTTGAATAATAAGTCTATGTGCAAAGTTTCATCGCGATAGTTCAAAAACTGAACGACTAGTTTGCATACATACAGACAGACAAACAGACAGACATGGCCAGATCAATTGGTTTTTCGAAAGCAGTATAAAAAATAGCCAGCTATAGATACAACCCATTTTTGTTTAAATTGAACGGGAGTAAAAATGTATACAGTTTAAATCGAACGTCAGTAAGTATTTTATTTAAATTTAAGAATTACATTCTTGAAATGGGATTTGCGCTTTTCAAGTAATGATTTTCTTTCACTTTCTTCTACTCACAGATCTGCGCACACGGAGTCCAATGCGAGCTTCACCATGGACGACGAGCAGCTGGATCCCACTGTGGTGGAGACCTACATGGGTGAATGGAAGAAGGACAAGCGCTGTGGACACGGCGTCGCCGAGCGCAGCGATGGCCTCAAGTAAGTGATGAACACTGTTTAGCTCAGCCAGTTAGCATGCCAATACTGAACCGGGCCTCACTTACAGATACGAGGGCGAGTGGTACAACAATCGGAAGCATGGCTACGGCGTGACCACGTTCCGCGACGGCACCGTCGAGGAGGGCAAATACAAGAACAACATCCTGATCACCAGCCAGAAGAAAAAGCATTTGTTCCTGGCGCGTTCGCGCAAATTCCGTGACCGCATCACGGCCGCCGTCAATTCCGCGCAGCGCGCCCTCAAGATGGCCATGCAGCGCTCCGACATGGCCATCTCGCGGATGGCCACCGCCGCGGCCAAGGCCCAGAACGCGGACGTGGCCGCCGAGCAGGCGCGCATCGATTGCGAGAACGCCGTGCGCATGGCCCGCGAATTCGCGCCGGACTTCAAGCCCTCGGTGCTGGAGCGCTTCGAGAAGCTGCGCTATCGGGAGCGCGAACGCTACCGGCCCGCTCCCAGCTCCCAGTCGAATGTGGATCTGAGCATGGGCATGAAGCCAACGGTGGCGTCCACGTCGCAGCAGCAACAGCAGCAGCAGCAGCAGCAATTCTCGCCGGCGAGCAGCAGTGGCGGCGGCGGCGGATCCGGGTCGGATGCGTATGCCACGCAGGCGCAGCGGCAGCAGCAATATCTGAACATGCAGCAGCAGCAGCGCCGCATGTCGCAGCAGCAGCAGGAGTCGGAGTGCCCGGTGCCCTCGTCCATGTACTCGCAGCAGCTGCCCGTCTCGCCGCAGACGGATCTCTCTGGCCTTGTGAGTCATGCGCAGCCCAGCCATGCACAGGTCGTCAGCGCCATCAATCAGATGTATCACCAGCAGCAGCATCAGCAGCAGCAGCAGCAACAGAGCAATCCACAAATGAATCCTGCATATCAGTTCCAACAGCAACAGCCGCCCGGCGCTGGCGCTGGCGCCAAGCTCAATCAGCAGGCGCCCAGCAACAGCAACATGTCGCCGCAGCAGCAGCACCAGCAAATGCTGCAACAGCAGCAGCAACAGCAGTTGCTGCAACATCAGCAGCAACAGCAGCAGCAGCAACAGCAGCAGCAGCACCAACAGCAACAGCAACAAAGACTCTACCAGCAACAGCTGCAACAGCAGCAAATACTGCAACAGCAGCAACAACAACAGCAACAGCAGCAACAGCAACTGCAGCAACAGCAACTGCAGCAGCAACCCTCGCTGCACGCCTCGCCCAGTCACAATGCCGCCAGCCTGTTGCGTCGCGCCTCGCAGCAGCAGCAGCAACAGTTGTCGGATGCAGCAGCAATGGCAGCGGCGCAGCAGCAGCAGATGCATCAGCAGCAGCAGCAGCAGCAGCAGCAACAGCAGCAACAGTCGCGTTCCGGCCAGCGACCACCGATGCTTGGCCAGATGGGACAGCAGTCGTCCATTGATCACTTCGACCACTACAAGCGGCCGCCGAGTCGCGACTCCTCCATTGATCGCTATGCACGCGCCGCCAGCCGGATGAGCGGAGGCTTCGCCGGCTCCCGTCAGGCCTCGCTGGACCGCTCCGGCCTGGCGGAGGCGGTGCCCAATGGCGTCAGCACTCCAGACGGCCGTCCACGCGCTGGCTCAGTATTTCGCGGCACAACGCCGGCGCCGGCAACGACGACGGCCACCTCGACGATGACCGGCAACGGATCGCTGCCGTCGGGCGCCGGTGGGCGCCTGTCGCGCGCGGGCACGCCCAGTTTGGGCGCCACTGGTCGTGCGCCCAGTCAAAGCAATGCGGCGGAGCCGCTCTTCTCCTCGCCCAATCAGCCCTTCGAGGATGTGCTGCTGCGCCAGCGTACGCTCGGTCAGGATATCATTCCCTCGCCCTTGCAACCCAAACGCACGGAGAGCCTGTATCTGCCGGCCAAGCCAGCAACGCCGGTGGGCGTGGCCATGGGCGGCAAAGGTGGCGGCGGAGGCGGCGGTGGTGGCAAGAAAATGAAGGTAAGCTAAAGAGTTTGGGGCTATCTATTGTTATTTCGAATGCGTACAGGAAATCTCGAACACTTTACTTTAATGCTATACAAAAGTAAACTCAATCCCAAATTCCAATATTCTTTTGTTATTGCTTTAAACAATATTCGAGTTGCAATCAAATATGTTTATCTAGCTCTTCAGCTCAATTGTTTACCACATGTTTGCCCATTTATTTAATGGCCATCTAAAGTTCAAATCAAAATACAATTTTTAATTGGGGTTTTTTTTGTTGTTTTGCACTTTCGTGCGGCTCATAAAACTGCACGCGTCTGTCTATCAGATGCCCGGGACAGCTATTCCCAAATATTTCATAACACAGTTAATCCGCACAATTAACTTAATTCGTATGCCAAAGCAATATATTAGAGCTAAGAGAGAGATACAGAGAGCGAGAGAGAGAGAGAGGTGAGCATGCTCGATGCCGGACGGAACATGTGCCCATTCTCCGGCTATTTATAGGCGGAACTGAGTGCACGCCAGGCCGCAATGGAATGCATGTGTGTCGCTGCTGATCAGCAGCAGCAGCAAACATCTCCGCTGAATTCGTGGATGAACACTTCACAAGTGGTGGCGGAAGAAGCAGAAGATGAATAAGCATTGGAAGACTTGTCGCCAGAGAAAGAGAGAGAGCAATTTGGCTGGCGACAGTTTCCGTTGGACAGCACTTTGGTAGTAGCAAAAGACGCGTTGGCTGAGCAAGATTCCCGCCCAAGTTGATTGCCACTTAGTGTGTGTGCTGTGTGTCGTTAAACAAAATAAATAATATATATATATTTATATATATATATACGTTCGTATGTGAAGAATTTGCGAAAGAGCTTTCATTCTTGTTGTTTTGGCTCATTGCCGTGCGTTGCGACTGCGACTATTTTTGGCCATTCGGCACACTGCTGGCAACTGGCAACGACGACCAGCGACTGTCGGCTGTCGGCATAATTAGTGTTCCGTCAAGATTGAGGCGTCATGTACTACAACTCGCTTACAAGTTGACTGACTGACTGACTGACCGACTGAGCGACTGAGCGACTTATGCAAGCTATCTGCTGTTGTGTTGTAGACTAGCTTGCACAACCATGGACTGGTATCCGGAGGAGGATGAGGAGGACTTGATGTTCTCGCCTGCGCTGTTGGCACGTCGCGCCAGCGAAAGCTGGATAGTCGAGCCGCCCGTTGAGGTGCTGCTCCATTTACCCACCCCCCCATCTCTCAGCTGTTGCCTGACTAATGCATAACAACAATAATCTTGCTCTCCTCCACAGACGGTGCCCATCAATGTGACGCTGCAGCGCAAGAAGTCCATGCCGGACTTTCAGGAACTGCCGCGCGCCACGGAGGCGATGAGTCGCGAGGAGGTCTCTGCCTTGGGCTCAGCCCGTCGCGAGGCAGTGCGTCGCCAGATCGAAGTCAACGAACGCCTCCGGGCGAATCCCTTGCTGTATTTGGTTAGTCCGCAAGTGAAGGTAAGTGTGCCTCAATCAAATGACCAAATCATACTGGGCAAGTCTTAGCACTCTGCTTGCCTTTCAGGATTGGTTTGTGCGCCAACAGCTGATGCTTCTAGTGCTGTTTGTCAATGTCCTGTTGGCGCTATTATTTGTGAAGATGCTTACCTAGCGCCGGATGCGCAGGACCACACGCAACCGTTGCAAAACACCATCAACAGCAGCAGCAGCAGCAGCAGCGCGCAACCCACAAAGCAGCTCAAACTTTACTCGCACTGTTTTACAGTAACTGTGTGCAGGCGGCTGAGCAACGTGCAGTTTACAAGCCATTGTTAAGAGACTGTGGTGAATTGCAGATGCCCAGCACAGTTTTAGTGCCACTGTGCGCACTTTGAGCTGACGCTGTGTTTTTTTGTGTATTTTGTGTGGTTGAACTTTTTTTATGGGGCATTTGCAGTAAACAAATTAAAGTATATATATTTAAATGCATATATACATATATATATTTAAAATACTATATGTATATCAATTTGTATAATAAACAAAAAAGAAATCGAATTAAACACTAGACTGCAGCCAAATTGGAGAGCAAAGTGAAAACAAAAACAAAAACAAATGAAAAACAAATTTAAATTAAAAACGCAAAACTGCAATGCACAAATCGTAGTAAATTAAATATTTAAACAATAAATGGCTGTGCAGCCATTGCATAAACCAAAAATTTGACAAGCCATTTGCTAGCCAACCAAACAAAATTTATATTTGTGGCTAATGTTGCGAAACAGAAATAGTAAAAGAATAAAAGAAAAACTAAACTAAAAACTATACGCAAATCAATTTAACGAATTTTTCTACACATTTAATGTAAAAGTAATATATACTACATATATAAATGTAAACAAAAACCATTTAAACTACACTTTAACATTATCAATATTTAAACAAAACACACTCACAAACACACACACACACACACATACATACATGATTTCATACACATATATAAATATTTATATATATTTAAACTATGGCTATAATACAAGAAGCAAATTTTAGACAAATGCAAAACACAAAACCGACAAAAACTATTTCCTATTTGCAATTGAAATTAAATTTAGTCAGCAAGCTAATCAAAAAAGGCAACTAAATAATACTTATAAAAAAAAAACAAACAAACGAGAAAATTGTAATAATGTGAACACGTATATTTGTATAATTAGCGAAATTGTGTGGGACCTAAAACGACAACAGCAAAATGATAAAAGAAACAAAAACCATTTTTTTAAATACAAAAATATTTGAAGCGCCAAATTGCGCGCTTTGTTTTGGGCTAAAAAAAAGAAAAAACAAGTAAGAATAATTTTTGGAAATGAACTTAAACTACGTAAACGTAAATATTAAAGCGAAAAATTTAGATTGAGATTGTTGATGAATGAAGCTGTATATATAACTTTTAAATTTATCATATAACTATAACATTTAATTATTTTTCTCTCCATACAATTATATACATATTTAATTTCATAGCTGAAATTATGCCATTTTCGAAATGTTTGCAATTTATTGTTTTTAGTTCCATATTATTTCAAAAATATATTATAATTATTATTATTTAATTTTTAATTTGTTCTTTTTTATGCATATATTATTTTAAAAATAAAAACCAAAACACATGCACATGTGTGCAAAAGTATTTTTTTACTTTTTCTTCGTCTACGTCTTATTAAATATAAAAGGCGAAAAAAAAAGAAAACAAAATATAAACTCTCAAGTGCAATTATATAAGCTGTAAAACTTTCTGCTTTCTTCAGCTGCTAATGAACGTTGGAAATTGGCAAAATGTTTGACCTACAAGCAGAAAACCTTACAAATTGAAAGACTTGAAACTGAAAATTGTTGGCTGATGTTTGAATGGATATTTAATTTGTCGCGCATTGCCGTGCTAGCAATCGAAAAACCAAAAATTAATAAAAACTTAGCATGATATAAACATATATATTTGCATACATTGCATTAAACAAAACAAAAAGAAAAGAAAAGAAAAGAAAACAAACAAAATTTAATTATGTATATATATATACGTATGCCTATATACTTATATCAGAAGTGCAAGCATAACCGATGAAACAAGCTGGAAAATTATGAAAATAACGATCAAATCTTATTAAATGTTATCAAACAAAACATATATCAAAAGAACGCATTCTGAAAAGAACTTTTTCAAGGCTATAATAAAACAAAACAAACAATTACACATAAAAAGAAAATTATTGTTGGCAGTAAATCTTTTTTAAGATTTCTGTTCGTTTGCAGTCACAAAATTTTAACATACTTTAATTTAAAGCTCAGCAGGGTAAGTATTAATTATTGACCTTCCATTGGCATATTTTTATAAAATTTTACGCTTGATATTCCCCATACTTGCAGGGAAATTCGAATATCTTTTTAAAACCCCAAATTTTCCTAAACTTCAATAAAAACACAAAATGTATATGCATACGAAACGCTTTATTATCTTTTTGTTAATGTTTGTTTTTTAAGCATTATCAAAAATTTGGGAGTACATAATTCGCGATATCTTGTTGATTTTTGTTTTTTTTTTTGTAGATTTCAGCATTTGCAACAATACGACGCACTACATATAATCATATGTCTCACATATCTATCGTATGTATAAAAATTGTAAGTAAGTTGCTAGCATATTGTACTATAAAGAGCTGTATGATATTATAATCGATGAAATTGGCAATTCTTGAAATGAACGAAACTATTCTGTATATATGTCTGTATGTATGTCTGTATGGTGTACATAGTATGTTGAGAACATAGGTCAACCTAATACGACCTTGCTTGCATCCAAAACTATCAAGCGCACTTCAAAAACAAATAAAATATAATATAATTACAATGATGAAATACACTCAAATGGTTTTAGGTGCAAGCAAAGCGCCAAATCGAGGTAAAAAAGCAAAAGCAGTTAACAAGAAAGGACAAAAGGATCGCCCGCAATGTGGTCGCATGACTTCTCATAACGCGCCCGGCTTCAGGGTAAACGATAACTTTGGTCTTGAATTATTTTTGCCCAGTATGACCTTTTGCTCCTCCTTAACACGCTTCTCCTGCTCTTTGCGCATACGCTGACGCTCCTCATCCATCAGGCGCTGCTCCTCAATGATAGCTAAGCGCTCTTCGGCCTGCAAAAGCAAATGTATTTGATTAAAGATGATAAATGCGAATAGTTAGCTGCTAGACTTAGACTTACCAATTTTCTTTGCGCCTCTTCTATTTTGCGATTATTTTCGGCCAAAATTTCTTCGAGCTCTTCGCGTTTCTGTTTTTCCTCCTCCTATAAAACCCAAATAAAATTGCGTATTAATAAATCAGATAAAGGGCTTCATCGAATGCTTATGACTAGTTATAGATATATATAGAAACGGTTTCTTTAACATCGATGACGCAAACTGTGCGGCGACTTTGGACGCATTTCTTTTTTTTGGTATTTATTTTTTGTTGATGGGCTGCATAGACATTTAAGATCTAATTTAATGTTTAACAATAAGTTACATAGAAGATATTGGTAGAAAGTATAAAACATTTAGTAGTGTCTAATAAAAATGTTTAAATAATAGTTTGTATTTTTTCGAATTTAATTTTTAACAACAAGAGCACACAACATTAACAAATTGTACTAAAACTTGATTTGATTAAATTTGATTTTCTTTTTGTTTTTTTTGTTTTTGATTTGTTTTTTATTTTTGGTTTTTTTTTTGTTGCTACTTACTATTTGAAATAGTTCATTTTTCCAGTTTAATAGCTAAATCATTTTGTTAATTTTCGGTTTTGCTGCGAATTTGCATTTTGATTTATGGTATTCAGCTACATAGTTGTTTAATCAAAATTACATTACATATTGTGTTTAGGAAACAAATTAAAAAGGCGTTTCGATAAATGTTTGGAAAACAAACACACATAAATTAAAGTTGGCACGACAACAACAACAAGTACAGTCATACCCATTTGACAAATGGAAATCCGGCTTATGAGTTACGATAACAATCTTAAGACTGAGCAGCTTTGATGTTCCTATGACGAATGTTCCTAGATGGAGAGCTTAGAGTTCTTAGTGTCTATTGTATTTGTTGTTTAGCTTCACACTTTACACACTTGCAGTTCGTTTATCCATTGTTTTGTTTTGCTTTGTTTTGTATGTTTCACACGATTCGTTTGCTTAAGAAACTCACTCACCCGGTTGTTTTTAATTGACAGGTCGCTTTAAGGACCTTTTCAGGCTGTTTGGCATGCTGCGTACAGTTGGAACTAAGCTAAGCTAAGCTAAGCTATGCTATGCTAAGCTCGCCCCAAACACTAGACCAACTGTACTGGCTAACTGTACTAACTCTAGATAACAACAGATGTACGTTTGTGATTGTGTGTGTGTGTGTTGAACGGTACATCTTGAATCCTAGAAAGCTGTTGTCGCTCTCATCCGTGTGGCCGA
Source organism: Drosophila flavopinicola (assembly GCA_035042425.1). Classification (NCBI taxonomy): domain Eukaryota; kingdom Metazoa; phylum Arthropoda; class Insecta; order Diptera; family Drosophilidae; genus Drosophila; species Drosophila flavopinicola. The sequence goes on along the minus strand of JAWNLL010000454.1, from coordinate 631,949 downwards.
ATTCTCCTCAAAGCTGGGCTCGCGCATTGTGTCCGGTTTGGGTTCGGGTGAAGGGGGCGGGGGCGGGGCGGGGCTATATATACATATACCATATATGTATATATACAGATATGTACAGATGTACAGATGTACAGATGTGCGTATTCTGCTTGTTTGTGTTTGTGTTCCCTCGCATACACACACACACACAGTCTCTCTCACACACACACACACTCACCACACACACACACACACACACTCGATAGAAGCATTTTTTATCGCGCATTATTATGTAACAACAACAACAACGAGTTACAGAAACCAATCAAGAATTAAATCAAACAAACAAAAGATGAAGCTAAAAGTAATGCAAAAATAGAATTATGCACTTTTGGAGGGCTCGTCAAAACTGACACAATTTTGGCTTTGGTTTTTTTCTTTTCTTTGTTTTTTTTTGGTAGGTAGAAAAAATAAATAATAATTACAAAATTATTTGGCAAGAAGATAGAGGCGAAATGTGCAGCGACGGGCCCAAAGGCTCAGTGTATTTGTGCATGGGTGTGTGTGGCAGTTATTAACTGAAAAGTTAGCGTTTTAAGATCGTCCGACGGATGAGATGTTAGTATTAAGCCGTGCAATTGAGTTAGTCATGTTCTTGATATAGTTTGATATCCGAGACCCGAAATAGATTACAAAATCGTGTCTCTTTTCCAACTTACACATTGTTATCACAATAAGCAGACTTTTTTTCGCTCTGCTTAAAGGTGGCCCAAAACATTAACCTAAAAATCTGAAGAAACTCACAGATTCGAGTGTGTGATTAGGCAATACTTTAACATAACCAAACAAACAAACATTCTAGAGTTCTTCAGTATCTTCCAATAAACGACTTTGGGTTACATTTTATAGCACAATTTGCAATGAAATAAGGTGTAACATATTGGAAACTGCTGCTGGGGATTTTTCATAAGCAAGAACAGGACGGTGTGTTTATGTGTATTAATGATTAAATGAAGATTAGTAATGGTGTAAGACACACACACACAGACACACATGGGCACACTGAGCCATTAGCAGCTGGTAATTACAGTTGGTAATTGGAAACGTCGCTACACAATTTCGGGTAACATTTGTTTCAAGACGACTGTTTGCAACTGCTATTGGTTTGTACGTGTAGGAGTGTGTTGTAGTTGTAATTGTAGTCGAAGGCGGTTGTTTATAGTGGCAGTTTGTTTGTATTGTGTGGTAGCAGCAGTCGTCCAGCGAAATCTGAATACGAGCACCTACCTCGCGACGGCGTTCTTCTTCGCGTATCTGCTCGCGCCGCCTCTCCAGCTCCAGCATCATGTCGCGCTCCATTTCCGCTTTGGCCGTGTCGACACGTCGATTCACCTCCTGTTCGATCTCGTCGCGTCGCTTCTCGAGCTCCTCCTCGACACGTTTCTTCACCAGCATTTCGATGCGTTTGGCCGCCTGCTCTTCGATGGTTTTCTGTTCCGCCTCCTTTTGGCGACGCTGCCGCTCCATTTCGGCCAGTCGCTCCACCTGCAGCAGATTTTGCTGCAAGGCATACATACAATATATGAGATCACGTAAGCTTATGTGATTGCGCTTGCTTACCTCATCCAGCTTCTTGAAGCGACTGCGCTTATGCCGGCTGCGCTGCGTCTCGTGGTCCGAGTACTGCTGGCTATCACTGCTCGAAGAGCTGGAGCGCTTGCGGGACTTGGAGTGCGAGTGCCGGTGATAGTCGCGCTCGCTGTGTGTGTGTGTGTGTGGTGGGTGCAGGTGCTGCGAGTGCCGGTCGTTGTTACGATGTCTGTCGCGCTCCCGCCGCCCATGCTGGTTAATCTCTGTAGATTTGTCCCGATCCGTTCGCCCGCTGCGTGTGCAGCTCGTGGTGTGCTCGTGGTCCCTTTCCCGTTCCCGTTCACGTTCCCTGTCGCGATTGTTTGACTTACTTTTGCTGCGTTTTTTGTGCTTGCTTTTGTGATGACGACGCTTCACCGATGGACTGCGTGAACGTGAACCCATTTTTAATTTTTGATATTTGTGTTCAATGAAAAAATCGCACTTCTTCAACTTGATTTATTGAATGCCCTGCTCAGTTTTCACAACAAAATCAATCTACAGATGCCTTAAAAATAGTGTTGCACAACGTTAGAGTGGTATTTTATTGGCACACTTGCAGCCCTAAATATTTGGTATTTTTATGGACAATCGGAGCCGGCTCGCTGTTTATCCATATCGAGTATCATTTCATGGAATTTATCAATCATCACTTGATTGTCCTTGAAGCCAACACACTCTTTTGCCGCATCCTTGGCCAGCCATTTGAGTTCGGTGTGCTCCTCGGAAAGAACGGGCGCTTGATTTGGATTCCGCAACTCTGCCAGCCAGTACACAACAGTCTTGGGTTTGCCTCTGACTTCGTAATTCAGAGTCAATGGCTTGTCGCGATAGATAATTAAATCCAATTCGTCATAGCTGCAAAGCAAAATACGTTATTAAACATTGTTACTTGTTGAGTTATCATGCACTTGCCCGGCTTCCTCCTTTGTTTCCCGTAGCGCTGTGGTAAAGTCATCCTCCCCGGGATCCACATGACCTTTTGGCGCGCTCCAGTGAAATTCACCGTATGATGCTCGTAACAGCAAATACTGAATTTCTCCGCAAAGTCGTCGGAAAAGGACGAATCCAGCAGCTCGTTTGCCCATTTCTCACGGTAGCAGCTTAGTAACTGTAACAGTGCTGTAAAGTGCATTAACATAAGGCACTAAAGTTACTGTCTATAATGTTATTTAGTTTGGGCCTTTGCTAAATTTCTATTAGTTTTCATTACAACCTTATTTTTTCTAATTTATTATTTTATGTACTTTTGTCCTAGCGCTACTTATTTCAAAAGCACAAGCAGTTGGTTAATAAATATTCCTTAATCTATACAATTAAAACGTTAGGGCTTAACTCTAAATTTAACTAATATCATTTATCGTATAGTTATATACTGTGTATATAACAAAGCCTATATTTGATTTAACTTATTGGTGGTACTTTTTCCTTAATTGTTTTATTTTATATGGTTTTTGAACAAAAATGGCAGTACAATAGAATATTGCAAGCTTTATAATATATCCTTGCTAATTTTATTGGGAAGCTTAGGTATTTTTTTCAGTTTCCTTAATATATAAAAGATAGTTAGCTATAAATCTAAATATTAAAATATTTAACACAATTTTCAAGTTTTCCTTTGCTTGCAGTGCATGTGAACAGCATACCATTAATTAAAACGAAATATACCAACATCACGAAATAGCACCAACTAACTTGCGCGTTTAACAACACTTGCATTTTCATTTACATTGACTCGCCGCGCACGTTGCTAACTCCATTATATAAAAACATTGAAAACTGTGAAAGAAATGTTCGCTCTTCTGCGCCGCTTTGCGTGCGCCTCCATCACACACAGCAATGGCACCAACCCACTGCGCTGCTACGCCTCCTTCACGGTACGGGACGTGATGCGCGAGTCCTCGGATGAGACCGGTACGCTGCTCGGCCGCTTTGCCAAGCATATTGCCATCGAGCGCTACAAGTGCGAGGAGCACGTGCTGCCGCCAACGAGCGTACGCTATTCGGATTACTTTCCCATCACGGACGAACGCTATTTCCGTCGCTCCGTGGAGAAGACGGCGGCAGACCAGCTGCCGGCTTTGATTATATACGCCTCCAGCTATCGTTCCAATGCAGCGTCGCCCATGTATGCATTAGCACTAAACACGCTGGACGCGCATGCGAAAGCAAAGCTGCCCGAGATGGACACCAGCACTGTGCTGGAGACACTGTACGCCTTTCTCTTCCTTATGCCCAACTGGCTACGGCGCACGGATTTCTATCACGCGGCCATGCGACGACTTTCGCAGGAGGCAGCGGGGAGCAGGCAGCGTTTCATGCAGATCTGCTTCTACCAGGGCCTGCAGAAACAGCAGCAGGAACAGAACGTGCTGGAAGTGCTGCTCGCCACGCATCTCAGCGAGCATTTGGAGCAATTGAGTCCGCTAGATCTGGCGCTGATTAGCAATGCGGCCTTCAAGACATCCACGCTAGTCACGGGCGACGTGCGGGAAGCCTACGAAACTGCCCTGGTGCAGGCCACTTTAAACTTGAAGCTCGACAACTCCTCGGATGATGCGCTGCTCGTGTGCTATGTGAAAGCGCTGCGGCTGCAGCGTGTGCAGGACGAGCGAATCTGCCAGCACCTGCAGGACATTTGTCTGCAGCCGGCACAGATGAAGCAACTGCAGCCGCGTGGCTTGGCGCACATCTTCGCGTACTTCGCGGAGCTTCAGTGGGATCAGTCGGATTGCATGCAAGCGCTGGTGGAGCGTCTGCTGCAGCTAAAACCCAGCGAACTGCGGGCCAAGGACCTGGCCACATTCCTCTGGAGTTGTGCACAGCTGAATTGCACCCTGAATGCCGCACAGCTGCGGCAGCTGGAGGTGATTGCACTGCGCAAGTTGGATCAAGGTGAATACGATCGCTTTGCCGACCAATTGGTGGACTCGTGTCTGTCCCTGTGCATACTGGGTCACCACTCCAAACAGTTGTTCGATGCGGCCGAAGAGCTCAAGGCCACACAGCGCCAGCGTCAACGGGCACAGCCGAAAGTAGACAGCCGCTTGATTGTCCTGCGATCCGCAGTGGCCATCGAGCAGCCCAGCTGGACGGATGTGAAAACGGAGCAGGCCTTCAAAGAGTTCGCGCGTGCACCTGGCTATTTGCTGAAGCAGCGCGACGATCTCACTGCCTACGCCAAACAGCTGGCCACAGATCCTGAGGTGGAGGGCGTCGATCTCGTCTGTCCCATTGCCGGCATCAACTTGCCCAGCTTGCGTGTCCAAACGCTGGGCGAGCAATCGGTCGTTTATTACATAGAGCTGCTGTCGCCGCAGCAGACGCTGAGATTCAGTCGAGCTGCGACATCCCTGATGAGGCTAAAACGACGACTCTTGGAGTCAATGGGTCAACGCGTTGTGCTGGTAAGTAATGCATATGAAAGTCAATATTCTCAAGAAACAACTAATGTCCTTTCTTGCAGCTGCACTCTGGCGACATGGCAACCAATGCGCAGGCGCTGCATCAGCTTCTGGAGCAGACGAACGAGGCAAAGCAGACTATGCTGGAGCTGAAGAATTGAAACGTGTGATATAGAGAGAGTCTTCGTCGGATAGCTTTAATTAACAAGTTTTTAATGTAATTAATTTAGTAAAAATAACACTAAACGTAATGTTCAACAATTTATATATAATACAGGGCTGGGCAAGCTGGTTTAATCGGTTCAAAGTCAACGCTCATCTGATCGACTTGATCTTGGCCTTGAGCACAATGTAGGCGCCCAGCCGGAAAATGAACATCATTGCGCACAATGCAATGATATCCTTCCAAAATTGATCGCCACGCATGGTAATCTCCTCGAGAAACTTCTTTGGATATCTGCGGAGCATAATCGACTTGAAAAATCAGCTTCACGCGTATGAAAATATAGTCAATTACCTATAGTGGCAGTATGGCGCCTCCTCGCAGGCCAGCACGCCCCGATCAAGCCCGTAGATGGCGGCTATTAAGCCCTCCAGGCCGTAGCGCAAGTGTGATATGTGACTGCCCCACTTCATGTAGTTGGGCAGATCGCGCAGAGTGACACCAAAGCCGGCGAACATCATCATCGGAATGGTCAGCACGGGAGCCAGGAAAGTGCCATTGACGACATTAAACCAAGCGCCTATAATGAGACCGATGCTCTGGCCCACAAACACAATCAGCAAACTGATCGCAAAGAACATCCAGAAGCGCACCCATTCCATGGGCTGATAGCTCCACAGATATATGATGACCGTAAAGATGAAAGTACTCAATAACTGCAACGTAAAACAAACTGTATTTAGTTGGAGTCATACCCAAAGTCAAGTGTAGAACTCACCGTTATGGGCAAGTCAATCAGCGTCAGGGCAAAGTAGTAGGCCTTCAGCGAGTACCAGCGATTAAAGTGCTCTTTGATCAATATCGTCATCTCGATGGGGACTACAATGGAACAACAGTTACATTTTCAACTTGGCTTGAGATTACGCCCAGGCAAGACTCACATGTTAGTACCGTCAACATCATTGTCGTCATGGAGTGGTGCATCAGTATGGCAAAAAGTAGATTGTAATTGTCAAGAACCCGTGAGCCCTCGCGACCCGCCCGATCGTATATGGCGCCATAGAGCACGGCCACCGCAATGTTGACTATGATGCGCAGATGGGTCATTGTCGTATCGCGACGCGCCTTGATGTAGCCGCGTCGGAGCAGCACGGAGCACTGATTCGTGAAGCTGGTGTTCTCCAGGGAAACGTTCTTGGTGCGCCGGGGAATGGGATGCTTGCGCATCAGTGCCTCAGAGCGCAGCACAGCGCCCGGATTCGAGAACCACGTCAAACAGCTGCCATTCTCTGAGGCGCTCTTCAGAGTATCGATCTTGTCAAAGCCGTACTCGCCGCAGGCCAGCTCAATGACTAAGCCACAAAAGTATAAGTTTAACTATCGTTGACAGTTGGTGTTGATTTGATACTCACTGTAGTCAGCTGGATTGTGGTACATGGGGCAGGGCAGCTCCACAGAGTGCAGGAACGGTACTAGCTTCCCAGTGCCACCTTGGTAGACGCAGTTGCCAGCGGAGAGCACATAGACCTGATCGAATATCTGGAATAGCCTGGCAGTGGGCTGATGGATAGTGCAAATGATGGTGCGACCCTGAGAGGTAAGACGCTTAAGTAATTCCAGGACTTTGGTGCAGGAACTGCTGTCCAAGCCGCTGCAATGATTTAAATGACAAATATATTTATAGTTAGGAAAGAAAAAACATATAAGATGCCGAAGAATAAGAAGGGATTTTCGAAATTCAAATCAACATTTGATAACTGTAGTCAAAGTTATAAGTATTGGAGTGTAACCTTAATCAAGCATAGTCCTAACAGGCACTTACGTCGTTGGCTCGTCCAGGAACATCACAGTGGGATTATTAATCAACTCCATGGCAATGGATAGCCTCTTCTTCTGACCACCGGACAGACGCATTGTCAGCGTCTGATCGTGATCATAAAGACCCAGCAGCAACAGAATATCTTCAATCTAAACAACAATTTCAGGCCAGATTAGATACTCATCATTTGTACTTGCAACTCTTTGGCAACTTACTCGTCTCTCCTTCTCATCGTAGCTGACATTCTCACCCAATTTGAGATCGGCGGCGATGTGCATATTCTCGCTAACCGTCAGTAAAGGCTGCAGACGATCGTCCTGTGTGATATAGCAGGACATGCGCCGAAATGAGGCTGTGTAGGACATGTAGGACATTGTCCTAATAAGCGTAAACCCTTTCAATGCAATCTCATTACTCACGCAAATCACGTCGTCGACCATTGAGCAGTATTGAGCCATCCACGCCGGTGGTTTTGAAACCGGATAAGGCATCCAGTAAAGTGGATTTACCAGCTCCAGATGGACCCATTATGGCAATAAGCTGGCTGCCCGGAAACTTGCCGCACACATTATGCAAAATCTCCTTTTCACCTGTTTACAATAATTTGAATATATATGAGAGTCTTTAATAATTGGAAAACAATTTCTTAGCTAATATATTATTATAATATGTAATTATTTGTAAAACAAAAACAGATTTAGTTTTGTAATATATTTATATACGAATAAATACTTTAAATATTATAGCTGTTATCAACTTTACAAGCAACAAATGCAAATAATTGAATTGAATTGAAAACAAAAACCGATTAATTATGTAATATATACGAGTCAATGTTATTAAGGTAATCATATTGAAACTAATGAAGCTTAAACACGGAAAGCTCAATTAGTCAAACTATCAAGCAATCCGTTAGATATGTCATTATTCATTAATAGAAACTCTAGTGAATACATCATCATAAGATAGTTAAGTAACCTATTCTACAAACCATTAGATGGAATTTGAACTAATTTCAAACTCTGTACGCTAGTCTTATTAATGAACCTCTGAGTTTTGAAGACAGCAATTAAGCTTTAATTGCCACTTTCAATGTAAGATAGAACTCATAAGGCAATTATTAAAATGATAAAAATTGCACAGTCGAGAATATCTGTTAGAATTTTATTTGTTGCAAAACGTAAAGAGAGCAAAGTTTGCATTGAATGAAAAAACTAGTTGATATATATACATGTACACAATAACTATTTATATTTGTACATCTTTATTTTTAAACATAATTCTGTCTTAAGTGCCGAACTGTCTTTTAATGTTTTAATTATATGGGAAAATCCCAACAAATTTCTAAAGTGCTTGGCAACATTTTAAACACTTTTTAATGGCAAGAAAAAGGTTAGAAAAGGGGCACAATAATCACACTGTAATCAAGCTTGTAATCAAGCTTTAATTACTATCAATATCAAAGTTAACATATTTATTTTCCTGCACTTTGATTTTCTATAGAAATGATTACCAAAAAATACATTAACAAGGGCATTTGAAATAAGATATACGAATATGAAATACACTCTAGTTTTTAGTGAAACTGCTTCTAGGTATTTAATATTTATAAAATATTACGCAATCTCTTTAGAAACATATCTAACAATTAAAAAATGCATTTAATAGCTAAGACATATTTCTTTCTAACTACTAATACATTCTTATATGAGCTTTGCACAAACTACGTCAGCAAGTTTTTATGCTCAACTTGGCGAAACATTTGTTGAAATGACTAATTGATGGGCCGGCGGGGACAAGGGCGTCCTATCTAATCAATGGGCGAAACAATGAGCTATTATGGAATCAGCTAACAGGTAGTTACTCGCATGATTATTAACATTTGAAGACACATGTGCCACATGCCCAAGAGCGACTCTGCCTGTTCCTACTGCGTTTAACTTCTTCAAAAAGTAGCCGCTGCTCAGGGACTCCATAAAAGCCAATGCTTATATTTTTTTGGTTTTGGCAATCTTATCGGAGCATGTTTGAACTTATATTACCCGGCCATATCGAAAGCAACCGCAGCTGATCGTAAATGCCGCACTCACCTCGATTGAAGCCCAATTTAACCGTCAGCGACAGCTCCTTGAACTCAATGTCAACCGCTTCGCGGGACGGCAGATTGGACATGGCGTCCATATCGAAGTTGACATCCTCCTCGTCCTCGGCCACCGACTCCAGCGGCGTCTGCTTCACAGGCACCACCTGAGCGGCAGTGGGCGTGGCAGTGGGCGTGGCAGTGGGCGTGGCAGTGGGCGTGGCAGTGGGCGTGGCAGTCGTACTGCTTGAGCTATTGGTAGCCGTATTCGTCTGCCCATTGCGCCAGCTGCTCGCATTTGTCATTGGCACTGTGGTGGCATTGTAGACACCACGACCCGCTCTCGATGTGCTGCTCTCGCCAATCTCAATGCCCAGGCCAACGCCGGCCGTGCCGCCATCACTGTTGAAGAATTGCTCCCGCGCCGATAGCATAATGTTCGATCAGCTTTAAAGTAATTGATGGCAAAATACATTTTAAGGAATTTCATCAGATTATTGATATGCGTAACTGAACTACAATTGTAGCTAATATAATACTAATACTAAGATTCATTCCGAATTTATCGAATCGATTGTACAATTAGCATTATCTTCGTCATTTTATACTCTTGTGGATTTTACTAGCTTATATTTTACTCTTATGCATATGTTATAAAATAGTCCTCTTCGCTTATTATGACTCAATTGATTTGCAATTTAATAGAAGACAACTGAAGGCGATAGCTGTGGAAACATGGGATATATGGCTAAAACCGACATGCAGTTGTATGACAGCTATAAGATATAGTGGTCCGATCCGTTCGGCTCCCACAAATGTGCTGTCTCTTTGAATTATAAGTCTCTGTGTAGAGTTTCAGCGCAATAGCTCAAAAACTGAGGGACTAGTTTCCATACATACAGACAGACAGACGGTCATGGCAAGATCTATTGTCATTCTAAGCATACTGGATGTATCTCCGACGCTTCCTTCTATGCATTACACACTTCAGCACAGAGTGAATATACTGTTTTCTTCGAAAAGATTATAATCAGATATCGTTAAAATTGTTCGATAACCTTAACAGTTTAGCGACCGTATGGTTAAAAATTGTTTCTTTGGATTAAAACATCACGAAATAAACTATTAGCCACTTGTTGTTGATTGTGTATAGCCTTAACTAACTCTCCACAACAAAGTTTCGCCCGTTTTATGTATATAGCTATATAGACTCTCTTCTTAGCTTAGCTCACTAATTTCGCCGGCGTTTCTATTTCGAAAGTCGAGTCTTGCAGCCTGTTGCAATGCGTTTTGGTCATCGAATGGTTGATTGATTTTCAAATGATGCAACGGGCGTCATGCCTCATGGAGCTGAGCTGTGCCACATATTATTTTTGGGCGCGCATTTGAGCCAAACAGCTGCGGCTGGAGTTTGCCATCTGAGCCAAAACGGGTTTTGCACTCTGATCGATCCATAGACGACCGTGGACTCCACCACACAGATGTGTCGGCTTTGTGCATGTCTGTAAGTCGCTCACCTTTGCACCTGTTGATTGTTGATTGTAATATAGAAGCCGGCGCTTGCCACCCGCCGCAATTTGAACAAAATTAAAAGGGTTTGTCACAAAAACATATTTGTATTTATTCCGCTTTGTGTTTGTGTTTTTTGCTTTTTTGTCACTTAATTACGCAAGTGCCGATTGCAGTTGACGTCAAAATTATGCATATATTTTTGTTTATTTGCTGAGCTGACAAATCAAAGTTCAACAACAATATTTTTATTAAAATAGTAAAGTAGAAATGCGGAAGAACATGAATATATATATCGCAAAGTTAAATATTTTATTTAAGGAGCTGAGTCTATCTAAGTAAATGTCCCTTTCTTCATTATTGTGTTAATTAAATAAATTAGCATTCGGCTTTCACAAAATTCATATCAAAAGCTGACTGCCCGACTGACTGACTGACTGACTAAATGTCGACTGCTTTCCATAGCTAGTATAATTACGCGCAAATTGTTTAAGTGCACGTCGTCTTTGAGTACATAAAATATTTCAATTATCTGCAACAACCTCAATAAAATATTTCATATTCACATAAGTAAATGTAGCACGCAATTTACTCTACATTTTAATTGTTGATTTTTTCACAATTTTTTTTGTTACAGTACCCATTCAGTTGTATATTACTTAAATAGAAAATAGATTCAGTAAGATCAAGGTACAAGCTGGCATAAGCAAATCACAATTAAATATATGTATATACTTTACATAAGTATGCAGAAATTGTAATTGTAGGAAAAATCGTTTTGTGCTCACAAGTATTGTACAGACATATGTAAAGGCATTAATCAAAACAACAAAAGCATTGTTTCAATATGTACTTTAGTATACATATATATGGCATACTATAGGTTTGCAAACAACAAATACAATCGACGAAGTATTCGCTATGACGAAGTATTCGCTATGTGTCATCTTTAACCCGCAGCCTGGACCGGACACCTTATCAATAAACAGCATCTGTGCCTTTGCCTCCGCCTGCATCTGAACGCACTATCTTACAAAAACAAGTGTCTTTGACTAATTGAAGGTGCTGAGGCGAATACTACCCTAAAGGCAATCATTAGCTATCACTAATGGCCATTGCCCTTGAACTGCTTAGAACACAACGAGATGTCAACGCCCTCTCTCTATATATATACCTGAAGGGCTAGACCAAAACTACGCCATTTGTGAGTGACGGACGTGATAGGTCTTTATCAGCAGAAATTCAATATTGATTGACACTGACTTGTCTCACTTGTTTGCAGTTCACTTTTATTATTTGCATGCAACAATATTCGCAAACAGAAAAAACATACTTTACATTTTCTGCTGATGCTAAGCAACATTTTGTCCAGTCACAATTGGATTACCTTACCAAAACTGTTGTGACTTGTTCTCTTCATCGTACTATGAAATCATGTGAAATTTTTCTCATACACACATTACACATGTATCTCGTATGTATCTGATTGTGTGGTATACTTTGGTCGGAAGTAAACCGGTTCAGAGATTCAGCGCTGCAGCTGTAAGCAGGAGCATCATCAGCCAAACCCGAAACCCTAACTCAAGGCACGAGTATAACAATAGTATTAAGAACAGCAGAACAGCAGCTGCTTCCCATTCGAATCAGAGCAAAACAAGACAATATTTATTAATTATACATTTTGTTTATACTGCAGTAAGCATGGCTTAATAATGTGATAATTTCATAATGGTACTGGTTTATAAAATTATATAAAATCAGTGGCCTACACGCGTGTCAACACATTAAAAAGACAGCTAATCAATTAGTTTAACAATTAATGTGCATTCTCATCACATTTAGCTGATCAGTCAGAGCAGAGTAATCAAATCATTTATTAATATATTTTATAAAGCATTTCAACAAGTTGTGCAAAAAATGTCAAGCAAGTTGTTTTTCTTACATACTTTTTATATTTATAAAATATTTATAAATATTTATAAGCTTATATTTTTATATTTTTATATATTATAAAGTCAGCTAGTTACACCTTATGCAGAAAATGCATTTAGTTTAGCAGCTATGCATGCTAAAATTGATAATTTAATCATTTTTATTCAGTTTATTTAACATATCTAAATAATTATTCTGTATAATTGAACTATACTTTGTTTCTTATTGTGTTTATTTGATTTATTAATTTGTATTTTCATTTCAATTAGTTTTGTTAAAACACTCTTCACTTTTCATTCCTAATTTAAATGAGATCCACATACTCGTATAGCAGTCAAAACAATTAATTTGCTATTTCATTCGTTTTTAGGGTTTCTTCACCATTTCTTTTATGTTCTGTTCTGTCGTAACAGTTTATGTTTTCTTTTTGTTTTTTTGCGCACAATTCTTGTTCCTGGTTGGTGTGTTGCGTTAATTAGTAGATCCAACAGTTTCGTGGATGACCTTACCCGTGCTCGAACGATCGTAGTTAAAGAATAATATTGCACGTCGCTGGGTATCTGAGAAACTGGCAGTCTTTACTACTATGTTATGTCTTTTTGTACGTTTCGTTTCGTTTCGCTTTTTGCGCACTCTACAAAACCGCGTAACAGCGTCTTCGATGTGACATCGGCGACTGTCGGCCAGCAAACAAATTATAATCCCAGCTAGCGCTGGGCGATTCCCTCAGAATTCCAGTAGTAGAGTAGAGTCAGCCCCGTAGCCGGTTGGCAAAGCCGAACAGAAACAGACACCGAGGCCGACACTCACACACACAAAGAAACGATCGACGATCGAGTGTCTCAGCGTTTGTGTGTGTGCGTGTGTGAGTGTGTATCTATGTGTATCTGTGTGCAGTGCAAGCTTTATCACAGCGCTGACACGAAGTCCGTTCGGCTTTTATTAACGTCTTTTTTTCGCATTGGTTATTAATGTTATTTTGACGTTGTTATATTGTAGTTTTCCTTCATTGATAACGTGCACAAACTTACACTCACCGCTACACATACTTACAGATACATGAACTTACCTGTGACAGCTGATCGAGTTTTGGTAGCTCACTCGTTCGCTTGGCAACTGGGTTTGGGCTCGGGTCAGAAGTCCACATACCAAATATCTTTCTTTCAGCATTGCAGTACGTAACGCTTCGTAATAAAATGTATTGCCCTTGTCGCTATTTTCTTCATTTTTAAACAATGGGCCGCTTTATACGAACAATATTATCGTCCAATTGAACACAGCTCCAGTGCAGTTGATTTACCAAAGTGCTCTTTGTGTTTTTGTTTGCTTTTTTTATGAATCATGGTTATTTCATTCTTTTATTTTACAATCATATAGAAGCAATGAAGTATTGTTCTGAGATTTAATCAATGAAGTATTGTTTTGAAAGTTCCAACCGAATTTTGGGCCTAGAGATAGATGCATATATAGTTAGCTATGTAACTTAAGAGTTTCGGGATTCTCCAAAAGTTTGTCTCGCGGCAACCTTCGCAAAACTTGTTTTTATTTATTTATTTATTGTCGACTATTGACAGTCGATACAAAAGAATTTATATGAAATTATAAGACATTTAAGTGTATATACAAAATTTTCATAAAATTTAAAATATTAAATATATTAAATTAAAGATATAAAGTTAAAATTACGTTAGGTTCTGGGGATATCAATAGCAAAATTAAATCATTGATCCAACATTTGTTGCAAGGTTTGGGGAAAACCCAGAAAAACCCAATCAAACCAAAAATCAATAAAAATTTGTTTAGTAGTTTGTTAATATTTAAAAGGAAACAAGTATTTATAATGAGTTAGTATATACTATTAGAATGTATTTTATAAAGTGAAAAATAGAAGATAGAGAGAGAATAAAGAAAAATACACTCTAAACTTTTGCCTATTTTCTTATCAATAGCGTAACTATAGTATTACTATAAATTTATGAACCCATTTTACTTATATACAAACAAAAAACGTTAAATTCTTATCAGAAACCGTCAACAGGAAGCTATGAAATAATTGTCATATCAGTATACTATCAAATAATTTTTAGGTTGATTCCAATAACTTGTAGATAATGTTTGCGAATCGAATAAGCAAAGTTCAATAAGTTACTAACTCGTGTAACTTTCATAAATAACATTTATTTACTTGAGTGCCAAATCTTAAAGCGAAATCACTCGCTTAGTACACATACCCTGTTAAATGTAAGTCTAATATATATTTTATACATTTATTTATCAATAGCGTGAAGTACTTTCACTTTTATCTACTTCCAGTAACCTCAATGATTGAGATTGTGACGCATCTATGCTTTGAATTGTTTAAGAATACAACTTGTGTGCCTATATAGTTATTATCGTAATTGTTGTGTATGTGTAATTTGCCGGACTTCGGACTGTATTTGATTTAGCTTTGAGTCGAGCTAAACAAAAGCCAATTGAAACGTTTGTATTGTAGTTTCGTATAGAATAAATTAAATACAATGTAATTGTAAGTAAATGTAAGCTTTGCTGATTGATCACCGATTAAGCAGAACAGCTCAAACCAATTTAAGACGAGCTGCGGAGACATTAGATATTCAGCATGTTAATTGAGTAAATGTGTGAGAAAGTTAAGTGCTATAACAAAAATTCACATAACTGTTTGATAAGCCTAAATATATCGACTAAAAACATTAATTGATAAGATTAAACTGTACGTTTCGTATAGTAGTATTGTAGTTTCGTATAGAATAAATTAAATACAATGTAATTGTAATTAAATGTAAGCTTTGCTGATTGATCAAGGCTTAACAGAACAACATTAGATATTCAGCATGTTAATTGAGTAAATGTGTGAGAAAGTTAAGTGCTATAACAAAAATTCACATAACTGTTTGATAAGCCTACATATATCGACTAAAAACATGAATTGATAAGATTAAACTGTACGACAAGAAATATCACACGATTATCAGAATATTCTCGGCAAATACCAGTTTGGTTCTTCAAGGGCAGCACTGACTTGTGTACCATACTGAAAATATTGACAACTAATCATCGCGCTGAACTCGGTTACTTATCAAATATCCGAAGCGATCGCCGAACACCAAAGTCCAATTAAGCGTATTCGTCGGCATCGTTTGAAAGCACCCGAAGTCAAAGTCAAAGTCGAAGTCGGCGTCATCGCTAGCGTTGTTGAGTTGTGGGCGTTCGGGCGATAGAAATATGGCGATATGGAACATAGAAATATATTGCTTTTGTTTTCTTAAATGTATGTAAGTTGCGCCTCTGTTTGTTTATTTGGAGCTGATAGCTTTGAATTAGCTATTGTCATGAGCATCATGTCAAGTCGGAAGCCAAACGTCTGTGATTCTGTGATGACCCATTAATGGTGATTTCGTTATTTTTCTAAACGCTGATAATGCTACGGAATATCGAATAATGAAAAGTATATCAGTGGCCTTGTCTTACTCCATAACATATCTCATTGCCAAATAGATTTTATAAATAATTTTATTTCAATTATAAACTAATATCATTTTAGAATCTAGTAGCAGATAAGAAAGGGCATTTCTTTCGTTTATTTTATTTCAATTTAGACTGCACATTTTCTTACTCATGTGGATTTTCTGAATCCGTTAGATCTCGTAACGACTTATATTTTTATTCTGTGCTTGAAAAATTGGTTTCAGGCTGATAGGACGAAAGGACACATACAACTGTTAATCCTCAATGTCAAGTGAATTTTCATATAGATCATTAATCATGACTTGAAAGTTGAATTTTTCTCACTTTCTTTCCTGAAAAGAAACTTCAGTTAAATCAATAATACTGATTATAATCAGTGCGTTCGATAAACTAGAAAATAAATCAATTACATAATTTAAATAATGTTTTGCTTAACTTTTTAAAATATATATCGAGGACGCAATAAAATATCATTGAAATATTATCATACCATCGCACAGGATATTATTATTTTGTCGAGAAATGTGAAAGGCATAAAAGAGAATTTCTATCTAATAGGGCAATCGTTCTTAAAATTTACCAAAATAACTTTGATTAAATCAGAGCTTTAAATTGCTCGCAAGGATTGCTCTTTTAAAAAATCAAATTATCACTCAAAAATTTAAATACTTCGAATCGACGTGTTAAATAAAAAAATTGTTGAAGACTATGTGAAAAAGTTTTTTTTTTGTGTATTCATTTAGGTATTGTTCCAGCAATTTTATAACAAGAAAGAGGCTATAACTTCGGAATGAATAAATCTTATGATGTCATGATATGCAAATACATGACAGTATTATATACGTCATCTGTTGCTGTATTGCTATCAGAATTCCTAATTTGAATATCTGATGATAGCATATGATATTAAATGTCTTATGTGACTGTTTATAGTTCGAAGGATAGTCGAATATTTCTTTTATCCTCAATGCTGTCGGATACCAACCATTATACCAATTTTCCTGATTACTTGATGTTACCGCTACAAATTTCTCACACACCTGAAATTTTGCTCAACCGGATTTGGATGTCACAATTGTAACGGTTCAGCAAGATACAGGCGCGAATGAAATATGCCGGTCTAGGATAGCAAAACACAGAGTCACACACACTATATATATTTCATTTTGTAGTATCTTAGTAGCTATATTCAGCTGGCAACGCAAACGCAACCGCAACTATTCCTGACAACGCTCCGGGCTCGACTGATGCACAGACCGCACCAACAGCCGCTAGGTAGCCTCCCGAATATGCCACTTGATCGACTAACTAACTAACTAACTGCCCCGTCTCCGTCCGTGTGGCTATGTACAAAAACAAAAACCTTTGCTGTTGTTTTTTGGTCAGGGGAGTCGACATTAGAATTAGACTCGGAACAAAAGGAACAACAATGCCGGCTGGCCGCTTGGTTGGCTGACTGACTGACTGGGTGGGTTGGGTCACTCAAATGTTGCAAACATGCGGCGCATGCTTTCTAAACGCCACCGTTTTGTTGTTGTTGTTGTTGCTGTTGTTGTTGTGGGACGCACCTTACTAGTACAAATAGACCGGGGAGACAGCTGACACCAAGCGAACGCGCCTTTTTAATGAGCTGACCCCACCTAGTAGATATGTTTATATAAACACATATATACATATACATACAGTTAGTCGGAGATGCCCACAGCTCAGTTCCAATAGGGCGGGGGTGGTTTTTAGCTCTTGGCTGGCACATAATGTAGCCGTTTATCATTGGATAGCCACAGTACAATGTTATATCCTGTCATATCAATTTTATATATGTATATATATTTAACTAAATGGGTTAATGACTTGGCAAATGCATTCCTTAATTAAATTCATATGGCAGATGCAACTCTTGGCACTTATCCTTTGTTAAATGGAAAACTTTAGAAACTATGTTCTTAAGTTGCTTTTCTACCTTATAATAGTAATTAATAATAGTTAATATAGAAAAAGTATTTTAATTTTGTCACAACTGCTCAGATTTTTGTTCCCGATGCAGTTTTTTTTCTGGTTGGTCATCTATAATATTTCTGCATATAAATTTGAAGCGCTTTCGAATTTGCGATTTTCAACTAAACGGAAGCCAAAAGGTTCAAGATTATGCGTACAATTCCGTAGAAATGCCTTTCAAACACCCAAAACTCTCATAGCTTTGTCAAAACTGTTCCCATTTTCGATCCCGAGGCAGTTTCGATCATGGTCTGGCTTCTATAATAATTCTGCAATTCAATTTTAAGCGACTACGAATTATCGATTTTATTCTAAAGACAAGCTAAGAAAAGGTCCATAGATATGCCTTTTAAAAACCTAAAACTCACATAACTTTATCAAAGCTAGTCCGATTGTCGATCCCGAGGCAGTTTTGATCATGTTTTGGGTTCTATATTAGGTTTGCATTTAAATCTGAAGCAATTTCGAATTATCGACTTAATATTAAACGCAAGCCAAGATCAGGTTCAAGATAAGGCTTACAATGCCGTAGAAATGCCTTTCAAGCACCTAAAACTTCAATAACTTTGTCAAAACTGATCCGATTCTCGATCACAAGACTGTTTTGATCATGGTTTGTTCTCCTTATTTTAGATTTTAGATTTTCTATGAACTAGTTCATAGAAATGCCTTTCAAACACCTAAAAATCCTATAACTTTGTCAAACCTGCTCCTATTTTCGATGGTTAGGCATCTTTAATAATTCTGCCTTTAAATTTGTAGCACTTTCCATTGATCACAATATTGAGCTTCAAGCAATGTTAAAGTGATATTTATCTGAAAGTACCGAAGGGAGTCGTTTTGAAGCTTATAAGCCATTTCCTACCAATATTTATATGCCACGTTTATGTATCCACAGTCCGTTGCTCCATAGCTCCATAGCACACCTTGCCGCAAAGCCAATCCTTAAAAGCATGCTACACATATGCGGTGTATACCGACACACCCATAAAGAAGAGCGACGTGCCAGTTTTCGCGCCCCACAAGTTGCCCTTTTTTCCAGCATTTGACTTTGTTGTGCTCGCTGGCTTATGCCAAATGGCCACGCAAGGAGCAGGACTAGCGCAGGGATGATCTGCGGTCACTAAAAGGGCGCGTTTCCTATTAACACATAGCCAAATGTCAGTCTGGCAATGTATAGTAGTATACCTCATAGTCGCCGTTAACAGGGATTGGCACTGCTCCCTCGCACATATCTATGTAAGTAAATGCACATTAACATTTGAACTGTAGCCAGTCAGTTTTGATAATTGAAAACCGAAAGGGCTTTATACTCGATACTAATTAGGGAAGACCGGCTTACTCGTTTTTGACAGCAATGTTTTAAAAGGCATGGAAGCACGATAGTATTCTGGCACTTGGTTACGAATTCTATTTATAGATTCAATCTTTATAATACTTTTAAGGTATGAAGAAGAAAACCTAACGGGTTTTTATTATTAAAATACAATTATATAATCACAGCTTAGGCAATAAACTAAGAATTTTAAAAATCAAAATTTAATCCCAATTTTTCTTGAATGTTTGAATGTTTTTTCGGCTTTTTATGCGATTCCCAAGAATTCAAGTATGGCTTACTAATGTTGATGTGTTTATGTCCAATTAAATAAACAGTCGCGGACAATTATACAGAAAGGCATAGTAATACAAAATATAAGATTGTTCAATCAGCCCAAAGATTCTAAAGAAGATAATCCTTACTCATTTGTTTTAACAATTTCTTCAATGTTTAGTGCTTAAGAACTCAGTGGTTGTATTTTGTTTTTTATTTGCTTGTTATTCTATGTTGCTGTTGTCTTATCCCTTTAGTTCTGCCTGATTGAAATGGTTTAGATTTCTACAACTTGCTTTTTATTTAATTAAAGTATAAGCATTATTTTTCATAGAACAGAATTTATAATAAGATGTCTGTGGGGATTTGCTATATATGAAAGTACATATATCCAGGAGCGGGACAGTGACAGTTGCTAAACAGCTATTAAAAGCTGTGCAAAAACTACTACACCCAAAAACGATTGAAACATTCAGTACATGGGCGTGTTGTCCACGCTGACCATTGGCTAAACAATACCTTATATACTCGTGGTGGGCATTTACATAACATTGCGATTTAATCCAGTCGTTAAGCTCGTTGGCGCTGTTCTTTGTTTTCGCCATTAAAATCCAACCGAGGGTGCGCTGGCAGCATTTACTATCAATAAAACGCCGTTTAAATGCAACTAAATAATTAACAACATTAACGCTGCGCAACGATTTGTTTGCATATAATTAAAGCAACAAACTGCCCGCTCGCTTTTAATTCCAATTAATCAGGCAGAGCGTGTCTCACTAACAAAATGATATAACTACGCCAGCTCAGATTGTTCCATTGTCGGCTCCGATTTGGGTTTACTTTCCTTCACCTGTGGCGTGCCCAGAGCCATGGGCAGACGGTCGCCCCAGCGACTGACTCGGGCACAGCTGTAGGCGGCTCTGCAATGCGTGCAATAGTTAAATTAGAGACTGAATCAACAGCTGTGTGCCAATCTCGTGTGTACTCACTTGCCGTGCTTTGCTGCTGTGAAGATGACCTCCTGTAAATTGCCCGACTCGGTGCAAAGGCGACAAATCGAATGCTTCGAACGTACCAAAGTGGGTCGCACAATGCGTGGCCATTGCTGAGTGGCATCTCTTAAGGGGCCCTTCTTCATAATGGCATAACTATAGACAGCCGATTGACGATCTGAGGTCGAATCGCTGCTAAGACGCAACGGTGCGTAGGAAATTTGAAAATTGCAGGGTGTGCGATCGGCCAATTCACTGAGCCGTGGACAGCGCAGATCATGTGGGCACTGCAACAGACAGAACAAATCATTGGTTAATATGAATCTATGACAAATTTTGGTGCAGACTCACTGGTGCCAGCGTTTGGCCCTTATGCTCCTCATCCGCATCATGCAGTAGAAACCGTCTGGCCTCATTGACCAGCTCGCTGCCGCGACGTGTTCCCTCCTCCACGATAACCATATAGCCGTCACATTTGCGCCACAGATTCAACAGAGTCTCCTCGCGTTGCTGCTTATCGGCCAGCTCGAAAAGTGTGTGCGAAATGATAACCAAATCGTATTTGGTATTAATAGAGGGCAGAAATTGTCTATAGAACACATTACGCAGTGCAACTTGCTTATTCTCCTGACCCTGTTGCAGTATCAGCTCCGACAGCTCGTTCATTTCCCGCGACCTATCCACATTATAGTACTCAAAGATGCTGTCGCGCCACAGTTCACTGGCGGCCCACATGCCGGTGCCAATACCCGAGCCAAAGTCAAAGTAGCTGCGCGGCCTGAACTGTTCATCGCGCAACTGCAGCTCGGTGAGTACGCGCATCATGACCGCATATTCCTGTGCCGCTCTGGCCACGGCATAAACGATGGCTTCATAGCCACCGTATTCGATGCGTTTCCATGCATAGGTGCGCTGTCCCAGTCGCTTGTTTATCTCCAGCTCCCGCTTGCGTTGCCAACGCGCCGTCTCCTCATCGCCGAGCGTGGCCAGGCGTTCCAGCGGCATCTTGGAGTTTACCTCCTCAATAATTAGTCGCTTTTTGTTTTCGACTTCCAACGGCGTTGGCGGCGGATGGCGGGATTTTATATAACGGTTGAGCAGGTCACTGTCGTGCAGCACTTTTCTCACAGGATGATCACCCACAATGCGCTTTAGCGTATCGCTCAGCTGTTTGGGTAATTCCACATGATTAGGCTTTATGATGCCTGGATGCTTGCGCGGCTTGATGGCTGCCTGCTCCAAATCCGCAAGCACAGCCGGCTCCACTGCGGCGCTAATTTTGCTGGTGTATCGTTGCAACAGGTGACTGCTGGTCAGAAAGAGTCGCGGCGCAAGCATCATATGTCCAGCTGTGTCTCGCATGAAAACCGAAGCCATTTCTTAGGCACGTACTTTAACTGCACAGAATGTAAATAAACTCAACGCATGTGGCGCCCGTTGCAAACAGTGAAACAATTTAATAAGTTGTGCAACACGATTTGCACGTTTTCCAGCACTCTTGCCTTTCAAGCTAGGTATGCAGCCACGGTGGTCACTTCAAAACATTAGAATGAGCCAAAACAAATGGTATAAGAAGAACTCTGTTTACCTAAATTCAAAATTATCCATAATCATTTTTAGTTAGCGATACTGTTTATTTTTATTGCTCATAACGAAAAATGTTCAGCTTTCAATTACGTTATGAGTAATTGCCAATTTATTGTTGTTAAACCAACATTAAGCAAACAACGATCAACTGCCAATAAAATGAACGAGTGCGACAACAGGAGAAAATATCCACTTTCGATACAAAAACACCAAATGTGGCAGCCTAAATTATGAAACCAAAATATATATCCAATTACTGCCACATTGCACTTTGATAACAACTTGATGTGCATTATCAGAGCAGCATATTGGCCTTTAGCACGTCGCCGGTTCGTTTTGACTGGCCAAAAATGCCTGCAATTAAATATAAACAAAAGAAATGTTGCAGCGCTAAATTATGGATGAATACGAAGCCCAGGTGAGTAGGCCTTTGGATAATGATGCGATTAGGCGGTACTTATGGCCTAATCTTTTTCAGTTACTGGTAGTCAAGCAGGCGCTGCTCGTCACCAACGACGAACAGCAACGCCAGGAATTAATTGCACTACGAACCAACTTAGAGGAGCTCCTGGCGCTGACCAGAACCAGCGAAACAGAAGCTACCACCAGCAAAAAGACGCCGTCGGCAACTGATGACCTCGACGATGAGCTGAAGCGTTTTCATAACGAGCTAAATGACTTGGAGCAGGAACAGCCGGATGACACAGTTGACAAGCAGCAATTGGAAGAATTGCGCGCCAAATACAATGCCCTTTTGGGCGAAAAGTGTTCAGCGCCGCACGAGCATAGCTGGGGTGCACTGAGCTATCACAATGCACTCATATGTGGCGTGGACGATGAGTTAATTGTGGATGGCAGTGGCAGTCTGGACGTGCGACTGCGAGTGCTCTTCACAAATCCCACGCATCGCGAGATGCTGCCCTGCAACTACTACCTGGAGGGCGAGTGTCGATTCGATGAAATTCGCTGTCGCTTTTCGCACGGCGCTCTTGTGCCGGGAGCGGCCATTAGGGAGTATAATGCACCCGACTTTCACCGACTGGCACGTAATTGCCCGGTGCTGGCCAAGCTGCAGGATCGTCTGTGGCATCGCGGTCGCGTGCTGTGTGTTAATTTTGTAGAACAGCAGTGTCGCGTCCGCTTGGATGGTCAGGAACACAAGGAGCGCGAGCGGGACTTTCCCTTCGAGGAGCTGTTTCCGCTGATCACCGAAGAAGATGACGAGCTGTCGAGCGATAGCAGCGACTCTAATGGAATAGATGACAGCGATGCGGCGGATGAATCGGATATGGATGATATGGAGGCAGCGCGTCAAGCACGCATGGTAGAGCTCAGCCTGTTCACGTTCAAGCCAACCGAAAAGCTGGGAGCTTGGGAGCAGTATACGCGGGTAAGCGATTTATATCAGGGATCGTAAATAGTGAATTGATTAATCTCAATGCATTCAATTGCAGGGCATAGGCTCCAAGTTGATGGAAAAGATGGGCTACATACACGGCTGCGGCCTTGGTTCAGATGGTCGCGGCATTGTCACGCCTGTAAGCGCACAGATCCTGCCGCAGGGACGGTCGCTCGATGCCTGCATGGAGATGCGCGAGGCAGCCAACGGCGACAAGGATTACTTCAGTGTGGAGCGCAAACTAAAGCGCGCCCAGCGTCGCCAGCAGGCAGCAAGTGAAAAGGCCTACGCCCGCGAATCCAAACGCACAGATGTATTCGCCTTTCTTAACGGCAGTGTGCTGGGCCAGGGCCCGAACTCCGCCAAGACGACAAAGACTAGCGATCTGCAGCAGCATTCTAACAAAACCCTAAATGTGGAGACGGTGCGCATCGCCGACGACATACGACGCAAGCAGCGGGACATTGCCAAGGTGCAACAGACGCTGGCGCGAAATGCAACCGATGCGCAGCTGCAGAAGCGGTTGCGTGGGCAGCTACAGGCACAACAACAGGAGCTGGCCACGCTGCAAGCTCAGGAGAGCAGCCTCAGCAAAGAACAGCAGACGCGCAAAAGCAAAAATAAAATGTTTGCATTTTGAATCATGGTTTGTCTTAAGTTACTATAGTCTAATTTCTTTTAGCTACTCTTACACTGTGCAAGTCCAAATAAAAACATGCCCGGAAAAAGCATTTTGTATGCAACCATGACGATAACTCTTAAAATTAATGATTCAGTTCGATTCCTAGGACCCGAAATTGGGTAAAACCGCTTATTCCCGGCATGTATTTTTATACCCTGAACCCATTAAAAATGGGTAAAAAGGGTATTATGGTTTTGTGCAAAAGTATGTAACAGGCATAAGGAAGCATCTCCGACCATATAAAGTATATATATTCTTGATCAGTATCAACAGTCGAGTCGATTTAGCCATGTCCGTCTGTCTGTCTGTCCGTCCGTCCGTCCGTCCGTCTGTCTGTATGAACACGTGGATATCAGAGACTACAAAAGCTAGAGACTTACTTGCACTTGAACACATGAAACCAAGACAAAAGAGTTGATTATTTAAACATAAAAGATATGTATGTATACATTTAAATGTTTTAATTTGGGTTAATTTCAGTTCAGACTTCAGATACTTCTTCCACCTAAGGTTTCTTCAACAAAGTACGTACGTGATTGTAAATGCTAGCAGTGGAATCATTGTTGCTCTCTGCACCTACGGATGAGTTGGAAGGAGAGTTGCTCCGCTTCGTAGAGTCGGATGGGCGTGGATCATTCATTAGGTATCCACGAATATAATCGTATATACCATCGTCACCAGAAGCATCTGCAGCAGCATTGAAAGCATTTGACTCAGTGCCTCGTAAGCTACTGGATGAAGTCATTCCCTTTTTGTAGGCAGCAATGCATAAACGGGCCATCGTCAGACTGGATATGCCCTCGGGTCCAAGCGGTTTCGCCGAGTCGTCATTGTGCCTATGAAATTCATCGTAGGCAGTCCTCAAATTGTAGGAGGGCCGCCCAAAGAGACCAGATACCGATAGATGGGCTGCATCGACAGGCATTCCCTCAGCCAGATTCGGAGCGAGAGTATTTGAAGTTTGCGCCGCAACTGGAGCCGCAGCAGCAGCTACATCTGCAGCTGAGGTCTTGGATCGAAAGAATTTGGACGAAATCAGCGAGTTGAGCTTGGGACGACTCTGCTTGAACTTCTGTCGCTTAAATGGGCAATTTCGCTGCTGCTTGGAGCGTCGGATTGGCTGCTTCCGATTTTTGGGCACATATTTACGGAGCTGGTTTCGAGGCATTGGGCAATTCTCGGTCGGCACAGCCTCGAGGGCCAACTGTGGCACGTGTCCCTTTTTATACTTCTTGGCATAAATCTCGGCGATTCCTTTGTATGCAGCGATGCGACGCTGCTTGGTCAGCAGCTCCACCATTTCCTTGAGGCATTCCAACAGCTCAGATAGACTGTCTTCATTTGCGGCTACAGCTGGCGCAGCTCTTTTCTTCATCGGCCTTGGCTGCCTCTTTTCTGGATGGTTAATTGATTTAGGCTTGTTTTTAACAATTTTGCGATTTCTTGCCATCTTAAATTTGTATTAACTTTATAAACAGTATAAATATTTTACTTATTACACGAAATATTTGTAGACAAATGTGTGAAAAAATTTAATTTCACTTTAGTGTTTAACCCGCAGGAGTTTGTATTGGAATGAAATGTTTTTGAGTTGCCTTTCGCACTTTCAGAGTTTCAATAAATACTAGAATCTCAAGGCATCCTATGGGAAAATATAGAACAAGCTTATGTACAATGAATAATAATATAGCAAAATGGTTTGTTCATATAACAGGACCAACAAATATTTAAATCTAAGCCCTATTTACCGATTGAATAATACTATATCTCTAAATACAAGTTTGCAAACTGGCTGCTTTTAAAATGCTAAATTTGTATGCCAAATTCCCAGTTTAGTCTTAAATAGCGCCTAAGCGAATAATCTAATTGAAGACTCACATAGGACTTGTTTATGGGTTGTTTTATACTGTTTTCAAAAAGCTAAAAGTTATTTTGCAATCAACATATTGAATTCGGAGATATTAAGATTTTTCTAGGAGTACTATTTTCAAAAATTTAAAATCTAGCATTTTTTGTTTAGCCCCGGAAAAATGATAATAAAAGTTGTTTTTAACTCAGCGGCTGATTTCACATAATAATTCGGGATACGTTTGGATATTGCATGGTGTTATTAATGTATCTCGGTATTAATCAGCTATACTCTATCATATTCTATATTTATACCCTGAACCCATTAAAAATGGGTAAAAAGGGTATTATGGTTTTGTGCAAAAGTATGTAACAGGCATAAGGAAGCATCTCCGACCATATAAAGTATATATATTCTTGATCAGTATCAACAGTCGAGTTGATTTAGCCATGTCCGTCTGTCTGTCTGTCCGTCCGTCCGTCCGTCCGTTCGTCCGTCCGTCCGTCTGTATGAACACGCGGATATCAGAGACTACAAGAGCTAGAGACTTCATATTTGGAATATAAGTTCTCGTAATCCCGGGACAGATCAAGTTTATTAAAATTTATCAATAACTCGTCCCGTTCATAAGTTATCGATAAATTTCGATTTCAGACCAACGTTTTTGGGCTATAACTTACAAGTTATAAGAGCTAGAGGCCCCTAATTTGGCATGTATAATCTCGAATAGTATACACATGTAACAAATTTTTCACTTTTTGGATACCATCCCCCAATCCCCCCAAAAATTCAAAAAACTCATTTTTGAAGGTATGACCTTGCAATTTGGTTTGGTCACACATTTTATAGCCAGTGTTATGTCCTACAAATTTTAAAAAGATCGGACAATAAACACAGAAGTTATTTAAGATTTTACTTTTCATTGTGTGGGGCTCAGTGAAAAAGCAAGATAACTGCTTAAACCGTTTTCACAGCTTGCAGTAATGTGTGGTGTGTTTGTATGTGTGCACACTATTAGGCAAGTATGAATGGATGTCAGAACTGGGTTCAGGGTATCTCCTAGTCGGGCAGTCCCGACTAGAGCACTCTTACTTGTTTATTTTAAGCTTATGATTTTATTTTTAAAACTAAATGTTGCCAAAGGCACCCGCCGTAAGTACGGCGGTCATATACTGCTCCAACAGCGCCTGCGCCAGTTGAGAGCCGTGCTCCACGGCCAGCGCGTAGGCGGACTCTCCGTTCTCATTCGTCGCACTGAAGTCTAGATCTCTGGCCAGCAGCTCGTTGCATGTGTGTGGATGATTTCCAGCCGCCGCATACATGAGTGCAGTGTTGCCCACGATGTCCATGTGGGTTGCACTGGCGCCGCGATCCAACAGAAAGCGTACAATCTCGTTGTGTCCCCCGGCGGCGGCCAGCAGCAGCGGCGTAACCATATCTGGCGCCAGGCTGTTCACATTGGCGCCTGCTGCCACAAGTAATTGAGCCGCGACCAGCTGGCCATAGGAGGCGGCCCAATGTAGAGGTGTGAATCCGTGATCATCATTGAAGTCAATATGCTGCTGACGCTGCAGTTCGGCCTTTACATGCTCCTCCGTGATCTCACCTTGACCGGCACGTTCGTGAAAGGACAACGACACTTCAACGGGACAAAAGGTGGCCTCTGTGTTGCCGCGCTGCAGATTGGTGAGGACCGTGGATTGTGGGCGATATGGCAAGAATGCACTCTTGCGCTTAGTGGAGTTGGCATCCAGCAATATGCTTGAGCCATGCAGCGTCGAGGAAGTGGGTGCATGCACGTTGCTGGGCCGGGAAGAGGGCTCATCTTCCTCGGAGTTTGTGCTATTCTGCAGTTTGTTTACAGGCGCAACCATTTGTTTACCTTCTTCTTCTTTTCAGTCCGGTTACTTCAGTGCGTAAGCTGATCAGTTAATTAAATGCTATACAAATTTCGCACATTTATAGTAAACAACAGCTTAGTATAAGTAAATATATAATAAATATATTTATTGTCTTGCAAATCCAAGCTCTAATAATTTCCAGCTGATATGTGTTGAACAGCTGCTCGCTCAGCTGAGCGAGTGTTAGGCATTTATTAATTTATGTTCGATTGGTACTCCTTTTTGATCATTTTAACTATATGTTCTACAGTTTCATTTTACAAATGGCAGTTTAATCAAACAATTGTATAGCATAAGCATAAGAGCGACAAAACATACAGGCACACAAATTATACTTGTTTTCATCCGTACAGCTAGGGATGAGAGTATATTGGTGAATTTGCAAATGACCAATGCAACTTATCGATAACAAAATTACCCAGCTGGTGATGGTTGTTTTTTGTTTGGGTTTAGTCAACTTTTTTTTTATTAACAAATTAATTATGTAAATATATTTAACTGATTCATTAGCACCGACTTGGCATATGTGTGTGCGTGCTGTTTCATAACAGGTTTATTACTGTGGCGCAGTTAACTAAAAAAAAATCTACCCTGCACCTGTTGTGCTGGTTTCTGTGCAAGCCTGCGTTTTTGGTCTTTTTTTTGCCCCTTTAACATTGAGGAAATTTTTTGCAATTAAACTGCGTCGAAGTTTGGACCCACGAACACAACACAATCACAAACATCGAAATGGGCAACAATGTGAGTGCCAAGGCCGATGGCGAGGGCAGCGAACCACCGCTGGATGGTGGGAAACATAAACACCATCATCAGCATCACAAATTCAGCATACATTCGTCTAACAGCAACAACAATGGCAGCGCCGATGCTGCTGTTGTCACTAACAGCAGCGCCAGCGGCAGCAATAACAGTCTCAAGGTGCAGTCACAAACGCAAACAATGACCAGATCTGCATCGGGCGCAGATGTGACAGAAAAGTACTTGACACAGCTGGTGCCCGTGGAGCGGCTAGCTGAGATATTGAAGGAACAGACGCACGCCAAGTACGGCATTAATGGCATTCTGTCAGATGTTTTTGTGGTGAGCAAGCAAGCACAGTTAATTAGCTGATAACAGTTTTTATAGCACACACATACACATTCGTAGACTCAAGTGTTTCCAGAATACACCGATTTGGGGCACCGTCTATTCCAACTGATGCACGTGAGCTCGAAGGCGACCACAAAGCACTTGGGCACCGTCGCCTTCCGTCAGCAATGCGAACGCTTTCTGGGCATCATGGACGATGGCAAAGTACTGGAGAGCTACATAAAGATGTACGCCCAGGATGATAATCCCGATTTCATCGACAAGACGGGCGTGACCCGTCTGCTGCACATCTGCTACACGATTGCCATGCAGCACTCGGGTAACGCAGTGCTCTGTACGGCCATAAATCGGACTTTTGGCTCGGTGACCAAGTCGATATTCTTCAGCCACGACAGTCTCAGTTTGGGTTTCGTTTGCCGCTGGTTCGAACAAAATCTGATACGCCTTGTCCTGCTGGTGCACAAGTACTGCGTCCACACGTTGTCCACCGCCTATCGCGGTCTTGAGCAGCAGTCACAATCGTGCGGTATTGAGCTGCAAACACCGGTCCTGGAGCAGCGAAATCCGTTTGCCTCCAGCGATGCGACGGATCACAGTGCACCCTCAACGCACATCGAGTCGCTGATGCCGCTCTCGCAGGCTTGGCTGCTGGCGGGCGGCCTGCCGCCGCTGTACTCGAAGCCGCGGACCATTGCGCCGCCCAATAGCAGCAACAACTGCAGCACCTCGACAGTTGTCCAGATATTCAAGGATAAGCTCTCAATGATGCCATCGCACTGGACACTGCTCTACGATTCCAATGAGCATGGTGTGGGGGCCAATCGATTTTTGCACCATGTGCTCGGCTATCGCGGCCCGACGCTCGTCCTGCTGCACACCAAGGACGAGCAGACCTATTGCATTGCGGCGCCCAGTGAGTGGAAGGAGACGCATCTATTTGTCGGCGGTGAGGGCAGCTGTGTCATCCAGCTGTTGCCCAAGTGAGTCAAACGCATGATTACATTTTGCTATATTTTGCGTTTAATGATTGCTTTTAACCAATTTCATATGTTCTCAAAATCAGATTTGTGATACTGGAGAAGAAACCGAACATTTTGTACCTTAACACCAGCATACGCGGCTATCCGAAGGGATTGCGTGCGGGCGCTGATCCCCGCAAGCCCATCATAGCGGTTGACGAACATTTCGAGAATGTAGACTGCAAGGGCATCGCAGCGGGCCTGATGTCCATTGAGGTAATAAAACACTCACGGTCATTGTTGGTATTGTATATTTCTTGCTATATTTATACGTGCAATAAGCCTTAGTCAACAGAGTATATACTTATATATGGTATAAAAATTCATTACACATATCTCATGTATCGCACATATGTATGTATATAAACGGCATAGTTTCCAGTCTAAGCATTTAAAAACAACACTTTCGAGCCGCTGTTAAGGCAATGTCAACGAGCTGGCAGTTTTAACAGAGCATTTCCAGGAATGCAAAGCCAGACTTAACAGTGGGGCGCGAAAGTGTGTGTACATTTAAATCAAGTCTACATTTCTCCTTACCAAACATAAAAACAACAACAACAGAATATAACCAACAACAATAACCACACTCGTCTTACAGGTGTGGGGCTGCGGCGATAAATCATCACGCGAAGTGCAATTGGATATTAAGAAATGGCAAATCAAGGAGGCGGAACGTCAGCGCACCGTTAAGTTAACAGCCGCCGATTGGATGGATCATCCGGATCGATATCTGCTCGAGCTGGGCGGCCGGCAGAACTACAATAACTAATACAACACAAAATGAACACAACTATTG
This sequence comes from Drosophila flavopinicola, assembly GCA_035042425.1. Lineage (NCBI taxonomy): Eukaryota > Metazoa > Arthropoda > Insecta > Diptera > Drosophilidae > Drosophila > Drosophila flavopinicola. The sequence continues at coordinate 601,048 of JAWNLL010000454.1, read as the reverse complement.
CCCAAAGTGGCTGTTAGTTGCGTGTATTGATTCGAAAGCAATAGGTGTGTGTGTGTGCCTTTAGTTCGACAACGCGGTAAAAATTTACGGGGAATTAATTTAAAAATGATTATACTTATAATTGATTCGTTGACGCGCATCACGATACGAATTAACCCTTGACTGAAATTGTTTGTATTTTGATGTTATTTGATTAACGAATTTCGTTTCATGTTTTTCTTTCGTTTAACGGTAAATTGGAATTGATTTGATTGATATTTTTACGTATTGTTCGTAATGCCATTTTAATTTTACTATTTGATTATACTTTTGCCTATATTTAAACACGTTGTCCTTGTCACCAGTTCTGTATTTTTGTCCTTTTTGCCAATTGTCGTCCACTGCTTTTGCAAATTTACGTGTCAGGTAATTTAGTTTTTCTTTCTATTCTGTTTCTAATTGTTCTAATCTTAGAATGCAAGTATTATGAAAAGACATAAAAAAATGCTTAAAATAATAAAACTTAATAAACACAATCAAATGTGGCGAAAAACGCTTTAAATCTTTTTTTATGGCTGGGCGCTGATTTGCTGGAAGGAACTGTTAAAGCAATTTGATGTGGCTTATCAGCAAAACACTTCAAAAGTTTGATATATGTATATTATTCATACACAAGCGAACGATATGAATGCGTGTACAATGACTCGTGATATTTTCATTTTATCTGCTCAAATGAGTTTGATAAATAAAGAGTGCTTAATATTGTCTTGGGTCGTCAACAAAACCGATATAAATTGTGTTTGGTAAGACTTTCAGTTTCACCAATCACAACTATGAAGAAGATTCATATATAATTAACCTCCTGCAAAAAGATTGACATAGTTTGACCCCAATTTACATTTAGATATTAGTTTGTTCTAGCAAGGCTCCTAGACTATTTCAAGGCTTTTGATTATTTAAATATTGTCATGGATAAGATGGGCAGGAAACTAGCTCCTAAGTATACATATATATACATTCAAATTTTAAATATTTTAGAAGCTAGACATTTTGTAAAGTTGATAGAACA